>CM022774.1:2179894-2194894 GCA_012411365.1 Ameiurus melas
CGAGAGTTCCCAGGACGTCCGTGGCCTCGATACTCAATAATATTGAAATGGAAGACGCTCGAACCTTTCTAGAGTCTAAACTGGGCGTCTGGGACAGAAGGGCCAGGAGGTAAGAAGGAGCCGTGGCTCTGAAAGAGCTCCAGACGCCCTGTGCAGAGATGGGAGAACCTCATGGACGGACAACCCTCTGTGCAGCACTCCGTCAGGCCTTCATGGCCGAGTAGCAAGGCGGACTCTGGTAAACAAAAAAGATTCCCGTGTCTGATCAAACTACGTCGGGTGAAAGAACAGGCCGGGCTGAGACCGTTCCTGAGGTGAAACATGGTGGCGGCGGTATTTTTGAAGTCCTAATAACGTTACAGCACATTCACCTCGGCTGACACGCGGCTGTTGCCGTTTGTCCAGTGTAAACCACACCCACACGCACGCGCACACACACACACACACACACACACACACACACACACACACACACGCATTTTCCTCTTTTTTTTCTTCTTTTCAGTTTTTTTTTCCTCCCCAGAAACCCACAAAGATACAAAACCAGACAAAACAGGCTTCGACTTCCTGAACACGCTGAGTGAAAACACACAGGGGGAAACCACAGAGCCGTACACACACACACACACACACACACAACACACACTGTTTTATTAGCTTTTAAGAGTTTCCTCTAAGAGAACTTTGCTCACTGTAACGCAGGACTGATTCTGTAACATTAACGTGTTCACATTCAAAACAAAACAGAGTGCATTGTGTATTATCGTGTGCTCGAATCTGATTCTAGCCAAAAGTTGTAATGTTATATACAACGCAGTGTATATGTATAAATACACACAGTACCTACAGTAAACAGACTGGTATCAGGGCTCCGGCCGGTGTGGTGGAGACGCGAATAAAACAGCTGACCTGCCACGCGATGAGTCCAAGATGGCGGACGTTTGTGTCACTTAATGGAGCACGACATGTCACGGACAAGAAAACGGTACTCTGAGTAAAATGCTTTAATAGACTGTGTGTAATGTAATTAATTAAATAAATAAATAACCCTACAAAAAGATTGAGAACCACCGGCTTGGGGGACGTTTAAAGTGATGCAACAAGGACTGTGCTGTGGATCTTCTCTCGTACAGTTCAGGTGAAATGAAACTATTAGACTATAATCAGATTATATTCCAGATTATTACAGTCCCGTGCACCAAAATCAACGTGTCTCTGTTTCCACTTACCAGAAACCATGTTAAGCCTAAATTTAAAACCAGACAGCTTTTACATCACGCTGCACGACGGTGGAGAAACCACTCGGATTCTGAGTGCAGCTCTGAATCGATAACACTGTCAATATCTGAGCTGAATAATTATTACGTATTTATTAGCAGATTTTTATTGATATTTTTCTTTCTTTCTTAATATATTTTAGCTTATTTTCTGATAAATAATACTTATAATAATATTATTATTATTATTATTAACAATTAAAATCATGGTTTAAAGATATACGTAAGAGAAAATAGTTATACATGTTATAGTATGTTATATGTTATAGTATAGATTTTTTGTATTTATAAGTAGATTACTATAATATTTTTTTTATGCACAAAACACAAATATACACAAAAGTCAAAGTTTATTTCATGGTAATGTATTTATTTCATTATGTATTTCTTTTGAAAGTAGCCTGTGTAAAGTAATAATAGTATTGTGGATGAACATGAACATTCTTTTAATATTTTTTCTCACTTTAGTTAAAACATTTCTTTTGTTCATTTTTTTTCTCTTTTTATCTTATTAGTTTCTCCTCCTCTTGTCATTTTTGATTCTCTCCCTCGGTCGATCCAAATGAATGCAACGTTATTATTATACTGCTAATCATCTCCTCATTACATTTTACATTACATTTGTTTAAGAAAAAAAAAAAAGATATATATATTTTTTAACCTTCCTGTGTGTGTGTGTGTGTGTGTGTGTGTGTGTGTATGTGTGTGTATCTATATATACATTTATACTTTTATGTCATGGTTTCCGGTACATAAGAAGGTTAACCATATAAGTATTTCACTAATCATTAATATTGATTACACACTAGTTCAAATTCAAGGTCTCATGAGTCTGACCTCTGACCTTAAATCTTAAATTCTTGACCTATGACCTTCTTTATTTGTAAACCTGTAATGACCTCTGTCTTTCTCTGTCTCTCTCTCTTTCTCTGTGTGTGTGTGTGTGTGTGTGTGTGTGTGAGAGAGAGAGAGAGAGCGAGCGCGCGCGCGAGAGCTAATAGGCAGGAAAAACCACGGTGGGTTCACGGAAGTTCAGGTGTTTGAAATCAGACCTTGATTTTGGTGTTTGATGTTTTTTCATGTTGGTGTTTTATCTTTAGGATTAGATTAAAATGTTAGTTTTTGGCAGATGTTAATCAGGTCAATATAACATATTTAATTGCTAATATTAGACCACAATTCATTAATAAACTAATATTCACTAATATTCATTTTTTTTTTTTTTTGCATAAAATACAATCCATTACTAATAATCCCCATTAAACTCCAAGAAACGCTAATAATGTCTATCAAACACTAGCTCAAGCAAATAAGGACAAAATATTAAACGTTAACAAACACCAGTAGTCTAAATCAAACATCAAACATTAATGCACACCATTAAATACCAGCACACCAACACACACCAACATCAACGCTAGTTGTCTATCAAACACCAACAAAACACTATCAAACAATTTACCAGTGTAACACTTTCATCAAACACCAACATACACAAACACCAACATACACCAACATTCACTAACATACACAAACACCAACATTCACCATCCTACACCAACACTAACATTCACTAACATTCACTAACATACACAAACACCAACATACACCATCATACACCAACACTAACATTCACCAACATTCACTAACATACACAAACACCAACATTCACCATCATACACCAACACTAACATTCACCAACATTCACTAACATACACAAACACCAACATACACCATCATACACCAACACTAACATTCACCAACATTCACTAACATACACAAACACCAACATTCACCATCATACACCAACACTAACATTCACCAACATTCACTAACATACACAAACACCAACATACACCAACATACACAAACACCAACATACACCAACATTCACTAACATACACAAACACCAACATTCACCATCATACACCAACACTAACATTCACCAACATTCACTAACATACACAAACACCAACATACACCAACATACACCAACACTAACATTCACCAACATTCACTAACATACACAAACACCAACATACACCAACATTCACTAACATACACAAACACCAACATACACCAACATTCACTAACATACACAAACACCAACATTCACCATCATACACCAACACTAACATTCACCAACATTCACTAACATACACAAACACCAACATACACCAACATACACAAACACCAACATTCACCAACAACAACATACAAAAACACCAACATTCACCATCATACACCAACACTAACATTCACCAACATTCACTAACATACACAAACACCAACATTCACCAACATACACCAACACTAACATTCACCAACATACACCAACACCAACATACACAAACACCAACATACAGCAACACCAACATACACCAACATACACCAACATTCACCAACACCAACATTCACCAACATACCCAAACACCAACATTCACCAACACCAACATACACAAACACCAACATTCACCAACACCAACATTCACCAACATACACCAACACCAACATACACAAACACCAACATTCACCAACACCAACATTCACCAACATACACAAACACCAACATACACAAACACCAACATTCACCAACATACACAAACACCAACATACACAAACACCAACATTCACCAACACCAACATTCACCAACACCAACATTCACCAACATACACAAACACCAACATTCACCAACACCAACATTCACCAACACCAACATTCACCAACATACACCAACACCAACATACACAAACACCAACATTCACCAACACCAACATTCACCAACATACACAAACATACACAAACACCAACATTCACCAACATACACCAACACCAACATACACCAACACACACAAACACCAACATACACCAACATACACCAACACCAACATACACCAACATACACAAACACCAACATACACAAACACCAACATTCACCAACACCAACATTCACCAACATACACAAACACCAACATTCACCAACACCAACATTCACCAACATACACAAACACCAACATTCACCAACACCAACATTCACCAACACCAACATACACCAACACCAACATTCACCAACATTCACCAACATACACAAACACCAACATTCACCAACACCAACATTCACCAACATACACAAACACCAACATTCACCAACACCAACATTCACCAACACCAACATACACCAACACACACAAACACCAACATACACCAACATACACCAACACCAACATACACCAACATACACAAACACCAACATACACAAACACCAACATTCACCAACACCAACATTCACCAACATACACAAACACCAACATTCACCAACACCAACATTCACCAACATACACAAACACCAACATTCACAAACACCAACATACACCAACACCAACATACACCAACACCAACATTCACCAACATACACAAACATACACAAACACCAACATTCACCAACATACACCAACACCAACATACACCAACACACACAAACACCAACATACACCAACATACACCAACAACAACATACACAAACACCAACATTCACCAACATACACCAACACCAACATACACCATCACACACAAACAACAACATACACCAACATACACCAACACCAACATTCACCAACATACACCAACACACACAAACACCAACATACACCAACATACACCAACACCAACATTCAACAACATACACCAACACCAACATACACCAACACACACAAACACCAACATACACAAACACCAACATTCACCAACATAAACCAACACACACAAACACCAACATACCCAAACACCAACATTCACCAACACCAACATACACAAACACCAACATTCACCAACACCAACATTCACCAACATACACCAACACCAACATACACAAACACCAACATTCACCAACACCAACATTCACCAACATACACCAACACCAACATACACAAACACCAACATTCACCAACATACACCAACACCAACATACACCAACATACACAAACACCAACATACACAAACACCAACATTCACCAACACCAACATTCACCAACATACACAAACACCAACATTCACCAACACCAACATTCACCAACATACACAAACACCAACATACATCAACACCAACATACACCAACACCAACATTCACCAACATACACAAACATACACAAACACCAACATACACCAACACCAACATACACCAACACCAACATTCACCAACATACACAAACATACACAAACACCAACATTCACCAACATACACCAACACCAACATACACCAACACACACAAACACCAACATACACCAACATACACCAACACCAACATACACAAACACCAACATACACCAACATACACCAACACACACAAACACCAACATACACCAACATACACCAACAACAACATACACAAACACCAACATTCACCAACATACACCAACACCAACATACACCAACATACACCAACACCAACATACACCAACACACACAAACACCAACATACACCAACATACACAAACACCAACATTCACCAACATACACAAACACCAACATAGACCAACATACACCAACACCAACATACACCAACACACACAAACACCAACATTCACCAACATAAACCAACACACACAAACACCAACATACACAAACACCAACATTCACCAACATACACCAACACCAACATACACCAACATACACCAACATTCACCAACATACACCAACACCAACATACACAAATACCAACATTCACCAACATACACCAACATACAGAAACACCAACATACACAAACACCAACATTCACCAACATACACCAACACCAACATACACAAATACCAACATTCACCAACATACACCAACATACACAAACACCAACATACACAAACACCAACATTCACCAACATACACCAACACCAACATACACAAACACTAACATACACAAACACCAACATTCACCAACACCAACATACACAAACACTAACATACACCAACATTCACCATTCACCAACATACACAACACAACATTCACCAACATACACAAACACCAACATACACCAACACCAACATACAACAACACCAACATACACCAACATACACCAACACCAACATACACAAACACCAACATTCAACAACATACACCAACACCAACATACACCAACATACACAAACATACACAAACACCAACATTCACCAACACCAACATACACCAACACACACAAACACCAACATACACAAACACCAACATACACCAACACACACAAACACCAACATACACAAACACCAACATACACCAACACACACAAACACCAACATTCACCAACACACACAAACACCAACATACACAAACAACAACATTCACCAACATACACCAACACCAACATACACAAATACCAACATTCACCAACATACACCAACACCAACATACACAAACACCAACATTCACCAACATACACCAACATTCACCAACATACACCAACACCAACATTCACCAACATACACCAACACCAACATTCACCAACATACACCAACATTCTCCAACATACACAACACCAACATTCACCAATACAAGTAGTGCTAATATACAAGATCCATTAATTGAATACCAGAGGAAGCAAAGTGTACAGAGTAGAGGTGTAAGTGCATTGTGTGTGGGTTTTTTTGGTTGTTTTTTTTTTTCTTGTTTTTTTTTTCTCTAGGAGTTGGTTAGGTGTTCACGGAAGAGGTGGGTCTTTAGCTGTTTTTTGAAGATGGTGAGAGATTCTGCAGTCCGGATTGAGATCAGAAGAGCATTCCACCACTGGGGAATGGTATGTGTGAAGGTTCTGGAAAGGGACCTTATGCCTCGCTGAGTGGGAACTACTAAACGTCGGTCGCTAGTCGATCGCAGATTGCGAGAGGGAATGTATGCCTTCAGGAGAGAGTTGAGGTAGGGGGCGCTGTTCCTGACGTCTTGTAGGTGAGCATCAAGGCCTTGAACTTGATGCGGGCAGCTACAGGAAGCCAGTGGAGGGAGATGAAGAGGGGTGTGACATGAGTTGTCTTGGGCTGGTTGCTTGGGCGTGCTGCAGCATTCTGAATCATCTGAAGAGGATTGATGGAGCTGGCTGGGAGGCCTGAAAGCAGTGAGTTGCAGTAGTCCAGTTTAGAGATGACAAGAGCCTGGACTAGTATCTGTGTAGCCTGTTTGGTGAGGAATGGTCGGATTTTCTTGATGTTGTACAGGATGATGTTGTACAGGACCTTGCAGTTGCTGAGATGTGGTCTGTAAAGGTCAAGCCGTCATCAAGAATCACCAAAGGTTCCTGGCCATCTTGGTTGACATGAGTGTAAGTGTGTGTAGACAGGTAAACGAGAATAATAAAGAGAGAAAACACCAACATACACCAAGATACACCAACACCAACATTCACGAACATACACCAACACTAACATACACAAACACCAACATTTTCCAACAAACACCAACATACACAAACACTCTCCATCAAACCCAAACACCACTATGTTTTTGATCATGTCCTTTAGTCAGTAAGTAAAACTGAAGCACCTGCAACATTTTCACCGCCTGGAGATCCTCTGATTCAGCGTTGTGTGTGTGTGTGTGGGGTATGTGGGAGGTGTGTGTGTGTGTGTTGTGGGGGTGAGGGACATCCCTGACTCACCCAGACGCTCTCCCTTTAGACTGCGTTCATCATCCATCTGTCTGAGAGACTTGGCATAGACAGTAAACTCGATTAGAATTGAATTATTTGCTCTTACTGTCTCTCCCTCTTTCTGTCTCTCTGTCTGTATCGCTCTCTCTGTCTTTGTTTTCTATTCTCTCTGTCTGTCTCTCCCTCTTTCTGTCTCTCTGTCTGTCTGTCAGTCTGTATCACTCTCTCTGTCTTTATTTTCTATTCTCACTGTCTTCATTTTTTGCTATCAGTTCATCCATGTCTCTCTCTGGCTCAAAAATCAGCCCTCTACAGCCTTTAAAAATTCAATCACAGTACACTCACACTCACACGCACACACACACACACACACACACACACACACACACACACTCTGCTTCATCTGAAATAGCAGCCATTCGCAGATGCTTTCATTAGCATGAGGGCCAGACTGCCAAATATTTGAAGTGCAGAAAGAACAAGAATGAACAGAAGATAGACTGATAAAAACACAGACAGTGAGATATATATATATATATATATATATATATATATATATAGATAGACAGATAGATAGACAGACAGACAGATTTACAGATATATAGACAGACAGACAGACAGACAGACAGACAGACAGACAGATAGATAGATAGATAGATAGATAGATAGATAGATAGATAGATAGATAGATAGATAGATAGACAGAAGTGCTGACAGACAGTCAGGCAAATAGAGAGATTACATGAATGACTATGCTCGAGAAGAGCATTTGTGTGTGTGTGTGTGTGTATGCATGTGGAAACAGGCTCAATGAAAGTTCAGCTGTAAAGTGTTCACATTGAGTCTAAAAAAATCTCCACACAAATTGAACACTGATACACACACACACACACACACACACACTGTGTGTGTTTATTAATATGTGTGTAAGTGTACTGTGAGAAGAGTGAGGTGGTAGTGTTGTGATATTAATGTATTTTATGTGAGTATTGATGTTGTGTGTGTGTGTTGTATTGTGTGTGTGTGTGAAGTGTTGTTGTTATTGATAATGGTAGTGATTGGGGTGATATGTGTGTGGTGTGAGGTGTTAGTGTGTGTGTGTGTGTGTGAAGTATTGTGTGTAAGTGTGTGTGTGTGTAGTAATGTTAATGATGAGTAATGTTGTATTATGTATTATTAGCATGTAGTAATATGTATGTATGTGTGTGTATGTATGTGTGTAATATGTATAGTAATGTGTGTGTGTGTATTAATGATGTTTATATATGTATTTATGTAATATATTAATGTGTGTAGTATGTGTATATAATATTAATATGTATGAGATGAATATGTATGTATGTGTGTAAGTGTGTGTTGATGAGGTGTGTGTGATGAGTGAAGTGTTTGTGAGTGTGTGTGTAGTGTATGTGTGTGTGTGATGTGTGTGTGAGTATTATTAATGATGTGTAGGATTGTGTGTGTGAAGTTATTATTGGTGTATTGTGTTGTGTGTGTGTATTATTAATGTGTGTGTTATTGTTAGTAAGGATATTAAAATGTTATTATTGTGTTAATGTGTATGTGTTTGTAGTAATATATTAGTGAGTGTGTGATGTGTGTGTGTATTGTGTATATATGTATTGTGTGTATTTATTAATGTGTAGTAATAATGAGGTATTATTATTATGTAATGTATATGTGTATTTGAGTGTGTGTTTTGTGTGAGATGATGATGTGTGTGTGTGATGATGTTGATGTGATATTGAGTTTATTATGATTGGATGTGTGTGTGTGTAGTAATTGTGAAGTAATGTGATGATTATATTATTGATGTGTGAAAGTAAGTGTTATTGTGTGTAGTATATTAAGGTAATATTATTAGTAATATATTATTTGTGTAATGTGAATGACAATATTATATTATTATTGTAATAATATTATTATTATTTAATTATTGTGTAATATATTTATTATGTAAATAGAAATATTAATATAAAACAAGTGAAAGCTAAACTATAAGCTACTGTGAGTCTATAATTTTGTGTTGCTACACGAATCCTAATTTAGTTGCTTGAGAAGCAGAGACTCAGACAGAGAGCTGTCAATCAAGTGTGCTCATTATCATATTAGGCCACGCCCATCAGTACAGTGTCAGATCAGTGAGTTCAGCTGCTGTTTAAGTGTTTTACTGTGTGGGTTTTTTTTTTGACTCAGACTTTTGCCAGAGGTTTAAGGAAACAATCACGTTTGATATCAGATTAAATTTGTAAATCTGGAAGTTTCCCAAAAAAAGACCGTCGCTGTGATTTACGCGTCCGGTTCGATAAAGCTGTTTGAGAAACTGCAAGCCAGTGGTTTTTACTGTTAGCTGTAACGTAAACAGCTGTCTGTGGTGCGGTGTGTGTTTAGTGCTGCAGGTGTTGAGTCGGTGTGTGTTAGAAATGCATTCCAGACGTGTCGACTAACTCGCTGCAAACAAGCCGCTGCAGCGCATCGCACACAAGTAACAATTACGACCGCGCCCGAGGCGATCGCCTCCAACATAAACACGCTGTCACTCAGTGCGCTACAAACGCCAGCTTCCTCCTCCCCTGAACCACGCGGCGCTCACTGATCCCTCGACTGCTACAGAATTCCAGAGTCAGAACAAATAAGATAATTACAGACTGGTTATCCTGACAGAAGAGGAAACTCTTGCTCAATTCGCATGTTCTGCTGCAGGTCCTGAAGCCGCAGCGACGCTTCAACAGCTTCAACAACACAAACCGCAAAAAGGTCCAGCTGAAACACACACTTCCCAAAGACCTTCACGCTTACGCTAATGCAGCTAACAGGCAGAGGAAGCTGATGGCCAGCAGTGTAGCATCGAACACACAGCGTGTTTCATCAATACACACTCTCCGCGAAACACACACACACACTGAACTACACACACACACCTACACACACACCACCTACACACACACACACACTGAACTACACACACACACACTGAACTACACACACACACTAAACTACACACACACACAAACTACACACACACACACTGAACTACACACACACACACTAAACTACACACACACAACTACACACACACTGAACTACACACACACACTAACTACACACACAACACACTACACACACTACACACAGAACTACACACAATACAACACACACTGAACTACACACACACACACTGAACTACACACACACACACTAAACTACACACACACAGACCTACACACACACACTGAACTACACACACACACACTGAACTACACACACACACACAGAACTACACACACACAACTGAACTACACACACACACACTGAACTACACACACACACACTGAACTACACACACACTACACACACACTGAACTACACACACACACACAACTAACACACACACACAGAACTACAACTAACTACACACATACACACACTAACTACACACACACACACACACGACTACACACACACACACTAACTACACACACACACTGAACTACACACACACACAAAACTACACACACACACACAACACACAATAACTACACACACACACACTGAACTACACACACACACTAACTACACACACACACTGAACTACACACACACACACTAAAACTACACACACACACAACTACACACACACACATGAACTACACACACACACACACTACATACACACACACACTAACACACACACACACTAACACACAACACTACACACACTAAACTACACACACACACAACTACACACACAACTGAACTACACCACACACACTACACAATAAACAACACTACACACACACACTAATACACACACACCTACTACACACACACACATAACTACACACACACACTAACTACACACACACACTGAACTACACACACACAACTAATACACACACACAAGACTCACACACACACCTACTACACACACACACCTACAACACACAACTACACACACACACACACACACTGAACACACACACACACAAAACAAATACACACAACTAACCAACAACCTACACACACCACTACAACACAACTAAAACACACACTACACACCCCCTACTACACACCATAACTACACCACACACACGCTAACCCACACATGAAACACACAATACAAAACACCAAACACAACACAAACTAACACACACACTAACACAACACAAAATAACACACATACAACAACAAGACAACAACACCACACAAACCACAAATATAAACACATAAACACACATGAAACACATACACACAATAAAACAAACTAATAACCTACTACACACAAAAATACTACAACTAACACACACACATCACACACACCACTAACTACATACCAAACTACAAACACACACATACACACACACACTAACACCTAAACACAACACATAACACACACACACACAACCACACACACAACGAAAAAACTAACAAAACTACACACACACATACAAACACACACAACCACACAAACTAACACACACCTAACACTACACACCACAACTACACACACACAAACACCACACACAATAACACATACACACACACACACACAACACAAACTACACCACTACATTAAACAATAACAAAAAAAAAAAACATACTACACACAACACTAACTACACCACATAACACACAAAACACACACACACACATGACACCACACAGAAACACACACAATACCACCATACAACAAAAACAAAACACACATGACAACCAACACACAAAAAACAACTAAAAACACAAAATCTACACATAAAACACACTAACTAACACACTACTACACACACACAACTAAACCAACACTGAACACACACACACACGACAACCAAAAACAACACACACACACCATACTAAAAAAAACTAACTACACACTAAACACCACCTGAAAACACACACACACACAACAAAAAAACACACACAATCACACACACACACAATGACCACACACACACACTAACATACCCACTGTACACACACACTAACTACCCACCACAATTACACACACACTAACTACAACACTGACTACACTGAAACTACACACAACTGAACTAAACACCACATGAACTACCACACATAAAACAGTACACACACACTATACACACACTACACACACACTCACACACACCTACACACATACACACCCTGAACACACACACACTTACACACACACACTGAACTACACACACACACATGACTACAAACACCTGACTACACCACACACACACACACACACACGTACACACACACACACACTGACTACACACAGATTACACACAACCTAACTACACCACTACTACACACAACATACCACACTACACACCTGACTACCCAACACACACTTAACACACAACTTACACACACACAATATACCCAACACACACACACAGACACCACACAATGAACTACACACACACGAACTACACACACAGGCACACAGAACTACACACACACACACAGAACTACACACACACTGAATACACACACACACACACACACACACTGAACTACACACACACACTGAATTACACACACACACTAACTACACACACACACATAGAACACACCACTTACACACTGAACTACACACACACTGAACTACACACACACACATTACACACACACTGAACTACACACACACACACACTGAACTACACACACACACACACTGAACTACAAACAGGTTGCACACACACACAGACTACACACACAGTACACACTGAACTACACACAACACACACAAGTTACACACACACTGTAACACACACTGAATACACACACACTGAATTACACACACTACACACACACACACACACACTGAACTACACACACACACATGACTACACACACACACACACACACACACACACAAAAGAACACATACACTGACTACACACACACAAGAGTTACACACACATGAACTACACACCGTGAACTACACACACACTAACTACACACACTGAACTACACACACAGTACACACACACTGGCTACACACACACACACAAACATACACACACACAACACTCACCACACACACACACACACACACACACTAAACACACACACACTGAATACACACAGTACACACACACACACACACACACTGAACTACACACACACACAGTTACACACACACACTGAACTACCACACAACTACACTCACACACACACTGAACTACACACACACACACACACTGAGTACAAACAGAGTTACACACACACAAGACACCACACTGACACACACACATAACACATACACAACACACACACACACTGAACTACACACACACACACTGAAGTACAAACAGAGTACACACACATAGCTACACACACAGAGTTACACACACTGAACTACACACACTGAACTACACAAAAGTTACACACACACTGAACTACACACACACTGAATTACACACATGAATTACACACCACACACACACACACTGAACTACCACACACACACAATAAACAAAACACACACACACACACACACACACACACACACATGAACAACACATACACTGAACTACACACACACATACTGAGTTACACCTCACACTGAACTACACACACTCAGTGAACTACACACACACAGAACTACACACATGAACTACACACAGAGTTACACACACACCAATCTACACACACACACACAACTCAACTAAACACACACTGTACTACACACACACACTGAACTACACACACACACACACTACACACACACTGAACTAAACACACACACAAGAACCCAAACAGAGTTACACACACCTGAGCTACACACACACTGAACTACACACACACAGAGTTACACACAACTGAACTACACACCGAACTACACTCACACACACTGAACTACACACACACACACACACACTGAAGTACAAACAGAGTTACACACACACGAACTACACACACACAGAGTTACACACACATGAACTACACACACACTGAACTACACACAGAGTTACACACACACACTGAACTACACACACACTGAACTACACACACACTGAATTACACACACACACACACACACACACTGAACTACACACAATGAACTACACACACATGAACTACACACACACACACACACAAA
>CM022774.1:2199894-2222394 GCA_012411365.1 Ameiurus melas
AGAGAAAAGAGACAGACAGAGAGAGAGAGGGAGAGAGAGACAGACAGAGAGAGAAAAGGGAGAGAGAGACAGACAGAGAGAAACCGATCAGCCATAACATTAAAACCACCTGTCTAACATCGTGTACGTCCCTCGTTCCTCGTTCCTCCAGAACATCTCTGACTTGTCAGGGCGTGGACTCCACAAGACCTCTGAAGGTGTGCTGTGAGATCTGGCACGTCAGCAGAGGATCCTGTATGTTCTGTAAGGTGTGAGGTGGACCTCCGTGGATCGGACTTGTTTGTCCAGAACGTCCCACAGACGCTGGATCAGATGGAGATCTGTGGAATCTGGAGGTCGAGTCGACACCTTGAACTCTTTGTCATGTTCCTCAGACCGTTCCTGAACAGTTTCTGCAGGGTGTCAGTGAGCGTTATCCTGCTGAAAGAGGACGCTGATATTAGAGAACACCATTACCATGGAGGGGAAGAGGTAGGTGGTACATAGATCTACAGTAGATCTTCTGTGGGATCGGACCAGACGGGCTAGCCTTCGCTCCAGATGTGCATCAGTGAGCCTTGTGTTGCCCATGTCAACACCGGTTCTCCTTCTTTGGAGAACTTTTGGTAGGTACTAACCCCTGCACACCGGGAACACCCCACAACACCTGCTGTTCTGGAGACGCGCTGACCCAGACGTCTAGACATCACGATCTGGCCTTGTTCAAGTCTCTCAGATCCTTACAGTCACCCATTTCTCCTGCTTCCAACACGTCAACTTCCACAACCCACTGTTCACCTGCTGCTGATAAATATATACCCCCTCTACAGGTGTCTCTGTGACGAGATCAACAACGTTCCTCACTTCACCTGCTGCTAATAAATATATACCCCCTCTACAGGTGTCTCTGTAATGAGATCAACAACGTTACTCACTTCATCTGCTGCTAATAAATATATACCCCCTCTACAGGTGTCTCTGTAATGAGATCAACAACGTTACTCACTTCATCTGCTGCTAATAAATATATACCCCCTCTACAGGTGTCTCTGTAATGAGATCAACAACGTTACTCACTTCACCTGCTGCTAATAAATATATACCCCCTCTACAGGTGTCTCTGTAATGAGATCAACAACGTTACTCACTTCACCTGCTGCTAATAAATATATACCCCCTCTACAGGTGTCTCTGTGACGAGATCAACAACGTTACTCACTTCACCTGCTGCTAATAAATATATACCCCCTCTACAGTTGTCTCTGCGACGAGATCAAAAACGTTACTCACTTCACCTGCTGCTGATAAATATATACCCCCTCTACAGGTGTCTCTGCGACGAGATCAACAACGTTACTCACTTCACCTGCTGCTGATAAATATATACCCCCTCTACAGGTGTCTCTGTGACGAGATCAACGTTACTCACTTCACCTGCTGCTAATAAATATATACCCCCTCTACAGGTGTCTCCGTAACAAGATCAACAATGCTACTCACTTCACCTGCTGCTGATAAATATATACCCCCCTTCAGGTGTCTCTGTAACGAGATCAACAACGTTACTCACTTCACCTGCTGCTGATAAATATATACCCCCTCTACAGGTACTGCTGTAACGAGATGATCAACGATCTTCACTTCACCTGGTTCAGTGGGTTTAATGTCGTGGAATTTCTTGAATATATATATATATATCTAAAATGTAATTTAATTATTTGTTAGGATTTTTTTGGGTTGTGCTTGAGCTGAAAACGTCTCTCGGTAACGCTTGGTGATTGGTTGGTTGGAGTAATGTGGACATTAATGTGAAGTTGTTCCACTATCTGATTAGCTAGAGAAGACCCAGTAGATTGAACTGCACACTACAGGTACAGTGGAGAGGACAGATTTTTAAACCACTGGAATATTCCTTTAATATATCAACTAGAACACAAACATCTGGCCCAATACTCATCCCAGTGGGTACAGGAGCAGACGGGGTCATGACCCCTAAACCGGACAAGTGGCACAGAATGTCTACTGCAGGGACATCATCAATCTCAGACGAGAAGAGCTCAGACTCATTCAGGTCTTCAGTAGGAGTCGTTGAGAGTGTGGAAGATATGATTCACAGGGACAAGGGGACAGGAATGTGTGTGTGTGTGTGTGAGAGAGAGAGAAAACAAAATAAGAAAAACACTCTGAACCTCTTATTTAAATTTTATTTTTTCACTTCATGTCAGTCAAAATGGTGGACGGTAACATAGCAACCACGGAGATTTCCCGCCCCGAAAATAAACGCCTCCGAGCGCCGAAGTTTAAATATCGAACATAAAACTGTAACAGATGTGGTCAGAGCTGAGCTTTGGGTCTGACATGCAGGAAAAACCAGGTTCTGTTATAAACACTGGAACATTCTGATGATTGCGTTGACCTTAATCGAGGCGTTTAATCCGACCGAATCCGATTCAACCATCTCTGTGCTGCTGACCGAGCGGCCTGTAACGTCTACCGTGTTTTATACATTCATACAGCTTTTATTTTTTTAAATCATTTCAGAATAAAAACAGGATTCAACACGTCGAGTTCATTTCTCTCTCTTCAGCACGGAATTGAGCCCCGCCCCCAGGTCATAGAGAGCTGTTTAGCTCCGCCCACCTCCCTTAAAACGAATACATACAGTTCCAATCGAGAGAGAAGTCCTCTATGTGTTAATTGCAATTTCACTCCCAGACAGCAGAGGGCGCTAAACTAAACATCACACAACACTGTTCTTTATAATCGCCTCTAAACCACCACCGCTGCTCAGCAACCACGTTCACTCCCTCCCACAACCTTTATCATATATTAATATCTTTACAATTACTCATATGTTTAAATAATAGCGTAATTAATACCGGATTAGCGCGAGCTCGCTAGGTTAATCACATATCTATAGCATCCGAGAGACACGGCACCGTCTCCGCCGTCTTGGAAAGGGGTCAAAGTACGGCAGGCTAAATTTGGGGGATGATCCAAAATGTCACTATATGTTTAAAAAAAAAAAGTTTTTTGGGATGAACGGCCGAGTGAACAGGAAGTGATGTCAGCAGTGCACGTCTCACACGAAGACTTTATTTCATTTCTATTTCTACGTGATTATTTACGCAGCGACGACGTCGTCGTCCGGCTTTATTCGTTTTTTTTCCGGAAGCCCACTTTGTCTTTGGTCTCCTGGAGTTTTTCCGTGAACTTGTCCTTGGTTTCTTCGATCCTCTCGGAGAAGCGGTCCCTCGTCTCCCCCATCTTCTCCTGCAGGTACTCCTTCACCGGCGGCGGCGTCGCCATGTAGCCGTGTTTACGCAGATACTTCACCGAGAGAGACGTCCCGCCTAACGTCAGCGTGTAGCGCGCCGGAGTGGCGATCTGCAACACACACACACACACACACACACACACACACACGCACGGACGTTTTGACGAATCTGAATCCGAGTGAAACGGGTTCGTTTGGCGGAACGGAACGGAGCAGCTGAGGGGCGTGTAAGACTCAAAATATCGCCATAAAACATCGTCAGTTAAACCGTCACCAACCGTTTGTGTGATTCGTCGCGGACAAAAACGCTCGCTCGTGCTGTGTCTTTTTCCTTCTTCGAAAATTTGCGTCACAACCTGCGGAGTTTATTTTTCGCGGAAAACTACTCGAATCGGCGAAACCGCGATCTCACGCAGCGATGTTTGTTAGTAAACGAGACCTTTCGGCTGCGCTCGTGTTCAACGCACGAAGACGCTTCCATGACGTCACGTGACCCGTCTCGGCCCGAACCTCGCGTTCATTTTGAAAATCGCGAGCTCCTGCGTATATTGTGGAGTTCTGCTTGATTTTGCGTTCGTAGATTCGATAATCATATAAACATCAAGTTATAAACATGGGGGGATAGGGGAGAGTCTCTGATTGGTTTAACCCCTCAACCCAGAAACACACAGGATTTGTGTTTGATTCACTTCCTGCAGCTGAGTCGATTCACAGTCGAATCACTTCCTCACACTGAAGCAGAAACTCCGCCCCCCGAATATTATTTTCACAAAACTGGTATCTGGGCCAGTTTTGCTCCCACACTCGATGCTGTGCTCTGATTGGTCAGGAGTTCGGTGGTTGCTTTATCGGGACGCTTCTGATTGGTCGTCAGGGAGGTTGTTTATTTCTCTAGTCGTATTTTGTTCCTTAAAACATACTTAAGCGATGAGAAGGGAAACAAATCGGTGCACAAGAGCAAATCCGTCATGTCTCTCCTGTAAATAACCAATCACCGGCTCTTCTACTGAAATATAACTGAACTGAACAGGCACTGAAAACGAAACTAACGTTACCGTGGTGACGAAAGCGCTAACATTAGTCATGTTCCAGGATCTAATTTTTTAGCTATAATGTAATACATGATAATATAATAACGAGGGGAAAAAAGTCCTAAAGTTCATGTTTTGTGTGATTTCTTAAAGTGTATAATAATAAATAAAAAAAGTTCATGAAGTTATAAAGTAAACATGACGGAGGCGGCGTTAGTGACCGACATGAGTGAAAGTAGAAAACACTTTAGAACTGATCAGCGTGTTAAAATTTCCATCCAGAATACGCCGAGCTGCAGAAGAACCCGGAGCTCAGAACCAGAGGAACTCAAAACAAAACAACGAAAGGAACCGAAAGCTCCGGAGACGGTTTATATCGCCGCGCGAAATAGAGGCGGGGGGAAAGAAGTTAAAGAATAAACATTTCGCCTTCACTTTGTTTCTTTGGAGGATTAATAACGGTTCTAGGTTTCTAAACAGGTTCTCCTTTTTCGGGTCCATCTCTATGTCGTAGGGTTCCACCAAAGGAACACGGCGAAGAACCTGTGCTAGACTTTACTGCTGTAGTTACTAATAATGACCGCTAGAGGGCAGAGAGCAGGGGAGAGTGAGTAAGAAAGTGGAGAAGAACCTGAACTTTAGTGGAAGATTGAATAATAATAATAATAATAATAATAATAATAATAAGAAGAAGACGAAGAAGAAGAAGAAGTACAGACGGATAGAGCAGAAGATGATTTGTTTTCGGTTTTGGGTCATCTAAGATAAAACAGATTAAAAGAAAAGAAGCTGCTGTATTGTTTTTATCTGGAACCTGTCCGAGGTTCCTGAAAAGGTTCCCCTGTAAGAATGGAGTGTTATGAGGAGCCGTACGAGAGGATCATAACGCTCCACAGCTCCACTGATGATATCTGACCTTATACATGGCGTACGCGGTCAGCGCGTAACCGCTCTGCGAGTTCTCCAGCAGTTTCACCAGTTTATCTGGAAGTCCCACGTACTCCAGGAACGGCATCACGTTCACTCCTCTGAGCGGGAACAAACAAAACAAAGAGAACAACGGTGAGGACAGGGAACGGGTTTCGGCGACACAGAAGGGACGCGTAAGAGTTCCGAGTCGGCGCTCACTTCAGGGCAGCGTAGTAAAAGCCGCCGAACCACATGCACGATGTGAGCAGGTGCACAGGGATCACCACTTTCCCGTACTGCTTAAAGGTTCTCTTGAATCTCTGAGCGAGGCCCATGGACCGGTCCTGAAGAGGGTCCGCATCCGCCGAATCGTCCTGCTCGAGCCGACCGTCTCCGGGCGGGGTTCTCTGAGGAGCTGGGGAGGAGGAGGACGAGGACGAGGAGCGGATCCAGCGCCGTCCCCATCCCAGCCGGGTCTGAGAGACAGCGAGAGAGTCGCAGGACGCGTGCGTCCCGACCCGAGAGAGCGGGACGAACCGCCGGAGCTCCCGAACACACAGGATACGCATCATCACACCCAGGGTATCAGCAACCACGTCTCTGCGGGGATCCCAGAGGAGACACAAGGGTCTGAGACACGGCGCGAATAAATCAGTTTAACATTATAAACAACAACAACACATTTATTCCACTTATCATTATATATATATATATATAAATATATAAAAATATATAAATGAATTGAAATAATCTGCAGTCACTTCCTTATAATCACCACCACAGTGTTTATCTCATATTTAACCCCCAGAACTAGACATTTATTATAAACAATCCTCAGTAATAATAAACACACACGAGTCCAGTTCATTTCCTCCCGTTAGACAACAGCGTTCATTTACTACACCAACAATTACATCAGCAAACACCCAGAGACGACCCAGCGTCGCTAACACACCGGATGTTCACCTACACGTGAAGACCACTTCCGCATTTTATCTTGTGACTTCCTTTCGGGCAAAAAAAACAACAACAAAGACTTTAAAGCGAATAATTTCCACTTTTCAGCCGGCCGCCATGTCTCTTCTGTCATTCACACTCTCAACGCGACGCAGCACGCGCGACTCGGGGGACAGAGCATTCTGGGAAATCGAGTGCACCACCCCAGACGCGCACTTTAGAACGGGAGTCTGGGGAAACTACAATTCCCGAACACTCTCGCGCCTCCCTTCGAATTGAGCAAACTTTATTGCAATGTTAAAGCACCCAATGCTGCAATCGTCCAAAAAAGAAATACATAAATAAATATTCCGGCATAAAATATGTAGCATTCACGATGTGCGCTTTTATTTACTTACAAAAATGGAAAATTGGAAGAAAAAAAAAATGTAGACCGGCGAAAAAAATAAAATCAGATTTTTAAACTAAACCATTATATTAAATTAAAGCATGCTAATTTTGTGAATCGCTCTATTAAGCATTATTGTATTTCATTCAGAATAAACTTTATTAAATTTCATTAAAATTACAATTAATTACAAATAAAACTAAAAATGTTTGAAATATTAAAACATTCCTGGATCATCAGTTCTTGGAGTTATTTCATTAATAGGACATGTTTATATATATATATATATATATATATTTTATTTATTTTTTTATTTTTTTTTATTTTTTATTTTTGAAGAAAATCATTCAGTCCGGTACGGGACATTTTAACCCCCTTTATGCATTCGTGAAGGTGTTTTTGGTTCATGCATTGTAGGTTTAAATATCAAACATGTAAACGGTGTGCATCAGACCTGACCCATAGATGAACACTGGCCACTTGGTTATATGACTGGAAGTCATTCCCTTCGAATGCTATTGAAGTTAGAAACCTGTTTATCGGAATTGGCGGGGTTATGTTTCGTTCTTATGTCCCTGTCCAATCAGGTCACTGCGTTTATGAGTACGAATAATCAGCCAATCATCGTTCAGTAGGCGTGATTTTGTTTTTGTTTTCCTCCCAGGGCGCGTGACGTATGAGGTAAAGAACACCCAGCGCGCGAGTCGTCATGGCGGAAGACTTGAGTGAGTAGCAGTGAGCTAAAGGCGTGCGTTTGCGTATTAAAGCCGTGTGTGTTTGGTTAATGACGCTTTTAAGGACTCGTTCTCGAGGCACCACGTTCGTGTGGGTGTTTCAGACGCGAAACGGAGCTTGTTTGGGTTTTTTTTTTTTGGTGCAGTCAGAAACGCGTCTTTGCTAGCTAGCGTAAGCTCAGTGGCTGCAGTCAGGACGTGGCCGTATCTCAAACGGAGGCGTAGTGCACTTGATAGGGTGCTCTCGCGTGCTATTAGACCTAGTGTTTAGTGCGGGTTTGTAGGGAGGACCGGTCGATTCGGGACACGGCGGTCGCGAATGTCCACTGATGAGTGTAAACGCGCTGTTATTGTGGGGTTAGAGGACCGGGGGAGGTTTATTTACACTCTGAGGATGTGGAACTAGAGTTTAAACGAGATTATTGAGAGATCTCAGCTGATCAACAGTTTAATGTGGAACAGTAGATTTAAAAACTAATGTAATTAAAGTAGTTGAATAAAAAGGTGTGATTGGCAGTGAGTGGGTTAAAATACATGTGAATAGTTTAATTTCGGTAATTATCTTAGATTCTGAAGATGATCTCTCCCCTCTCTCTCTCTCTCTCTCTCTCTCTCTCTCTCTCTCTCTCTCTCTCTCTCTCTCTATCTATATAATAAATAAATAAATAAATAAATAAGAAAAGTACAGTCCGGTGTTGATGTGTATCCAGACGGTGTCGTGTCTCGGGAGTAAATGATTTAAAGCGTGAATAAACGATGACGAGACGCGCTGCGCTTTCGCACTCCTCTTACTTTCCCTTTCGTTTCTTCCTTTTATCATGTTGGATCTGTTTCTGTTAAACTCTTCTTAACAGGTGTGTGTGGTGTGTCTTTTCTTCTTCTTCCAGGATTAAGCCCAGCTGGCGGAGGAAAAGGGACGCTCCGCGACCAGCGTCCGCTGAAGAGGAAGCACGATGGAGACGAGGACGAGTCTCCTAATAAAAAGCTGGTAATGTCTCGTTAGTCCGTAATGTCGGACGCACACCTTCTACACGGCCCGCGTACATCGCCCGCGCTTTGTCCCCCACTCTGTTACGTTCACCTGCGCTTGACCTCCTGTCGTTATCCGTTTTTTGACCCCTCGTCTCACACGTGGAGCACTTTCTAGGTGTGCAGGAGATGACTGTGGTGCTGTAGAAAGTATTGGCGCCCTTCGTCGGTGGGAATAAAGCACGCCTGTGCGGTGGTTCTTTATTAGGGTTGTAAACATGCGTGTGTGTGTGTGTGTTGTAGGATACGGGGGAAGGTCACAGTCAGAAGGTGGCCACACACTACAACACTCTGGAGGAACGCGGCCTGATGGAGCGCAACAAGAGCCGAATCGTCCACATGCGCAACTTCAACAACTGGCTGAAGAGCGTTTTGATCGGTAGCACACACACACACACACACACACACACACACACACACACACAGGCTTTGTCTACTGACCATCTGAGATTTTTTGCACATTTTTCTGGCCCCAAGATTCGGAATCTTGAATAGTGTGATCTGATTGGCTGTCTGCACTTCCTGCGATATGATGCGTATTGGTGTCGTCACTCTGTGTGTGTGTGTGTGTGTGTGTGTGTGTGTGTGTGTGTGTGTGTGTGTGTGTGGTGTCAGGTGAGATCCTGGACATGGTGCGGCGCGACAGGAGGGACATGTGTGTGCTGGATCTGGGCTGTGGGAAAGGAGGAGATCTGCTGAAGTGGAGGAAAGGACGCATCAGCAGGCTGGTGTGTGCAGGTAACGCTGTCGCGATTAACGCAGTCACCTGTGCGGTCGGACCGATCAGGTCGTCTGAACGTGTAGCGTTCACTGTGTCTTGGCGTCTGAGCCATGAACACGTTTGTTCTAAATTTATACGGGGGGGGTCCTGTTGAATTTTGTTTACGGCCGCTTTAAACCGGAATCAAAAAGTTCTGTTGCATGTTAACATCTGACCACAAAACATCTTTCTCTGTGTGTGTGTGTGTGTGTGTGTGTGTGTCACAGACATTGCGGGCGTGTCAGTAGAACAGTGTCAGCAGCGCTACACTGACATGAAGAAGAGGAGTCACCCCAACGATCACATCTTCACTGCTGAGTTCATCACTGCTGACTGCTCCAAAGTAAACACACACACACACACACACACGGTATTATGTTTAAATGCATCATATCACAGACTTACTGAACATGTTTTACTCTGTAACGGAGTGACTGAGTGATCTGAAATGCGAGGTGTGTGTGTGTGTGTGTAGGATTTGCTGAGTGAGAAGCTGAGTGACCCCGAGCTGCAGTTCGATGTGTGTAGTTGTCAGTTTGTGTATCATTACTCGTTCGAGAGCCAGCAGCAGGCTGACACCATGCTGAGGAACGCCTGCGAGAGGCTCCGCCCAGGAGGTTTCTTCATCGGGACGACACCCGACGCCTACGAGCTAGTGTGCGTACACACACACACACACACACACACACACACGCGCGCGCGCACGATACACTACACATTACACCTTAATGTGAAACACCACAGATTATGATGAGAAAAGGAAGGAGGGTAAAGAAGGAAGAAATTAAGAAACAGAAGAGAGACTTTAGGAACGAGAAGAGAAGGAAGACGATGAAGGAAGAGACGGGTTGGGAGAAGGAATAAAGGAAGTGAGAGAAGGGAAGGATGAGAACGAAGGAACGAAGATGGGAGAGGAGAGAGAGAGAAAAACAATAGATGAAAGAAAAGCGGGAGAAGAAATAGAATGAAGGAAGAAAGAAAGGGAAGGCAGAAATAAAGAACGAAGGAATGGAAAAGGAGAGAAACAGAAGGCAGAGAAAATTAAGGAAGGAAGAGGATGGAGTGAAGAAACAAAAGTAAGTGAATGACCATCAGAAATGGAGGGAGGGAAAAGAGGGAGAGAAGGTGAGAAGAGAAGTGCAGGTGTGTGCTTAGCAGGAATATTCACTACTTTTTTGTTTTTGAAGTCTTTTTTTTTTTTTTTGTTGAAATGCGAGTCGTGCTGTAGCCCCGCCTCTCGCCCCGCCCACATTAACTTGTGTGTGCGTTCACGATGATTTATGCGGTATCATATGTAAGACACTAAACCGCGGTTGTATAACTGTCCCGGGTGTGGTGGTTTTAGCGTCGCTGGTTATATATCGTCCGTATCCGACGGCCTCGGAGACATTTCAGAGACGTTCACGTCTGTCATGACGTCCAGCCACGCGTGTATACGGTAATCGATGTGAACTCCTAGAGGAAGTAAATGTAATCGGTGAATCTGTGCACGCAGGAAGCGTCTGGAGCAGTCGGATTCCAACAGCTTCGGGAACGATGTGTACCGCGTGACGTTCCAGAAGAAAGGCGAGTACCCGCTGTTCGGCTGTCAGTACGGCTTCAACCTGGAGGGGGTCGTGGACGTGCCCGAGTTCCTGGTGTATTTCCCGCTGTTCGTGGAGTGAGTGTTCTCGTTAAACATCATGCACTTCATAAAGAGACCCTGAGGTGGGGGTACAGGCGCAGGAGGAGGAGGAGGTGTGGGATCTGGTCACCACGAGACACATTCATCCTGATTAAAGATGGCGGCTGATGCCGATACCCGAGATGGGCGGTACCTACCTGCTGATAACCGACTCAACTAACCGTTTTAAAAAATTGATACTGAATGAAAACGCTTTAAAAACAAATAAAAATATTGTTGAACTTTATTTCAAACATAAATAGTACTGACTGCACCATTAAAAATGTCTCGTACTTAATTATGAATAAATATGATCAAAGATGTTCATCAAAACGGAACTCTATGATCTTATTAGGAACATGAGAGATTGAGGTTGTGTGGTACAGTGAGTGACCAGCAGGCGGCGCTCGCTCGCTTTCTGTTCGAGAACCAGTGCGGTTCGGTGAGAGAAGGAACCCCGGCGTCAACGTTAATAGTTTCTGGAGCAGTTCTGCACAGCAGTGTGTTTATTATGGGATGTGAACGCGATGATTTTGTTCTGTTTGTCAGAATGGCGAAGAAGTACAACATGCGTCTGGTGTATAAAAAAACCTTCCATCAGTTCTTCCAGGAGAAGGTCAAGGACGAGAGGAACAAGTCACTCATGCAGAGGATGCAGGCACTCGAGGTACACACACACACACACACTCACACTCTCTCTCTCTCTCTCTCTCTCTCTCTCTCTCTCTCTCTCTCTCTGTGTCCTTGTCTGCCTCTGGTTGTGAGCTCCACTTTATCACACAGAGTTTTGTGTGTGTTTTACAGCAGTACCCAGCGGAGGACAGGGGCAGGTTGGTGTGTGACGGCGTGGGGGAGTATGAACACGCCGAGAGCAGAGCACAGAGAACTGGGGCCTCACTGCCACTGGTCAGATCACACACACACACACACACACACACACACACACTGCACAACAGCAACACACAAGAACCCGGTGTGTGGGTGTGTGTGTGTGTGTGTGTGTGTATATATAAAATATAATGTATATATGTGTGTGTACACGTGTATCTAACGTCTGGTCTCTTCACAGGGGACGCTGTCCAAATCCGAGTGGGAGGCTACAAGTACGTATCCATCGTTCCTCTGCGGTTAAAATAAACTCCGTTATCTCCATCATCTCGTGTAATGACGTCGCGTTGCGTAATCGTGTACTCTTATAAACAGGGATATCTGTGGTAACCGTGGAAACCAAAATCTCCAAGCAACAACACGAACGCTTTGCTGATGATGTTTTCATTTTAGATATCATTTTTAATATTAAATAAAGTAAGAAGAGAAGATAACGGTTTGAAGAGAAGTTTAACGTCGTACTACCCCCGACCCCCCCTCCTTAAAATCTATTCAAACCGACAAACGAGCCGGTCGATATATAACTCTGGGATGATTCATGTGGGTGTCCCCGATATAAACTGTCCTTCCTGGAAGCCCCGCCCCCTTTCCTCCTGCGTCACTTTAGCAACGTCTCCGCCCTCGATTCTCCTTAAAACTAATCTTAAAAACAAAAAGCGTCCATCAGGAGTCTTGATTTGTCCTTTTTTTTTTTTTTTTAAATCTTCAGTTTATTAATGAGTTGTAAAGTGCGATGATTTGGTGTGTTTAGAAAATTTTTGCGTGCAAAAGTTTGCGCCCCCTCCTTTGTGGGTACACGAACGTTTTCCGTCATCCTTTAATGAGATTTGACTGATTTCAATTCTGAATATTTTTGCCTGTATGAGATTATATGATGTTTACACACCGGTCCAGTCAGTGAGCTGTTGTACGTTTGTGCTGTAGGTATCTACCTGGTGTTTGTGTTCGAGAAGACGGCCTGAACTCCGGTGACCTCTACTACAACATTTCGCTTTTTTCCTTTTCTTTTAAAAAAAAAAAATCATTTTCTGGAAAAGCTGGGCAAAGCTGCTAAGTTTCAGTTTCACGCATGGCTACTAAAGGTGTGTGTGTGTGTGTGTGTGTGTGTGTGTGTTTTTTCAGTCAGTAACTCGGTGTTTCCCTCGTGATGAACTGTCCGAGGAAAATGTGAAATAAAAAGTGTAAAACACGTGAGTTTTTACATCACTGTCGTTTCTGGCGTGTTTTCTTTTCTTTATCGTGAACTGAAATGACCCGGAGCGCTAATAAACACCACGCACCCTGCGGTCTGCTCTAATCTAAGAGCTTATCACCGATCTCAAACTTCGGAGTTGGACGCGGTTGCCTTGACGCTGTGTTTCTATCCTCCGTACGCGTGTACACAGGATGGTGTTGAACAGAAGCCACGCTGAGCGAGCGACGGTTGTGTGTGTGTGTGTGTGTGTGTGTGTGTGTGTGGACACGGTTTGTCGAGGAGAGGTCAGAGGAAGGTGCGTTTCCGCTCACCGCAGTTAAATTATGAGGTTGTGTAGACTTCCTGGTTGTGCTCCTCTGATCTCTCTCGTCAGCGAGGTGTCCGCTCCCGGGACGTTTGTTTTTCTCACCGTTCTGTAAACTCTCGACACTCCCGTGTGTGAAAATCCCCGCAGGAGATCAGCACTTTCAGAAATACTCACAGCGGCACGTCTGGCCCCGACATCCACGCCACGGTTAGCACCACAGAGATCACACTTCCACGCTCTGATGATTGACGTGAACATTAACTCAAGCTCTTGGTCTGTATCTGCATGGTGTTATGCATTGTGCTGCTGCCCCCTGATTGGATGATTGGATACCTGCATAAACATACAGGTGTTCCTAATAAAGTGACATGCATGTATATTATCTTGGTTTCGTTCTCTAAACATTCTTTCTCTATATTAGACATCTTTTTCCTTCTCTGGAGCTTCTCCTTCAGCCCTATTTCTTCTTGATTTCTTTATTTCACTTATCCATATTTTCCTTCCTTCCACCCACCCTTCCTCCATTCCACTCACTCTTCCTCCATTCCATCCTTCCTCCATTCCACTCACTCTTCCTCCATTCCATCCTTCCTCCATTCCACTCACTCTTCCTCCATTCCATCCTTCCTCCATTCCACTCACTCTTCCTCCATTCCATCCTTCCTCCATTCCACTCACTCTTCCTCCATTCCATCCTTCCTCCATTCCACTCACTCTTCCTCCATTCCATCCTTCCTCCATTCCTCATATATCACTCTTTCTTCATTTCAACTCATTCTTCCTCCATTCCACCCTTCCTCCATTTCATCCTTCATCATTACTATCTTCCTCATTCCATCCTTCTCATTCCACTCACTCTTCATCCATTTCCATCCTCTTCCTCCATTCACTCACTCTTCATCCTTCCTCATTCCTCCATTCCACTCTTTTCCTCATTCATCATCCTTCATCCATTCCATCATTCATCCTTCCTCACATTTCACTCACCCTTCCTCCATTCCATCCTTCCTCCATTCCATTCACTCTTCATCTATTCCATCTTTTTCCATTCCTTCATTCCTCCCTTCCATATCTTCATCCATTCCACTCACTCTTCCTCCCATTCCATCTTCATCCCTTCACTTTCTCCTTCCTTCCTCCATTTCATCCTTTCATCCATTCCACTCACTCTTCCTCCATTCCATCCTTCCTCCATTCCATCACTCTTCCTTCCATTCCATCCTTTCCACTCCATCTTCATCCTTCCTCCATTTCACTCCTTCTTCCATCATCATCCTTCCTCCATTTCACTCTCACATCTTACCTCTTCCATCATTCCTCTCCTTTCCATCCTTTTCCTCCCATCCTCCTTTCCTCCATTCCTTCATCCTTCCTCCATTCCTTCCCTCATTATCCATTCACTCATCTTCCACCATTTCATCCTCCCTCAATTCCACTCACTCTTCCTCCATTCCATCTTCCTCCATTCCACTCACTCTTCCTCCTTTCACTCATTTCATCATTCCTTCCTCCTCAATTCCACCCTTCCTCCATTCCACTCACTCTTCCTCCATTCCACCCTTCCTCCATTCCACTCACTCTTCCTCCATTCCACCCTTCCTCCATTCCACTCACTCTTCCTCCATTCCATCCTTCCTCCATTCCACTCACTCTTCCTCCATTCCACCCTTCCTCCATTCCACCCTTCCTCCATTCCACTCACTCTTCCTCCATTCCACCCTTCCTCCACTTCCTTATTCACTCATTCTTTTCCATTCCATCCTTCCTCCATTCCACTCACTCTTCCTCCATTCCATCCTTCCTCCATTCCACTCACTCTTCCTCCATTCTATTCATCCATTCCACTCTTCCTCCATTCCAACTTATTCATACTTCTCTTCATTTCATCTTCCTCATTCCTCCCTTCCTCATTCCTCAATCATTCCTCCAATTCACACTCCTCCATTCCCCATCTCACTCTTCCTCCATTATACTTTCCTCCCTCTTCCTCCATTTCCTTCCTCCATTCCACCTTTCCATTCCTTCCTTCCACTCCTCTCTTCATTCCATCTTTCCCTCCATTCCACCCTTCCTCCATTCCCACTTCACAAATATTTACTTATTCCTCCATTCCACTCTTCCTCCATTCCACCCTTCCTCCATTCCACCCTTCCTCCATTCCACTCACTCTTCCTCCATTCCACCCTTCCTCCATTCCACCCTTCCTCCATTCCACTCACTCTTCCTCCATTCCATCCTTCCTCCATTCCACTCACCCTTCCTCCATTCCACCTTTCCTTCCTTCATACCTTCCACTGATTTATTATTTCTACAGGTACAGATGGCAGTTGTGGGCGTGGCCTTCTTTATAGTGTAGTGATCTTAATCATGACTTGAGTAAATGAGCCCGTCACGGCTCACACTGCTGTAATACACACTACACTACTCGAACACGGCTGTAGTTTAATCTGCTGTTCGTTTAGATTTGGGACACGAGCAGAGAAACCCTCCTGCGGGCCGGATTACCTCCGCCTCCGTGCAAAACTTTCTCTGTTGGTTTTCTCCGTCAGGACCGAGTACACAGTACTTCCTCTTTTTCTAACATTAGAAATATGACCCTTTTAGTCACTTTCCATTCGTCCACACTAACGAGCTCATTACCCTGCTGTCGTTCTTCACTTATCTTTAATCGTCATTTGTCTAACACCGGGTTTGTAAGACTAGAATCTCTGATTTATAATTACAGTTTATAATGAGCTCGCTTTCTGTGACCCCTACACCCCACCGTCTGTGACAGACTTCCTGTCAGATCAACACTCGCATGTACTGGTCATTTAAATCACCTCGGCTCACTGTCAGAAAGTAGAACGTTATCTGAGAGAGAGAGAACCCTGTCATTTCTCTTTACCATCTGCTGTTGAAAATAGTTTGTTGATGCGTTCGACCTGCTGCTAAAATCGTCTCCTCTAACACGCAAGCAGATTTGAAAAAAGCGAGCGTGTTTCTTCCTCTTCTTCTTTTCCATCAACTTTTCTTCTCGACCAAAGAAGACAGGAATTAAACGTCTCGTTCTGCTTCATGACATCAACGAGGTCCGAAATCAAAACGTTTTCCTTTTTAAAGAAACCGGCGTCTCGACTGTTCTACGATTGTAAACTGCTCTGGACGGTTTTAGCTGCGAGGCTGGGAAGCGTTCTGGAAGAGCTCGTTCAGACCTACTGCATGCTGGGAGGACTGGATTCAACATCTCTCGATGTCTCCAGGTTATTCGTTCTGAATGTGGGTTTGATCTAAATGTCCCCGTAGGTCCGGTGTACCGGTGTTACTCTGCTATGATTCCTTACTTATTTTATTATTTTTTGACCCGGACGGTTGATGACGTCACAGCGTGATTACGTTATTACGCCGTCATTACGATGAAAAAGATCCAAGCGTGAATATTGGTGTAATAGTAGAAGTGAACTAAAAATGCCAAAGTGAAAAGCTAATCGTGTTCCAGATAAAGTTCCACCTACAGTGAACACAGGTACATCTAAAAAAAGAAAACATACACAGTTACACAGGCGAGAGCGAGGATTGTAGATGGTGACCGCAGTGAAAGTTCAGACGATGTTGAAACTGATAGTGACCCAAACTCTCCTGATTCAGACCCTGATCCGTCTTCATCTTCAGCATCAACCAGTGCGACTGACACTGCAGGGGTTTGGAGTCATCACCTGACCGTCTCTGTGCACTCGTGAAAACACGACCTGCTGCTCTGATTATCACCAGAAACTTCTAGTTTCACCAGAGACTTCTGGCACTAAAATGCATTTATTTATTTATTTATTATTTACTTGAATTTATTGAAAGGCGTTGACCACACTGATGCTCGTGTGGTACTTCTAAATGAGTAGAAGGATTGTAGCGAGCATTTTTTCGTCATTTCTCTAGTTAAGAATCGTGCTCCACGTTTCTTAAAAACACTGAACTGCTTCATTCTCAGCGTAATATTACACAAATACATTATTATAAATTGTTTCAAGGCCTAAAAATGTTCACATTAAAATGTTGATTTTGGCCCCGGAGCTCAGGGTTGGCGTGATGTTCCTCTGGGGAATATAGGGTTAGGGGACCTAATACTGTGGGAACTCAGGGGTACGAGGGTTAAAGGTTTGGCTTCTGATTTCTTTCCCAGAATAAAGCTTCCTGATTGTGACCTTGAAAGCGTGGTGAAGGTCAATGGAGGCTTAATGTGCTCGTTTTAAGGTGTAGGGGAGTAAGGCGAGGGTGTCTGTCTCGTATGCTCTGTGCCTTAGCGATAGAACCTCCTCTTAACTAAACTGAGAGCTGATTTAAAAGTGATGAACAGAGAGATGTTGAGACACTGTTTGACCTTGCACTGTTCGCTCGGACTCTCCACATGTCTGGTGGACACCAGGTGGACCTTCCTGCACCCAATCTTCAGAACACTGAAGGAGTAGCTGCGCACCTGGGACTGAGAACTGTACGGGGTGTAGCACGACTACTCCAGAACTGGAACTGGAACCCTCTCTGCCCAGGTGGTGGAAATGAAATGTTAGTGGAGTAGGGTACTGTAGAGGAATGGAGGTTCCTGATGAAGAGGATCCTTTCCCTCCATGGTGGAGTCGACCCACCCTGGTGCTGGTTGAGCGAGGAAGTGCGAGCACGATGGAGAACACTGTCGAAGTCGCCGCTAACTAAAAGGGCTGGAGATATCCAGTGGAGAATCGTGCATGGAGTAATTTCTGTAAATCTCCGTTCTGCGTCCAGACACAGACCACGAGTCCTTCTTTACCTCCATATTGAGACCATCTTTCATGCTTTCATGCAATGTTCCAGACTAAAACCTTTCTACCTTCTAGCAGACTGTATTTTTCTTCTTCTCGTTTTAACAAGCGGCTCTCAGTGCGCTGTTCGAGTTGTATCCTTTTATCCTGTACAGTCATGTGGCTTTTTACTCTCCAAGCAAAGCCCGAAGGAGCGTCCAGCTGCCGTGCCGGAGATCCAGAGGGATTTCTTTTTACAAAATGTAGAGAACAAACAGCAGAAGAATGTCGCGTGGAACTTAACGTGTACTGAATACTGTACGTCTCTAAAGCTCTAACTTCTCTCAGCTCTTTATTCCTCATCTCACACTGACACTGACCGTGAGCGCGGGCTAACAGGATAATAATAATAACAATAATAATAATAATAATAATTAGTCTGATGATGATGGATTGTGATTTCCACCACTGTATTTAAAATAGCGCCGACCCCTGGTTAGGATTGATCATGGCGGTCGGTTCCTGATTGTACGGAGCTGTCAGCTTTATTCAGAAACAGCAGAAGTGCCATGCACATGTAATCCGTGTGATCTAAATTGATCTGTTTTCACTCATTATTCTGTAATGATTGTCACACACTGCTGATCATTTTGATCTTCTCATCTCTAATCCATCATTTTCATTTTTTTAAACAGTGTCACAGTCGTCTGCTTTCCCCTCGAGTACAAGAGTACAGAGATATCGCACTGATCATGATTAATACGCCTTTTTAACTACAGACGTCTTCACAAATCTTATAGTCTGTGTCTGTTATCTGATATAAACACCATTTTATCAACCAGTAACAATGTAGTGTGTGTGTGTGTGTGTGTGTGTGTCTGTGTGTGTGTGTGTGTATAGTGTATATCGTGACTTGTGTATTCACTTGCCGTAATGCTTTACTGTTACCGTTTCTATAGTAACGGCTCATTCGCTTGTGTGGTCACCTTCTGTTGATTAATAGGGAACATGGGGTGCCAAAACTTTGAGCAGAGCTGCTGGACTACAGTAAGAAATTATACACTAGACTGTGACCTGTGTGAGGGACGACCTGATAACCTGTTCAATCTTTCTTCCTTCCTTTTAGTTATAACTGTCAATCCTTCTCTCTCTCTCGCTCGCTCGCTCACTCTCTCTTTCTCTTTCTCTCTCTCTCAAGCTCGCTCTCTTTCTCTCTCTCTATTTGACTTATATGTATAATGAGACATTTTGTTGAATAAAGGATTGTAGAAAATCAAAAAAAGTCTCTCTCTCTCTCTCTCTCTCTCTCTCTCTCTCCCCCACCATCTCTTCTGAACTTGTTAACATTAAAAGCTGTAAACGTTTTTGGTGAAGTTTTCTGTAAGGAGGAATGTGTTTATGGAAGGAGTCTCCAGTGTCAGCGCTGTAACAGTCAGAGGTAACGCTTCTTTTCAGTTTCTCTGAAGAGGGAATAAAGAGAGAGAATATAGAGAGAATAAACAGAATAGAGGGAATAGAGAGAAGAGATAGATAATAGAGAGGGAATAGAAAGGGGGAGAATAGAGAGAGGGAGAAAAGAGGGAATAAAGAGACAGAGAATAGAGAGAGAGACACTTTTTTTGACTTTTTACAATAATTTGTTTGACAAAAGGTCACATACAGAGAGGGAGAATAGAGAGAGGGAATAGAGAGAGGGAATAGAGAGAGAGAATACAGAGGGAATAGAGAGAGAGAATAGAGATAGAGAGTAAGAGAGTGAGAATATAGAGAAGGAGAATATAGAGAGAAGGAATAGAGAGAAAGAATAGAGAGAGGGAGAATAGAGAGAGGGAATAGAGAGAGAGAATAGAGGAGGGAGAATAGAGGAAGGAGAGGGGAGAATAGAGAGAGGGAGATAGAGGGAGGAGAATGAGGGAAGGGGTGAAGAGGGAGGGAAAAGAGAATAAGGGACAGAAATAGAGAGATACTTTTTGACTTTTACAATAATTTGTTTAACAAAGGTCACATGCAGAGAGGGAGAATAGGAGAGGAATAGAGGAGGAATGAGAGAGAGAAGAGGGAGAATAGAGATAGAGAGTAAAGGAGTGAGAATATAGAGAGGAGAATAGAGAGAGGAAGAGAATAGAGAAAAGAAAGGGAAATGAGGGAGAATAGAGAGAGAGAATAGAGAGAGGGAGATAGAGAATAGAGAGAATAGGGAGAAGAAAGGAATAGAGAGGAGATAGAGAGGAATAAGAGAGAGATAGAGAGGAGAAATAGAGAGGAGGAAGAGAGGATATAGAGAGGAGAATAGAGAGGGAGATAGAAGATATAGAGAGAATAAGAGAGGGAGAGACAGAGTGAGGGAGAATATAGGGGAATAGAGTGGAGAGAGAGGGAGAGAGATGTGGGAGATGAGAGATAATAGAGGGAGGAATAGAGAGAGATAGAGGGGAGAATAGAGAGAGAATAAGAGAGGAGAATAAAGAAAGATAAGGGGAATAGGGAGAGAGAGGGGAATGGGATAGAGGAGGAGTAAAGGTAAATGAGTGTGAATATAGGGGAGAATAGAGATGGAGAATAGAGAGAGGAGAATAAGAGGAGAATAGAGAGATAAGGGGAGAATAGAGGGGAGAATAGAGAGGGAGAATAAGAGAGGGAGAAAAGAGGGGAGAGGGAGAATGAGGAGAATATAGAGAGGAGAGAGAGGGAGAATAGAGAGGGAGGCAGGAGAGAGAAGGGAGGGGGGAATAGAGAGAGGGAGAATAGGGAAGATAGAGAGGAATAGAGAGAGAGAATAGAGAAGAGGGAAGAGATAGGGAGAATAGAGAGAGAAGAATAGGGGGAAGAGAGGAATAGAGAGGGAATTAGAGAGAGGAATAGAGATAAGAGGGGAGGAGAGTGGAGGAGAATAGAGGGGGAGAATAGAGAGGAGAATAAGAGAGAATGAGAGAGAGAATAGAGGGAGGGAGAAGAGAGAAGAGAGAATAGAGAGAGGAGAATAGAGAGAGAGAGAATAGAGAGGGAGAATAGAGAGGGAATAGAGAGGGAGAATATAGAGAGAGAAGGAATAGAGAGGGAGAAATGAGAGAGAGGAGGAGAGAAGGAGAGGAAGGAGAGGGGGAGAATAGAGAGGAGAATAGAGAGAGAATAGAGAGAAGAGAATAGAGAGAGAGAGAGAGAATAGAGAGAGAGAATAGAGAGGGAGAATAGAGAGAGAATAGAAGAGAGGAGAATAGAGAGAGGAATAGAGGAGGGGAATAGAAGGAGAATAGAGAGAAGGAGATAGAGAGAGGAGAAAGAGAGAGGAGAAGAGAGAGGAGAGAGAGGAGGAATAGAGAGAAGAGAAGAGGAATAGAGAGGGAGAATAAGGGAGAATAGAGAAAGGGAGAATAGAGAGAGGAGAAGAGGGAGAATAGAGGGAGAATAGGGGAGAAGGGGAATGAGAGAGGAGAGAGAATAGAGAGAAGAGAGGGAGAATAGAGAGGGAGAATAGGGAGAGAGAGAAGGAGAGAGAGAGAGAGAATAGAGAGGAGAGAATAGAGAGGAGAGCAGAGGAGGGAAGAGAGATGAGAGAGAGAATAGAGAGAGGAGAATAGAGAGAGGAGATGAGAGAGAGGGAGAATAGAGAGAGGGAATAGCGAGGAGGATGGGGATAGTGGGAGGAATAGAGAGGAGAATGAGAGAGAGAGGGAGAATAGAGAGGAGAATAGAGAGGGAGAATAGAGAGGGAGAATAGAGAGAGAGAATAGAGAGGGAGAATAGAGAAGGAGAATAGAGAGAGGAGAATAGAGAGAGGAGAATAGAGAGAGGGAGAAGAGAGAGAGAATAGAGAGAAGGAGAATAGAGAGGGAGAATAGAGAGAGAGAATAGAGAGGGAGAATAGAGAGGGAGAATAGAGAGGGAGAATAGAGAGGGAGAATAGAGAGGGAGAATAGAGAGAAGGAGAATAGAGAGAGGAGAATAGAGGAGAGAATAAGAGAGAGAAAGAGAGAGAGAATAGAGAGGATAGAGAGGGAGAATAGAGAGGGGAATAGAGGAGAGAGGAGAATAGAGAGAGGAGAATAAGGGAGAGAGGGAGAGAGAGGAGAATAGGGAGGGAGGAATAGGAAGGAGAATAGAGAGGAGAATAGAGAGAAGGGAGAATAGAGAGGAGAAAGAGAGAGTAGAGAGGAATAGAGAGGAGAATAGAGAGAAATGAGAATAGAAGAGGAATAGAGAGGGAGAATAGAGAGAGGGACGGTGAGGGAAGAAGTGTCTGTAGCTGCTATAACAGAAGTGAGAACAGGAAGTGGTTTCAGGATTATAAGTGAGGAGAAAGGTTTGAGTTTGGAGTTTTGAACGGTTTCGGAGTAGAAATGGGTTTTGATGTGTAGAATGAATATTTAATAACAGTCCATTAGCTCGAGTATTCTAATATTTTTAATAATTCTTTTTTTCGAACAGTTCCATATTAAAAACGTAACTAGAAGCGTGAGTAAGTGAACAGATGATTGATGTGTGAAGGTCAGGCTGTAGATCCAGAAGATGTACCCGGTGAATGCAGGAGATGTGTAAAGTCCAGTCTGTGTGTTATTAGAGTGTTCTATAGAGAACTCGCGGCGCTCGTTAATAAACAGCTCCGTGACTCATGCTGCTGTTTTCTGTTCTGACGAC
>CM022774.1:2227394-2249894 GCA_012411365.1 Ameiurus melas
CCTCAAGCCCCCTTTGGTAGAAAGGTGTGGGGCAACTTTGCAGGGTTGTAGGTGGCTCGCGAACACTACCCTGTCCTGTGTGCAGGGACACACGTAGCCTGCCCCCTTTCTTCCTTGTGGGTGTGGCCCTGCCCAATCCTGTGTTTCCCCCCCGCCCTCACCCCCCCCTCCCCCCCCCACCTCACACTCACACACTCACTCACCCCACTACCCACCCCTCCCCACCACCACCCCCACCACTCCCCCTCACACCTCCTCACACCCCACTCACCCCCACCCCCCCCCAACCACCTCACTCACCACTCACACTCACACACCACACACACTCGCTCACCCACCACCACACCTCACACCTCACACACCTCACACCTCACCACTCACTCACACTCCCCGCTCACCCCCTACCCACCACACTCACACACCTCACACCCCCTCCCCCACACACTCCCCACCACCACCACACACACTCACCACCACACACACTCACCCCCCTCACTCTACCCACTCACCACACTACTCACTCACTCACTCACACACTCACTCACCTCACTCACACTCACACCCTCACCCCCCCCCCCCTCACTCACCTCACCACCACCCCTCACACACCTCACACACACCCCCCTCACACACCTCACCCCCACCACCACACCCCACCACTCACACACCTCACACACCTCACCACCTCACCACCCCTCACAACCCCACCACTCACACACCCCACCACCCCACTCCCACCACCACCCACCACACTCACACACACACCCACTCACCACCCCCCCTCACCACACCCCACAACACCCAACCACACCCACCACTCCCCACACCCACCCCACACACCACCCACACTCACACAACCACCCACACCACACCCCACTCCACCCCACCACCTCACCCACCCCACCCACCCCACACACCCCCACCCCCCCACACCCCACACACCACAACCCACCCCCCACCCACAACACCCCCCACACACCACACACCACACACCACCACACAACAACACCCACCCCTCCCACACTCACCCCACCCCACCCACACTCCACCCACACCTCACACACTCACACACACCCCACACACCCCCCACTCCACCCCCACCCCCACCCCCCCCCCCCACACCCCACACACACCACCACACACACCCACCCACTCACACACACCACCACACCACACACCCCACCCCCACACCCACACCCACCACCCCCACACACCACCCCACCACACCACCACCCCCACACCCCACACACACACACACACCACCCCACCACCACCCACCCCACCCCCACACACACCACACAACACACACACACCACTCACCACCCCCTCACCACCCACCACACTCCACACTCACCACACACTCACCCACCACCACACACACACACACACACACCACCCCCAAACACACCACCCACACCCCACACCCTACACCCCTCACACTTTTTTTTTTTTTTTTTTTTTTTTTTTTTTTTTTGGTGTGTTTGTGTGTTTTGTGTTTGTTTCTTTTTTTTTTTTTTTTTTTTTTTTTTTTTCTTTTTCTTTTTTTTTTTTTTGGGGGGGGTGGTCTTTTTGTCTTTTTTTTTTTGGCGGCTCTTTCTTTTTTTTTTTTTTTTCTTTTTTTTTTTTTTTTCCTCCTCTCTTTCTTTTCTCCTCCCTCTCTCTCTCTTCTCTCTCCTCTCTCTTTTCTTTTTTTTTTTTCTCCTCTCCTCCTCCTTTTTTCTCCTCTTTTCTCCCTTCTTCTTTTTTCTCCTCCTCTCCCTTTTTTTTTCTCCTCCCCCCTTTCTCTTCCTCCTCTCTCTTTTTTTTTTCTCCTCCTCCTCTCTCCCTCCTCTCTCTCTCTCTCCCTCCTCTCTCTCTCTCCTCCTCTCTCTCTCCTCCCTCCCCTCTCTCTCTCTCTCCCTCCCCTCCCTCTCCCCTCTCCTCTTTTTCCTCTCCTCCCTCTCTCTCTCCCTTTTTTCTCCTCTCTCCTCCTCCCTCTTTTCCTCTCCTCTCTCTCTCCCTCCCTCCTCCCCTCTCTCTCTCTCCCTCCCTCCTCTCCTCCTTTTTTCTCCTCCTCTTTATTTTTTTTTTTGTGTTGTGTGTTTTTTTTTTGTTTTGGGGGGCTTCCTCTTGTGTCTTGCTGTGGGGGTGTGTGTTGTGTTGTTGTTTGTGGGGGTGTCTTCTGTTGTTCTGCGTCGGTGTTTCTTTTTCTTTTCCTTTCCTTCGTCCCTTGTCTTCTTCTCTTCTCCCCCTTTATTCCTTTTTTGACGGGGAAGGTGGGTCAAGTTTGAGGCTGCGGGTCTATCTTTTAATATTTGGCATGGTGGTGGGGCACTTACATTTTTTTTATTTTTTTTATATTCTTTTTTCCTTTTTTTTTTTATTTTTCTGTTCTCAAACCTCAACAAAAACCACCCACCTATTTCTCTCCATCTGAAAAATTAAACTTCACCTCCCAATTTATATTTCACGCTCATCACACAACAACACTCTCAATCACCCCTTATCTTCCCTTAATAACTCAAACATGCTCTCTCTCTCTCTCTCTCTTTATACGCTCACTCGCACACAACTAACACCAAACACACTCTCTTCTTCCACTCTACTCATTCACCCACCTCTTCCCCCTACCCCCACTCTCCCACAAACACACACAAAACAAACCCCCTCTCCCTCCTCAAAAACCAACTCAAACAAAAAAACACACACACACACAAACACCCCCACACACACACATACACAACTCAAACACACACAATACTCATACTCCCACTCACTCACACACACACTCACCTTCAACCCACTCACACCTCCTCCTCTCCTACATAAATTCAAAACACATCTTCACACACATCCTTTCCCAACCCTATTCCTCCCCTTACACTCACACAAACACCACTCACTCACAAAATTAATCTACCTCTCTTCCTCTTATATCCTACCTTCCCTCACACCCTCTCTCCCCTTTCCTCACTTCTCCCACCTCAACATTACTATATACCTCACACCTCAACACTACACCCACAACACAAAAAAAACCTCCCACTCACACACACCACACTCACTCCACACACTCACACTCACTCAATCACTCACTCACTCCACACACTCCTCACACTCACACACACACTCACACACTCACACAACACTCAACACTCACTCACACACACACTCACTCACTCACTCACTCCATCACACACACTCACACACTCACTGACTCACTCACTCACACCTCACATACTAACTTATAACTACTAAGTCCGTTTTTGGTTTCTTTCTTTCTCTCTCTTTCTCCTTCTCTCCCTTCCCCCTCTCCCTCTCTCTCCCTCCCTCCCTCTCTTTCACTCTCTCTCTTTTCTCTCTCTCTCCCTCCCTCCCTCTCTCTCTCTCTCCCTCCCTCTCTCTCTCTCTGTCCCTCCCTCCCTCTCTCTCTCTCTCCCTGCCTCTCTCTCCTGCCTCTCTCTCCCTCCCTCTCTCTCTCTCTCTCTCTCTTTCTCCCTCTCTCTCCCCCCCTCCCCCAATCTCTTCCAAACTTGTTAACTTTAAAAGCTGTTAACTTTGTTGCTTGCTCTCAAAATGAGGTCTTAATAAAAATAAATTATTAATCGTTCAATACAAACCCCTTCATTCTATCCCTCCATCTCTGCGTTCTGTCACTGTGGATTTCCTTCAGCGCTGACCTGTTCTCACACACCGGTCTGAACCCACAGACCAGAGCTCCAGCTGAGCTAACTTCACCCGGCCCGAGACGTGGTCAGGAAGATGATGAAGCTTGCGTAAGTGCAATTACCGCACTGTTAATGCGCTGCAGTGTGGAATCACATCACGCCTTCATCACTGCAGCACAAAGCAGCGATCACAGGCTTTTACGATGATAAGCAGAGTGTTTTATCAGGCCGCTATCACAGCGTCGCGCCGGCTGACTGCTCAGAAGCACGTTAACGTTGTGTGTGCTGTGCCCGAGAGAGCGACGCTAGAGACTTTCAGCATGTTTATTAATTTAGAGTGTTTACACAACGGATCATTCTAACAGCATTTATTAACATAAATCTGCATAATTTACTGATGAAGGAGGTTTGGACACAGATTCACTTTATTTAGCTCCAGAGTGTAAATGTGTAATATTTCAGAATCATTTCCGAGGAGGCGACGCCACCTGTATCATTCCGTATACGTGAGCTAAGCGACGCCCGGGATTGATTATCGTCTCTCTGCTAGAAAGACCAGAGATCAGGACCGTTTCTGTTAATGACGTGTGTTAATAACGGCCGTAACCATGGAGACGAGCAGAGTGACGAGCCACGTGCGTGATGGTTGTAATCCGCGTGAAATCACAGTCTAGAATCCAAAAACGCTAAGACGAGAGGACAAAGAGCATGAAAGGAACATTCTAAAAGCGACTCATGTAAACACCTTAATCAGAATATTATCCGTCTTATTCAGAATAAGGTCAATAATTAGATTACTGCCGTCCATGTAAACGTCGTCAGTGACAGAAGTTCAGACATTGATGAAACTTGCTCAGTTCTATCCATCATCTATGACAAGCCCCGCCCCTTCATGCCCCTCCATGATGTTTCATTAGTTCTCCAAATACGCCTGAACTTCCGGTCCTACTTTTAAAAGTATGTGATGTGAGGTGAAAGAAGGCGGGGCAGGTCACAGAAACAGGTGTAACAGGCACTTATGTTCGAGGAAAGGATAACTCTCATTAAAATCCACCCTAACAGATAAGCACCGTCGATAACGGAGCTGCGCACAGAGCCTCGTTAACCGCCATTGTTCTCTGACGGTACAAATCACGAATCACGGGTCTAATTACATGGTATAGAACCGACCGTGCAAATTAACTCCGCCGTGAGAGTACACACCTCCAACGCGAGCTGAGATGAGTTTCTCTTCATGGTACAAAGAAGCCAACGCAACGTTCTAACCTTTTATGGGTTTAGCCTTCAGCACCGAAGCTTTCGTGCACTGAAACACACAGCGGTCTGTTAATTCATATGAGTTTAATGACTCAAGCGAGGGGTTATTTGAGGCGAATCCGTGATTGGAGCCTGTTAAAGAAGAGAAACTCTAATGAGAGGTACAGCTAGTAGACTTCAGGATTGATAAAAACGGAGGGCACTACGGAGTCTCTGAGGTGATGTGGTGGTTTTTATCATTAAGGCCAAGAACTTAAGCGCATGACTTATTTCAAAAACATTTTATAAAGTGCTGATATATATATATATATATATAAATATAAATAGTATAAATATAAACAGATACGACCTTAAGAGTCCTAAAAGTAGATGCGGAGAACCTAATTAAGCAAACGTGACACAAATATTATACTTGGTCAGTTATTAACTGAGGAAAATGATCCGATATTACATATCTGTGAGGGTAACAGTATGTGAACCGTTGCTTTCAGTATGTGGTGTGAGCTCCTCGTGCAGTAATAACTACAGATAAACGTTTGAGGTAAATGTTGATCATCTGCACATCGGCTTGGAGGAGTTTTATCCCGTTCCTCAGTACAGAACAGCTTCAACTCTTGGGATGTTGGTGGGTTTCCTCACATGAACTGCTCACTTCAGGTTCTTCCACAACATCTCTACTGGATTAAGGTCAGGACTTTGACTCGGCCGTTCCAAAACATTCACTTTATTCTTCTTTAACCGTTCTTTGGTAGAACGACGTGTGTGATTAGACTCGTTGTCTTGCCGCATGACCCACTTCCTCTTCAGATTCAGTTCATGGACCTTTAGAGTTCGCTGGAATCATTCAGAGTTCATTGTTCCATCAGTGATGGCGAGTCGTCCAGATTTTGCAAAGCAGCCCCAAACCATGACACTACCACCACCATGTTTCACAGATGGAAGAAGGTTCTTATGCTGGAATGCAGCACTTTCCTTTCTCATAACATAACTCTTTTTTTCCATTAGCCTTCTGACTTCTCCACGTGATCTTTAGAAAATTCCAGAAGGGCAGCAGTGTTCTTTTTGGAGAGCAGTGGTTTTCTCCTTGCAGTCCTGCCATGCACACCATTGTTCAGTGTTCTCCTGATGGTGGACTCATGAACATGAACATTAGCCAGTGTGAGAGAGGACTTTAGATTCTGAGAAGTTACCCTGGGTTCCTCTGTGACCTCGTGGACTATCACACGTCTTGCTCATGAAGAGATCTTTGTTGGTCTCCACTCCTGTGGAGGGGAACGATGGTGTTGAATTTCCACCATTTCTACACAATCTGTCTGACTGTGGATTGGTGGAGTCCCAACTCCTTAGAGATGGTTTTGTGACCTTTTCCAGCCTGATGAGCATCAACAGCTCTTTTCCTGAGGTCCTCAGAAATCTCTTTTGTGCCATGAGACACTTCCACAAACACGTGTAGTGAAGATCAGACTCTGATAGATCCCTGTTCATTAAATAAAACCGGACGCTCACTCTCTCACACCTGATCATCACCCCACTGACTCTAATCTCACCTTCAGATAATCCTACTAATCCTAGAGGTGCACATACTTTTACCCTTCACAGATATGTAATATTGGATCATTTTCCTCAATAAATACATTTCTTAACGATTTCTTAAAGTTGATTGCTAAAATGGTGAACAGCGTTTGAAAAGGACATGGGCTCTGGAATAACTAAAAAAAAAAAAAGCGCTTCAGTGCATTTAGAACAATGTTCTTGTGTGAGGTTCCACCACCGATAACACACTGCAGCGAGGAAACCAAACCACTGACAGTTATACAGTATATTAGAGCACGTGCATGTGTGTGTGTGTGTGTGTGTGTGTGTGTGTGTGTGTGTGTGTGGTGTCACCACAAACACATTGGCTGCCTCTGGGTAGAAAACCTACAGTGAAGTTGAGGACAATCTGAGAGGCCTTAAGAGAAAACAGTCAGCTGATTGAAAATCGAGTTTAGAACAGAGCCATTAAACCCGAGACACGAGTTTCAGGCCAAGGCCAACGACTTCCTTCCCATCTGTATTAATAAACAGCAAAACAATAAGCAGATTATTGGGGGGACATTTAGCTTCTGTAACATGTGATGAACAACTATATAATTTCTAGCTAGTTTTTATTTTAAGGATCTACTGTAGATATCATCTTGTGAAATAAAAATCCTTCTTACACTATAAGACCCATAATAATGCCTATAATACACTATAAGACCCATAATAATGCCTATAATACACTATAAGGCCCATAATAATGCCTATAATACACTATAAGGCCCATAATAATGCCTATAATACACTATAAGGCCCATAATAATGCCTATAATACACTATAAGGCCCATAATAATGCCTATAATACACTATAAGGCCCTGTACCTATAATACACTATAAGACCCATAATAATGCCTATAATACACTATAAGGCCCATGATAATCCTATAATACACTATGAGGCCCATAATAATGCCTATAATACACTATAAGGCCCATAATAATGCCTATAATACACTATAAGGCCCATAATAATGCCTATAATACACTATAAGGCCCATGATAATGCCTATAATACACTATGGCGGCCCCTAATAATGCCTATAATACACTATAAGGCCCATAATAATGCCTATAATACACTATAAGGCCCATAATAATGCCTATAATACACTATAAGGCCCATGATAATACTATAATACACTATAAGGCCCATGATAATGCCTATAATACACTATAAGCCCATGATAATGCCTATAATACACTATAAGGCCCATAATAATGCCTATAATACACTATAAGGCCCATAATAATGCCTATAATACACTATAAGGCCCATAATAATGCCTATAATACACTATAAGGCCCACAAAATGCCTATAATACACTATAAGGCCCATAATAATGCCTATAATACACTATAAGGCCCATAATAATGCCTATAATACACTATAAGGCCTATGATAATGCCTATAATACACTATAAGGCCCATGATAATGCCTATAATACACTATAAGGCCCATAATAATGCCTATAATACACTATAAGGCCCATAATAATGCCTATAATACACTATAAGGCCCATAATAATGCCTATAATACACTATAAGGCCCATAATAATGCCTATAATACACTATAAGGCCCATAATAATGCCTATAATACACTATAAGGCCCATAATAATGCCTATAATACACTATAAGGCCCATAATAATGCCTATAATACACTATAAGGCCCATAATAATGCCTATAATACACTATAAGGCCCATAATAATGCCTATAATACACTATAAGGCCCATGATAATGCCTATAATACACTATGAAGGCCCATAATAATGCCTATAATACACTATGAGGCCCATAATAATGCCTATAATACACTATAAGGCCCATAATAATGCCTATAATACACTATAAGGCCCATAATAATGCCTATAATACACTATAAGGCCCATAATAATGCCTATAATACACTATAAGGCCCATAATAATGCCTATATACATATAAGGCCCATAATAATGCCTATAATACACTATAGAGGCCCATAATAATGCCTATAATACACTATAAGGCCCATAATAATGCCTATAATACACTATAAGGCCCAATGATAATGCCTATAATACACTATGAGGCCCATAATAATGCCTATAATACACTATAAGGCCCATAATAATGCCTATAATACACTATAAGGCCCATAATAAGCCTATAATACACTATAAGGCCCATAATAATCCTATAATACACTATAAGACCCATAATATGCCTATAATACACATATATAATGCCTATAATACACTATGAGGCCCATAATAATGCCTATAATACACTATAAGGCCCATAATAATGCCTATAATACACTATAAGGCCCATGATAATGCCTATAATACACTATAAGGCCTATGATAATGCCTATAATACACTATAAGGCCCATGATAATGCCTATAATACACTATAAGGCCCATAATAATGCCTATAATACACTATAAGGCCCATAATAATGCCTATAATACACTATAAGGCCCATAATAATGCCTATAATACACTATAAGGCCCATAATAATGCCTATAATACACTATAAGGCCCATGATAATGCCTATAATACACTATAAGGCCTATGATAATGCCTATAATACACTATAAGGCCCATGATAATGCCTATAATACACTATAAGGCCCATAATAATGCCTATAATACACTATAAGGCCCATAATAATGCCTATAATACACTATAAGGCCCATAATAATGCCTATAATACACTATAAGCCATTATGCCTATAATACACTATAAGGCCCATGATAATGCCTATAATACACTATGAGGCCCATAATAATGCCTATAATACACTATAAGGCCTATGATAATGCCTATAATACTATAAGGCCCATAGTATATATATTAAGGCCCTTAATGCCTATAATACACTATAAGGCCCATAATAATGCCTATAATACACTATAGGCCCATAATAATGCCTATAATACCTATAAGCCCATAATAATGCCTATATAATTATAATACACTATAAGGCCCATAATAATGCCTATAATACACTATAAGGCCCATAATAATGCCTATAATACACTATAAGGCCCATAATAATGCCTATAATACACTATAAGGCCCATAATAATGCCTATAATACACTATAAGGCCCATAATAATGCCTATAATACACTATAAGGCCCATAATAATGCCTATAATACACTATAAGGCCCATAATAATGCCTATAATACACTATAAGCCCATATAATGCCTATATTATAATGCCTATAATACACTATAAGGCCCATAATAATGCCTATAATACACTATAAGGCCCATAATAATGCCTATAATACACTATAAGGCCCATAATGCCTATAATACACTATAAGCCATAATAATGCCTATAATACACTTATAAGGCCCATAATAATGCCTATAATACACTATAAGGCCCATGATAATGCCTATAATACACTATAAGGCCCATAATAATGCCTATAATAATACTATAAGGCCCATGATAATGCCTATAATACACAACCCATAATAATGCTATAATACACTATGAGGCCCATAATAATGCCTATAATACACTATAAGGCCCATGATAATGCCTATAATACACTATAAGGCCCATAATAATGCCTATAATACACTATAAGGCCCATAATAATGCCTATAATACACTATAAGGCCCATAATAATGCCTATAATACACTATAAGGCCCATAATAATGCCTATAATACACTATAAGGCCCATAATAATGCCTATAATACACTATAAGGCCCATAATAATGCCTATAATACACTATAAGGCCCATAATAATGCCTATAATACACTATAAGGCCCATAATAATGCCTATAATACACTATAAGGCCCATAATAATGCCTATAATACACTATAAGGCCGTGATTCATTGATTTCCGTCAAAACAAAACTAATTGTTTGTTGTTTTTCTGCTCATTAGCTTACACATAAGAAGATGAGTGGTTTTAAGATGATAATATCATTATTATTCTCTCTGCACCATGCAGCTGTTCATTAATATTCATCAGCAGGTGATTCATTAATCAGCACAGAGTGTTTATATTTTCCTCTCTTTTATTTATTTATTCATTCATTCATTCATTCGACACCATTTAACTTTCACGTGAAGTTTGACTCTTAACGAACGGATCCTGGAGATAGCCGTAAATAAGACAGACTTGCGGCAACAAAGCCAAAAATAACTGCATTTTTAATGTCTGATGCAATAAACTTCAAGTGACTGTCTGGTTCTTGTCGTATACTTGGAGGATCGAGTCTAAAACTCAGTTTAAAATGGCGTCTCCTCTGAAACGAAGGAGATATCATTTTGAGTTGGTTTTGTTGTGCTTGAGGGAAGAGCGTGTTGCGCTGATTATAACCTCACAGGAAACACAGACGATGATCAGGACAGGAAACAAGAAAGTAAACAAAACACACAATAGAAGAAAAAGACTTTACTGCCTTTATTGTCTGATCACAAAGACCAGACAAGTATACGTTATTTCCAAGCGCATGGTTCTGTTCTGCATCAGTGATGAGAGATGAGATGTTCGGAACGCTGCGCTCATCTTTTTAGCTGTTTTGTAGAATTTCATAAAATCTTCAGATGATTAAATGTCCAGATGAAAATATTTATAATATTGGTAAGTGTGCAGTGTGTGTGACTACACAATAAGATTGATCTGTACTCTAGTTTCCTCTCATTTAGTCTTGGATATGCACACCAATGGCCAAAAGTTTGTGGACACCTGACCTTCTCACCCATATGTGGTTCTTCCTGAAACCAAAAAAGTTGAGAACACACACTTGTGTATAGAACGTCTTCGTACGCTTCGCTGGAACCAACAGGCCCACACTGGTTCCAGCATGACGATGACCTGTGCACAAAGCGAGCTCCGTGAAGACGTGGTGTGTGAAGTTTAGAGTGGAAGAACTTGAGTGTCCTGCACTGAGCCGTGACCTCAATCCAATCACAGGAACATCTGACCTCATCCCAATCACAGGAACACCTGACCTTAACACAATCACAGGAACACCTGACCTTAACCCAATCACAGGAACACCTGACCTCATCCCAATCACAGGAACACCTGACCTCACCCCAATCACAGGAACACCTGACCTCACCCCAATCACAGGAACACCTGACCTCAACCCAATCACAGGAACACCTGACCTCAACCCAATCACAGGAACACCTGACCTCAACCCAATCACAGGAACACCTGACCTCAACCCAATCACAGGAACACCTGACCTTAACCCAATCACAGGAACACCTGACCTTAACCCAATCACAGGAACACCTGACCTTAACACAATCACAGGAACACCTGACCTTAACCCAATCACAGGAACACCTGACCTTAACCCAATCACAGGAACACCTGACCTCACCCCAATCACAGGAACACCTGACCTCAACCCAATCACAGGAACACCTGACCTTAACCCAATCACAGGAACACCTGACCTTAACCCAATCACAGGAACACCTGACCTTAACACAATCACAGGAACACCTGACCTCAACCCAATCACAGGAACACCTGACCTTAACCCAATCACAGGAACACCTGACCTCACCCCAATCACAGGAACACCTGACCTCACCCCAATCACAGGAACACCTGACCTCAACCCAGTGGAACACCTTATCACAGGCCAACTTTATGGAGTGTCCTGGCTTTCATTCTCCCATTTGAGCCGTGAATCTCCCAAAATCCTTCAGAGTTACCCCTGGCCTCTTGATTGCTTCTCTGACTAATCCCCTTTTAACCCAGTCCCTGATGTTTGGAGAACAGTCTCATCTAGGCATGAAGTTCGAGCTGAGGGATGCTCAAAGTTTGGGATTTTTAAATTATTTTTTTTAAGCAAACCCTGATTGATGCTTTCTGTTGGTATGGTATAAAGTCTTTAAATTGCATTATATGATTTATTATAAGGCTTATTACTTTCCATACTCTGGACCTTTAGTCGTTTTTAGAAGTGATAGAAGATCCTTTCCTATTTATAAAAGATACCCCGAGAAAGCAGTGTGTGTAAAATACACCTCCAAGACAAAATCAGAGGAAACTGGAGTAGAGATAAATCACACTGCGCAGTCTCACACACACACACACTTCTGAACACGCTGCACACTTATACATATACATATTTTCCTCTGGACCTTTAAACGTTTAATGAGTTTATAAAATTCTTTACAACAGCCAGAAAACACGAGCACGGCTGTGTGAACATCTGTCAGCTCTCATTAGTGAAGCAGAACAGAACCGGGCTCTTGGAAGCTGTTGCTGTTTTATTGCACGGTTTGTTTTGTGTGTGTGTGTGTGTGTGTGTGTGTGTGTGTGTGTGTGAGAGAGAGATCAGAGAACAAGTTTCTACACAGCGCTGTTTTTTTTTTTTTGCTTTCTTTCTTGTTTTCCTTCCCTGATTGTCATCTCGGTTTCTGGTGAGATTATAATCAGTGCAACACGCGTTTCCCTGAGGCACAACAGAACCACTTTCAAACCAAATATCCTTCATTCCAGAGTTATATACATACACACATACGTGAGTGTGAGCGAGTCATGGCCGTGTTGTTTTCTTGCACTTTGTCCCAGAACTCGTTTTGCCATGACGCTGTTTCTTCAGGTACGTTTCCTAACAGACTCCGAGTTCTTCCCGGAGCAGGTGCATTTCCGTTGAAATCATGTGACACTTTAATTACACACAGACCCACTCTATTTAACTAATTATATCACTTCTGACGGTTACACCAGAAGCGATTTTGGGGTAACAGGGGTGAATACTTATGTAAGTACAACACTTTATGGTCTTTAGAAGAGAATTTTCCGCACTACTTCAGTAATATGGGAGGTTTTGTGTACAATCGTGACGTATAATCGCAATTAAATCCATTTCAGGTCCAGTTCCAACAAGTCCGGGGGGTGCGGGGTGGGGGTGAATACTTATGCAAGGCACTGTATTGATTTTAGACCGACATACACCTCAAGTATGAATTTTAAGACCAATATAATTTATGCTAATAATAACGTTTATGATGATATAACGGATTCTGTTCTAAACATAACGTTTGATCTAAACCCCCAATCATGCCCACAAAGCCTGTGCGTCATTAGCTTCTTCGCCCAGAGACATTTCAGTTTTTACTGTCTGTCTACAAGATTGGTTTCTGGATATAACAACACGCACGGCCTCATCGTTTACTCTGCACCCTCAATGTGGCTTTTTGTTCATATTTACAAAGCAGTCATGAGGTTAGGCGAGTTTCATCCTTGTTAATGAGACGAACTTCAGCATCATGAAACATTGTTGGCCTTGAGGGCACAATGCACAAATACAGTGCCCTCCACTCATATCGGCACAGTTGGTAAATATGAGCAACGAAGGCTATAGAAAACTGCCCTCATTGTTTAATCTTTTAATCGTTTGTTAAATACAGGTGTGCAGTAATTAGTGGCACACATTTAGTCAATACTTATACACAGTATCTGACAAAAGTGAGTGCACCCCTCGCGTTTGTGTAAATATCTGATTAGATCTTTTCATGTGACAACACTGAAGATATGACACTTTGCCACAGTGTAAAGTAGTGAGTGTACAGCTTGAGTAACAGTGTAAACGCCACACACTGCATCAAATCGGTCTGCGTGGGTGTCGTCGCAGAAGGAAGCCTCTTCTAAAGATGATGCACAAGAAAGCCTGCAGACTAAGGACATGGATTGCTGGAACCATGTCCTGTGGTCTGATGAGACCAAGATAAACTTATTTGGTTTAGATGGTGTAAAGCGTGTGTGACGGCAACCAGGTGAGGAGTACAAAGACAAGTGAGTCTTGCCTTCAGTCATGCATGGTGGTGGAAGTGTCATGGTCTGGGGCTGCATGAGTGCTGCCGGCACTGGGGAGATACAGTTCACTGAGAGAACCATGAATGCCAACATGTACTGTGACATACTGAAGCAGAGCATGATCCCGTCCCTTTGGAGACTCGGCCGCAGGGCAGTATTCCAGCATGATAACGACCCCAAACACACCTCCAAGACGACCACTGCCTTGCTAAAGAAGCTGAGGGTGAAGGTGATGGACTGGCCAAGCTCGTCTCCAGACCTAAACCCTATTGAGCATCTGTGGGGAATCCTCAAACGGAAGGTGGAGGAGCACAAGGTCTCCACCAGCTCTGTGATGTCGTCATGGAGGAGTGGAAGAGTGAACTCTGGTGAACTCCATGCCCAAGAGGGTTAAGGCAGTGCTGGAAAATAATGGTCCCCACACAAAATATTGACACTTTGGGCCCAATGTGGACATTTTCACTTAGGGGTGTACTCACTTTTGCTGCCAGCGGTTTAGACATTAATGGCTGTATGTTGAGTTATTTTGAGGGGACAGCAAATGTACACTGTTACACAAGCTGTACACTCACTACTTTACATTGTAGCAAAGTGTCATTTCTTCAGTGCTGTCACATGAAAAGATCAAATATTTACACACATGTGAGGGGTGTACTAACTTTTGTGAGATACTGTACATGTACAAGAGTGTTTGTGTAGCTCAGAAAAGCCCAATTAAAATCCCACTTTATTTACTTAGAATACAGTTTACAGTGTGAAACACTCATAACCCCAGTCTTTCTTCCAACACCTATATTTAAATTTATTTGTATAGGTGTAAGACCCTTGGATTAAATGCTGCGCGTGTGGAGAATAATCACAATCGAAATTTTACATTTTTAATAAATAGTTTTGATAGCTTCAGAAGTATTGGTGTGAAACACTCTTATTCAGGACATAATTATTAGCCTTCTGGTCACACAGTTAATGTAATTTATATGTGTATACTCTAAACCATGTGTATACACATGACATAAGGTTACATAACTGTCCTTGAAATACATAAATGACTCATAGGATAAATAAATGACACACCTTCAGTGCCAGAGCAAATGATGATGCATTTCAGCATCGACATTCCCGGATCTCAGTGTGCCTTTGATCATAAAATACTCTTAGACAGACAGAAACCTGGGTAAGACTCCGAGGGATGGACCTCACCTGGCTCATGTCAGATTTAGATGACAGGAGCTTTGTTGCTATTGGTAACTACGAGTCCAATAAAATCACCCTGGCATGTGGAGTTCCTCGGGGTTTGGTTTTTCAGCATGGATGAAAAATCTTGGTACGTGTCCATTAACAATGCCCTAATAGTGCTTTTAATGCACTATAATATCTATAATACACCAGAACGGCCATTATAACGTCTCTACTACAATATAAGATCTAATACACCACAATAACCATTATAATGCCTAGTCTACATTATAATGTCTTATAATACATCGCAAGCACCATTATATTGTCTCAACTACACTTGAACATCTATAGCACACTATAAGGACTATTATACATGCCTATACTTTACTATACTGTTTAATAATGCTTAGAACACACTACAGACCAGTGTTTGAGTCTGACATGTGGAGCCCCTCAGGGCTCAGTCCTCCGACCCATCCTCTTTCACTTCTACATGCGTAAAGTACGATAATTCCTAGAGGAGGAAAAAAATCTAAACCGTTAGCACTCAACACCCAGATATACCAAGAGTCCGCAGTCCCGTTGCGTCTTTGTGCTAGTGACTCGGACCATGAATGGTTGTGCTTCCTTGACCGAAACAAAAAAAAAAAAAAATACTTGAGGTAAATTCTCGCCTTAAATCCATCTGAAAGCTCTTCGTCACCAGCACTCCATTTACAGGTATAAAATGTCAATTCAATACTTATCTAATTTACCAGTCCACAATGGGGAAACGAAAGAAAGGAAATATTAGCAAATGACAAAGACGCCAGGGTGGTAATGGACAAAATTAAACAACCGAATGCCATTAACTAAGGAGGAAAGGACCTAGCTAACTTAACAGCATTACATTTCCCTCGTGCGCACTTCTAACAAAACCAAGAAGGAAAAACTGGCATTTTCCAAAACAGATGATTATAAGAATCCAATCAGATGATAACTTGGACAAACTCCATCTAAGTGAACTACCATCTTTTCCCCTCAAATAATGGTAACTGATGTGAACTTGGCCATCAAGCCAAATTACACATTTAAAAAAAAAGTTATTGCTTACATAATAAATATCATTTTGAAAGGCTGTAAATTATAAGTGCAGTTAAATGTGAACAAAAACGTACATTTGTTGAAGCTGCAGCTGATTTCTTTTACTCCAGACGGTTTTTCTGATTGCAACTCTGCCTCAGCAGACGCAGTGGAAAATTCCAGAAGCAGCAGTGCACCTGTTCACTTCCAGTCCTGACCCAGCGAGCTGCGTTGTCCATTGTTAACCCAGTCTGGAGCATTCTGACCCAAGGACCAGAGCCAGGAAAAGAGCTTTCAAAAGAACCCAGCATTTTGAAATGGTATGAAACAGCTACAGGAATCTGCTTAAGGTTTGTGATGTAGCTGAGGCTTATGATGGTAATAAGCATACGGAGTCTGCCTCACGCAAGATCTTTCCTGTAAAAATCTCTCCACACCTTCAGTCAGCTCTTCAGTGATGTCACGCAGACATGCCGATGTGGTTTAGGACACAGTGAGACTTGCTATCATCTAAACACAACAACTGAACCTCACTGTTTACTTCATCACAGACATGTTATTCAGCTGGTTATCCTGGACCAGCAGCACGTTTTAGCATCATTCCACCTCCTAGGTCCCACCTACCAATGTTTAAAGACAGATTGTTGCTGGAAGCTGAAGTTATGTGGACGATAAAGTTTAAAATGTTGACATACAGACTCTGGTTGTTATTTAATTGCAGAGATTGCAGAGCTGAGTGATGTACTTTAAAGTAAACGTATGTAGATCTCTGCTCTCCCTTTAAGCTGCTGCAACTCTTAGTGATTTATAAATCACTAAATGGCTGAGGACCAGAATAATTCTCAGATGTTCGAGGAATACAAATCTCTGAGATCAGCAGGATTTGATCCAAATGGATGAGTCAGCCTTTAGTTATTATGCTCCTGCAGCTTAAACTAGCCACCAGCAGAACTTTTCCCCAGCTGGAGACAATTTTAAATCCTGACTCAAAACATACACCTGTTCTCCCTGTAGCTCCAGATAAAGACTCGATTCTATTTCAAATGTTAGCCATCATAATAATGTAATATTATCCAGGATATCGAGGTAACGTTAACCCAGGATATCGACGTAATCTTATCCAGGAGAGAGACGTAACGTTATCGAGGAGAGAGACGTAATGTTATCCAGGAGAGAGACACGAAACGTTATCCAGGATATTGACGTAATGTTATCCAGGAGAGAGACGTAACTTTATCCAGGAGAGAGACGGAACTTTATCCAGGAGAGAGACGTAACGTTATCCAGGAGAGAGAGACGTAACGTTATCCAGGACAGAGACGTAACGTTATCCAGGAGAGAGACGGAACTTTATCCGGGAGAGAGACGTAACTTTATCCAGGAGAGAGACGGAACTTTATCCAGGAGAGAGAGACGTAACGTTATCCAGGAGAGAGACAGAACTTTATCCAGGAGAGAGACGTAACTTTATCCAGGAGAGAGACGGAACTTTATCCAGGAGAGAGACGTAACGTTATCCAGGAGAGAGAGACGTAACGTTATCCAGGACAGAGACGTAACGTTATCCAGGAGAGAGACGGAACTTTATCCGGGAGAGAGACGTAACTTTATCCAGGAGAGAGACGGAACTTTATCCAGGAGAGAGACGTAACGTTATCCAGGAGAGAGAGACGTAACGTTATCCAGGACAGAGACGTAACGTTATCCAGGAGAGAGACGGAACTTTATCCGGGAGAGAGACGTAACTTTATCCAGGAGAGAGACGGAACTTTATCCAGGAGAGAGACAGAACTTTATCCAGGAGAGAGACGTAACGTTATCCAGGAGAGAGACGTAACTTTATCCAGGAGAGAGACAGAACTTTATCCAGGAGAGAGACAGAACTTTATCCAGGAGAGAGACAGAACTTTATCCAGGAGAGAGACAGAACTTTATCCAGGAGAGAGACGTAACTTTATCCAGGAGAGAGACAGAACTTTATCCAGGAGAGAGACGTAACGTTATCCAGGAGAGAGACAGAACTTTATCCAGGAGAGAGACGGAACTTTATCCAGGAGAGAGACGTAACGTTATCCAGGAGAGAGACGGAACTTTATCCAGGAGAGAGACGTAACGTTATCCAGGAGAGAGAGACGTAACGTTATCCAGGAGAGAGACGGAACTTTATCCAGGAGAGAGACGGAACTTTATCCAGGAGAGAGACGTAACGTTATCCAGGAGAGAGACGGAACTTTATCCAGGAGAGAGACGTAACGTTATCCAGGAGAGAGAGACGTAACGTTATCCAGGAGAGAGACGTAACGTTATCCAGGAGAGAGACGGAACTTTATCCAGGAGAGAGACAGAACTTTATCCAGGAGAGAGACAGAACTTTATCCAGGAGAGAGACGTAACGTTATCCAGGAGAGAGACGTAACTTTATCCAGGAGAGAGACAGAACTTTATCCAGGAGAGAGACGTAACGTTATCCAGGAGAGAGACAGAACTTTATCCAGGAGAGAGACGGAACTTTATCCAGGAGAGAGACGTAACGTTATCCAGGAGAGAGACGGAACTTTATCCAGGAGAGAGACGTAACGTTATCCAGGAGAGAGAGACGTAACGTTATCCAGGAGAGAGACAGAACTTTATCCAGGAGAGAGACGTAACGTTATCCAGGAGAGAGAGACGTAACGTTATCCAGGAGAGAGACGGAACTTTATCCAGGAGAGAGACGTAACGTTATCCAGGAGAGAGAGACGTAACGTTATCCAGGAGAGAGACAGAACTTTATCCAGGAGAGAGACGGAACTTTATCCAGGAGAGAGACGTAACGTTATCCAGGAGAGAGACGGAACTTTATCCAGGAGAGAGACGTAACGTTATCCAGGAGAGAGAGACGTAACGTTATCCAGGAGAGAGACGGAACTTTATCCAGGAGAGAGACGGAACTTTATCCAGGAGAGAGACGTAACGTTATCCAGGAGAGAGACGGAACTTTATCCAGGAGAGACGGAACTTTATCCAGGAGAGAGAGACGTAACGTTATCCAGGAGAGAGACAGAACTTTATCCAGGAGAGAGACGTAACGTTATCCAGGAGAGAGAGACGTAACGTTATCCAGGAGAGAGACGGAACTTTATCCAGGAGAGAGACGTAACGTTATCCAGGAGAGAGAGACGTAACGTTATCCAGGAGAGAGACAGAACTTTATCCAGGAGAGAGACGGAACTTTATCCAGGAGAGAGACGAACGCTATCCAGGAGAGAGACGGAACTTTATCCAGGAGAGAACGAACGTTATCCAGGAGAGAGAGAACGGTTATCCAGGAGAGAGACGGAACTTTATCCAGGAGAGAGACGGAACTTTATCCAGGAGAGAGACGTAACGTTATCCAGGAGAGAGACGGAACTTTATCCAGGAGAGAGACGGAACTTTATCCAGGAGAGAGAGACGTAACGTTATCCAGGAGAGAGACGGAACTTTATCCAGGAGAGAGACGTAACGTTATCCAGGAGAGAGACAGAACTTTATCCAGGAGAGAGAGACGTAACGTTATCCAGGAGAGAGACGGAACGTTATCCAGGAGAGAGACGGAACTTTATCCGGGAGAGAGACGTAACGTTATCCAGGACAGAGACGTGACCTTATCTGGGATAATGAAAATTATTTATTTATTTATTTATTCGTTAATATTTTTACTTTTGAGTTTTCAAAGTGCCTTCAACGCCATTTAGCCCACTTGCTGGTGAAGAAGATGTGTTCAGCACAGATGGACACTGCACTGGTGTCTTGGGTCACGACCTGCCTGACCTGCAGACCCCAGTTTGTGTGCCAGAACTGTATGTCTGAGAGGACAATAAGCGGTACATGAACATGGACAGCCTGTACAACAAGGGACAAAGGCATGTGTCATATTTGAGGAGGCTGAGTGCCATGTTCTGAGCGGCTGTGTGCTTGGGCAGGGACAACACTACAAAGGAGCTAAATGAGAGGACCTTTCTACCTACTTTTCCCACCTGTGTAAAATTATCCATGATGAAATATATATACAGTGCCCTCCATTAATATTGGCACCCTTGGTGAACATGAGCGTAGAAGGCTGTGAAACATGTGTCTTTGAATTTTTTTTTTTACATTTTGATCTTTTGTTAAAAAAAAATTCTGAAAAACTCAATGCTCTCATGGATATCAAACAACAACAACAACAAAACAACAACAAAAAATGATATTTATTAAATGTAGGTGTGCAACATTTATTGGCACCCTTGGTAAAGTCAATACTTTGTGCTAGCTCCCTTTGCCAAGATAACAGCTCTGAGCCTTCTCCTGTAACGCCTGATGAGGTTGGAGAACACATGGTGAGGGATCTGAGACCGTTCCTCCATACAGAATCTCTCCAGATCCTTCAGATTTCGAGGTCCACTCTGGTGGACTCTCCTCTTCAGTTCAGCCCACAGGTGTTCTATGGGGTTCAGGTCAGGGGACTGGGATGGTCAGGGCAGGACCTTGATTTTGTGGTCAGTAAACCATTTCTGTGTGATGTTGATGTATGTTTTGGATCATTGTCCTGCTGGAAGATCCGACCACGGCCCATTTGAATCTTTCTGTCAGAGGCAGTCAGGTTTTCATTTAATATCTGTTGATATTTGAGAGAGTCCATGATGCCGTGTATCCTAACAAAATGTTCAGGTCCTCTGGCAGAAAAACAGTCCCAAAACATTAAAGATCCTCCTCCATATTTAACCGTGGACATGAGGGACTTTTCCATATGACTACCTCTCTGTGTGCTCCAAAACCACCTCTGGTGTTTATTACCAAAAAGCTCTATTCTGGTTTCCTTTGACCGTAGAACCCGATTCCATTTGAAGGTCCAGTCGTGTCTGACACACTGAGGACGCTCGAGTCTGTTTTTGGATGAGAGTAGAGGCTTTTTTCTTGAAACCCTTCCAAACATCTTGTCGTGATGTAGGAGACTTCAGATTGTAGTTTTGTGAATTTGTTTTAACAAAAAATCAAAAGGGTTTAACAATAAAGACAATTTTTCACAGGCTTCTTTGCTCGTACTTACCAAGGGTGCCAATATTAATGGAGGGCACTGTATGTTATCTGGGATAATTATGTCAAAATATCCAGGATAAAGTGTAATATTATCCAGGATAGTGATGCAATGTCACCAGAATAAAAGTTAATGTTACCCAGATAGTGATGTGACACTTTCGAGGATAATGATGTGGTCTACACTGAGTGGCCTGATTATTATGTTGACCTCTGTAGTGGAGCAGCAGTCTCCAGGACCACCGACACAACCCGAGGGTTAATGTCTATCAGGATGGACATATGTCAATTTGTTTAACGAGGTTTTGTGTAAGTGTCCCCGGAGGACATTCCTTCGCCTGGTTAAGATCAAGAGAAACAGACAGATGCGGTTCGATCGATTCGAGACAAAGAACATACACACACACAAATATCCATCCATCTTTCCATCCATCTTCCATAATGCGTGTCCTACACAGCGTCGTGACGGAACCTGGAGCCTGGAGCCTATCCCAGGGAACTCGGGCACACCCTGGACAAGGTGCCAATACATCTCAGGGCACAATTGCACAATTTTGAAACACCAGTGCTTTTTTTTGTGGACTGGAGGAGGAAACCAGTACCCAGAGGAAACCTCCAAAGCAAGGGGAGAACATGCAACCCCCTAACCACAGAGGTGCAAGGCAAACGTGTTGACCACTAAGCCACTGTGCCCCTGTCTCACAATATCTTCCAAAAAATACAAATAAAAACCTCATATTTTGTAACAGTACCACACACACACACACACACACACACACACACACCAGCAGTTATATGTGCCCTAATGAGACCTGTAGGAGGTGAATGAATGAATTTGAGAGAGAGAGAGAGAGAGAGAGAGAGAGAGAGAGAGTGTGTGAGTGTGTGTGAGTGTGTGTGTGTGTCTGTGGGA
>CM022774.1:2254894-2277394 GCA_012411365.1 Ameiurus melas
GTGGTGATCAGTGATTGGTTGTTGGGAAACTGTGGTGATCAGTGATTGGTTGTTGGGAAACTGTGGTGATCAGTGATTGGTTGTCAGAAACTAAATCTAGCAACAAAAAACATTGGGCGGCATGGATACTAACTCTGACCAGTAAGAGTGTTGTTATGGTTACAATATGAGCATTTCATTTTTCTGAATAAAAGTGTGAAAGAAGCCTAAATGAACATTTCGGGATTTTTGTTTTGTGCCTCAGCCTAAGCCAGCTCGTAAAAGCAAACGTCCTGAGCAGTGTCTGTGTGATGTGGCTAATGAGGAGCAGAAACAGACACTTTAATGTTGAACAAGAGCTAACAAGAAGCCCGCTGAGGGAAACACAGACATGAGTCACCAAGACCTTGAGAAAAAACCTGCGCTTCAGAAGGAAAAGCAGTCCGCTGTGAGCGACTGTCCTTTACTGTGTGGGTTTATCCTCAGACCACGGGTTCAGCTGGACGCGTCTGACTCACTGCTACACGCCGTGCCGAAGCCCCCGTGTGGGCGGCCGTTAATTTGATCCTGAGACTTTGAACTTGGCCTCGGCTTCAGACTTCACCGAGCCCTTTTAACTAAGGAATCCGACAGACCTAAAGAGAACGAATAACCGCAAGACGTTTCTCATTCACTTTTCCTTCGCAATCATTAAAAACTAACGATGAAATAATATGTCACAACAGTAGAACTGGGGCAGGACCCACGGGATCCAGTTCAGCACAGAAGCCTTTGTTTTCCTGAAATCTCTTATTTTCATGTCACGCACTCGCTTATGAGTCATGTGGAGAAGCTTTATGAAGAAGCCTTTCGACATAAACTGCATTTCTAACGCGACGGTGTTGAGTTCTGCGTTGCGATTGGTCAGAAGCTTAACAGCGGCTCGGACCGGAGCGCAGCTGCAAGTCACAGGTTTATTTATAATTAACGTGCTACTTCTAACGTGCTATCGTTTCTATAGTAACAGCTCATTCGTAGGGACTCGTACCGCGGATTTTCCGCATTAGTGGATTAAAACGCGTCGGAAAAACTTCCGATTACAGACTGTTACAAAGCGCCGGGACTGGAGACTCCTTCCATAGGTGTTACTTAGACATCTTCTCGCAGAACACTTCACCGAATGGGTTGCAGCTGCACGACTGTCCGAGCTGCCGTTCACTCTAAAGTCTGTGTTGGTTAGAAAAGTCATTTTAAACGAGAAAAAAAAGAAAAACTCATTCATTGTTTCACTCATTTCCATTTTCCACGCAGAATTCAGAGCTAATTTAAGCTCGGGGGATTTTTTTCAGGTTGTTGGTGTGAGAATATTGTCTGAAAGAAAAACACCATCTAATGAGTTTCACATTTAAGCTCTGCGTCTGACTCACAACACTGCAAGTGTGACCTTTCTGAGTTCGCAAAACTGACGCGGAGACGAAAAACCAAAGCCGAGGCGGAGAAATTCAGCGGCCGCGAGAAGCGTGACGAAACGCTCCGATGGAGCGTCACTGAGCTGCTCGAGATGATGTGAGATGCCTACCCGCTGTTCTCCACATCTGGAAACACCGGAAACGTTGACCAAACCAGATACAAAGGACATAGACAAGGAATGTGGTCCATCCATCCGTCCATCTTCTACCGCTTATTCCTTCTTCAGGGTCACGGGGAACCTGGAGCCTATCCCAGTGAGTATCCCAGGGAGCACAAGGCGGGATACACCCTGGACAGGGTGCCAGTACATCGCAGGACACAATCACACACACACTCACACACCTATTCATACACTACGGACACTTTAGACACACCCATCAGACTACCATGCATGAGTTTGGACTGGGGGAGGAAACCGGAGTACCTGGAGGAAACCCCCACAGCACGGGGAGAACATGCAAACTCTGCACACACAGGGACACTCGAACTCCGGACCCTGGAAGTGTGAGGCGAACATATTAACCACTAAGCCACCGTGTGCCCCACAAGGAATGTGGTGTTCGTGAGAATCCAGAAAAATCCGACATTCCAGTCCTGAGTTCGAGTAAATTTCCATTGAAGTTCCATTGAACCTCGAGCGGTTGGCTTCAAGTCAGACTCAATGAACAATTAGTCGTTTTGTATGAATGACGTGACAGAAAGTGATTCCAAAACAAATCCTTAAATTAAGACAAACAAGGCTAGCCGTTGAAATTAAGACAAAAGTAAAGGCACCCTATTAAAATGAGGAACGCTCGTTTTGACATTTTCAGCTCTCTGCGAGCTTTGCCTTTTATGGAGTTTGGTGGGCGTGGCTACATGTAAATCAGCTGTACCATAAACGTGCTTTGTGATTTACAGTCCATTTGATCAGATTTCGTCCAGTTTTGTTAATTTCATTCATATTATTGCAGGATTTTTTATTTTTATTTTTTTAAACGCTGTTTATTTAACTTGAAGAATAACCCGTCACTTAACCTGTCGCAGTTATGTGCATTTTCATTCGATTTTAGTCAGCGCTCGGAATCAAACCTTGATTTGGAACATGTCAGAGTTTTAGATCTGACAGAAGACGAATAGAAGGAGATTTATTATGCTTTATTGATTTTTGATGCTCCGTTAAACGAGAGAACCAGATGAATGTGTGAATCATCTTCTCAGCATTTTGCATTGTGAATTATCGTCTGGTTTTTATGATCAGTGGGTGATTTAAAAATGTCAGCTCTGAGTCAAACGTTGCACCAGGAGTTTTTTTATTCCCATAATTACTTATTCTCCAGCATGATTGTACATCATACATCTTTAATAAAAAACAAACAAGAATTTGGCTCACACGTTTGAATTTATTTGGGGTTTTCTGTAATCGACACAAGGTCAGAAAATATACACACAGCACACCTAATATGTAGTTGACTGTCTCTTAGTGAGTTTCACCTGGAGCAGACGCTTTTGGAAGCCATCCAGCAGCTTCTGCAAGAATTCTGGTTGACCACTCTCCTTGGCAGAATTGGTAAAGTTCAGTGATGTTTGTTGGATTTCTGGCCCTGACTCGACCTTTAAGCACAGTCCACTCATTTCCGATAGGGTTTAGATCAGGACTTTGGGAAGTCCATTCCAAAAGCTTAATGTTAGTCTGCTTTATCCATGCTATATCCAGCTGTGATGTGTGTTTGGGGTCACTGTCCTGCTGGAACACCCAATTGTGTCCAAGTTTCAACCATCTGGCTGAGGGTTTGAGATTATATTGAATAATTCTAAGGTAGTCCTCCTTCTTTATTCCATCCACTTTATGCAGTGCACCAGTTCCACTGGCAGCAAAACAGCCCCAGAACATAATGCTGCCTCCTACCTCTTAACAGTGCTACAGTGTTCCTCACTCCTCCAAACATACCTCTGGTCATTGTGGCCAAACAACTCAATCTTTGTCTCATCTGACCATAAAACTTTCCTCCAGAAGGCTTTTTCTTTGTTCATGTGGTCAGCCGCAAACTTTACACGGGCTTGAAGGTGTCGATTTTGGAGCAGGGGATTCTTTCTTGGACGGCAGCCTTTCACTCCACGGCGATGTAAAACCTCGCTTGACTGTACACAGTGACACTGATGTTCCAGCAGCTTCCAGTTCATGGCAGGCCTGTTCCTTGGCGGTTCCTAGGTTTTTTCCTGATCATCCGAACCACTTTCCTCTCAGCTGAGGGTGACAGTTTGGGTCGTCTTCCAGACCTCGGCAAAGTAGCTACACTTCCCAATAACGTGTACTTACGTACAATCGTATGAACGGATGATCGTGGAATCTGCAACTGTTTAGAAATGGCTCCAGGAGACTGCCAGCTGTAGCCAGTCATGATCACTAACAAGAAATGAAGATGCCTTGGTCTTGTGTAGCTCACGCGACACACCACCTGCTGCACTACACACATCTACCAGGGATGCGTTCTGGTACGAGTGATTTGTGACTAGTTTTACTAATAAACTACGTCACACAGATTTTAGATGAGATTTTTCATCAGAATTTTTATTTTATCAGCAACATGCAGGGACGCGGAACCAGTTACAAAACACAAAATATTACAGCGCAGGAATCTGATACTGTAATACAACGAACATCTAAGAGTTTTTTAGGAGAATCTTTCCCCCCTATGTGGGAACTGACGTGTTCATTTATTTTAACACAATGTCCTGGATCCCCTGCGACCCCTTACTAACTGTAGTATTTCCTCCTGCACTGCGGGAAAAATGATGGGAGGACGAGCTAGCTACCAGAGGGACGTGGATGTGCACACACACACACACACACACACTCTGATTAGTCAAAACCAGTGCTGGGTAGACAGCTGAGAAATTTCTTATTTAGGTATTCCTGTCTGGTGGAGAGATTGCATTAGAGAGAGAGAGAGAGAGAGAGAAGGACACATGGAGAGAGAGAGAGAGAGAGAGAGAGAGAGAGAGAGAGAATCTGGCAAGAATATAGAGTGGGAGTAAAGGGCTGAGGACCATAGGTCTGCTATCAAACTGTATAGGTTGATGCTTACTGATGCTTACACACACACACACACACACACACACACACACACACACAGATGCTTGTCTCTCGTCCCTGACGGATCCTACAAGTTACTTTCTATTTCATCTCTGCTCTCGGAGACAGAGTGTGTAGAATTTCTATTCCACTCCGCCGTGTTTCTTAAAATGTTTCTTTATGTTGAAAAGAGGAAAAGTGTGTTAAAGCAGGACAGTGTCCAGAACAGCACCCACAGCATCTACTGTAGGACATCACCCACAGTGTCCAGAACAGCACCCACAGCGTCCTCCCTGTCCACACTGAAAGAATAAACCGAGACATTCAGTTTTTAGCATTCAGGACACAGCCACTGGACGTACGTCCCCCAGGCAGATCACCTGCTCCTACGGGCTGAAAAACATGTTCAGAATATCTAATTACAGCTCAGAAACTGTGTTTTTATTTATTATCTTCTCTGTCCATGTACAACGCATAATTCCAAAAAAGTTGGAAAAGCATGGAAAATGTCAATTCTTTTGAAAATTCAGTTCATGCTGTACTATACTGAAAACACGTTATTAACACATTATTTAATGGGAAAACTTTTTGAATTGAATTTATTAAGTGTTGGATTATTCTCTGACGCATCTGTTGGCGGGTCGCCGAGCCTCGACCCGTCCTTGCTCTTGAAGGACTAGACCTTTTTTAGAGGCTCCTTATATATTATGATTAGATGAGCGCCTCACCTGTTTCACATCACCTTCTCATTTCAACTTCTACATCGCTATAAATCCTAAATTGTCCCATCTTTTTTGGAACGTGTAGCCTGCATCAATTTCATAATAAACGTCCATCCGTCCATCTTCTACCGCTTATTCCTTCTTCAGGGTCACGGGGAACCTGGAGCCTATCCCAGGGGGCATTGGGGTACAAGGCGGGGTTACACCCTGGACACCTAATGTTTTTTGTCAGGAAGAAACACAGCAGTTGTGAACTTTGTGGGTCTTGAATCGTCCGATGTGATTTTACTTAATAGTTAATCAAAGTCTTATAGTTGAACATAACTGTAATCTTCCATCCATCAATCCATCCATCCACCTGTTTTCCATACCACTTATCCTGCACAGGGACACAGGGAGCCTGGAGCCAATCCCAGGGGACTCGGGGCACAAGGCAGGGGACACCCTGGATAGGGTGCCAACCCACCGAAGGGCACAATTACACACACATTATGGTCAATTTGGAAACGGCGATCAGCCTACAACACATGTTTTCAGAATGAGGGAGGAAACCCCCGAAGCACTGGGAGAACAGGCAAACCCCTGTTCTCAGGGTGTCTCAGGGTCTCAGGGTCCCTGTTCTGCACTCAGGGCGGAGGTGGGAATCGAATCCGCAACCCAAACATGATAACCACGAAGCCACCGGGACAACCTATAACTGTAATCTTTAGAAATGAAGGGAAGATTATTCTTTAAAAGAAATACCGCAGTGCTGAACATTTCCAGGTTAAATAGTAATATAAGGGCCATAAATCCATTCTGCTTCAAATATTTCTCCGTTTTCACTTTTAAATATAACACGATGTCTGTTTGAAGGGGATCTGCGGCACATTGGAAGTCTTTGTTCTTCTCCTTACGTGCGATCAAGCTCTCTATTTCCATAGAAATCCTGTCGTCTCTGAAGTGAATTCAATTTTAATAGCGACAGAAAGTGAAATTTTTTTTAAATAAACTGTCCAGATAAGAATCAGATTATCTGGTCTGTTTCTCTCTGCATTATCACTCAGTGTTGGAAAACTCGACGAGAGCAATCGAGAGAAGACGTCACAGCAGCCATTGTGTCCCAAACGCTGCAAAATGCACCAGTCGTCCATTTCTTGTCTTTTTCATACCGTGTCGTCTCGATGGTCCCTTTCCAGAACCTTCACACTAACGTTCCCTCAGTGGTTTCATGAACTTCCAACCTCAATCCAGACCACAGAATCTGTCACTATCTTCAAGAAACAGCTAAAGACCCACCTCCTCCGTAAACACATAACCAACCCCTAAAAAACGCCGACCCCACATTATCCTAAAAAAACCCCAACACTCACTCTAGCACTTACACCTCTACTCTGTGCACTTTACTTCTCTAGAACTCAATTAAAGATCTTCTATTGTAGCACGACTTGTATAGTTCTCCACTTGATATATCGTCTTGCTCGTATTTCCTCATTTGTAAGTTGTTTTGGATAAAAGCGTCTGCTGAATGAATAAATGTCAGTGTAATGGCCGAGGGATTCCCATAATGCACTGCAAGCGTACGTCAGGTTGAACTGTAATTGACTGCTGTGAGCGAGTCGGTTTACAGGTGTAACCTTCAGCTGATTGAGCGATGAAGCAGAGCGTAGTGTTGACTCTAAACATCTGTAAATAAAGCTGAAGGTCATGTTTATTAATTGTCCTTGTGCTTCCAGCTAATGAGCAGAAATAACAAGGACGTAATAACCGTGACATGCCTTTGGTTCATTATACCCAAACATCTGAATCCGAACTGTGATAAAAACATTAACCTGCAATATTGCTTCTATTGCTTCTACCTCCTGCTTCTCCATGCGGACACAGCTGCTGTTAAGGAAATTGAATCAACACCTTCTGACCAATCACAATCCAGAACTCCAGCTGCTCTCATCTAACAGCCGCATTGTTTAACTGCGACATGTCGCGCAAAAGAGTGTTTCTGGCCCAACGTTTCCTTCTGAAACATCGTCTCCATTCATTTCCCAGAATTCTGACCACCTTTATGGTAACTAGTCCATCAAGCCATTGAGATCTGTAGAGAGGAACTTGTCCATGGAAGAAGCCCTGAGTGCACGTCGGCACCCCCCGATGAATTATTCCTTTTGAGAAAAAGCCGGTAAGCACTGTTAGGCAGATCTTACAAAGCTTCTTTTATAAGCGTGAAAAAACTGGGTCAGAGCACAGCGTTGAATTCTCGGCTCTCAGAAGCCTTGGCTCGAGAACATGACTAACGTATGACCACACACGAGACAGAACATCATAGAACAGCCTAAAGCTCTTTCAGAAATGTTGGAAGCACAGGAATTATGCGAATCATGGGAAATAAACCACATTCTGATCGAGATATTGGGTTCAGAAAAGGATCGATGGAGAAATAATACGTCAAGTTCTTCTCACACCACATCGCAGAAGGTGCTGATTCGTTTTCTATAAGAGTAGCGCAGCCGCACATCACAGGTTTATTTTAACATGCTTGTTCTGATCTTTCTATAATAACAGCTCGTTCACAGGAGACGCTCCGTGATGGATTAAAAACTCTTCGTAGAGCTTTTGTAACAGTCAGAGGTAAAGCTGCCACTTTAGGTTTTCTGACGTTTGTGGTATCAGAGATATAAATCACTTAGGGATGTGCTGTTATAGGTAAAGAGTCATCTTCGGGGTCACTCTGAAGGTTTTATTCCTTACATAGCTGTAGACAGGACGTGACGGTAAGTAAACTAAGACCATTAACCCAACTAAGAGCTTCTCAGATAATAACCTCCATAGAGAACTGTTCTTCCTTTCAAATGCTCTTCAAGGGACAAACCAAAGAACTCATAAGATGTACCCTTCCCTTCTAAAGGTGTATTAGACATTATTTGTATTTGAGGTGATTTGCCTAATTGTACCATCTCATCTCGTTCACAGAGCAATGATGCCACGTACACCAAGCCACTGACACAGAGAAATCTCCAGAAACTTTACACCAAATCGCTTCACCAAGATGAACTTCTCCAAGACCATCAGTGTCAGCCCCTCTGTCTGGAGCTTTATGGTTAATTCCAGCCGAGAGGTCTACTCCCTGAACGGCACGGAAGCGCCACCATCTCGGACGAAATCCAAAGTCTGTGAGCAGCTCAACATCACCCCGGAGGTCTTCCTCATTCTGGGCATCATCAGCTTGTTGGAGAACATCCTGGTCATCTGCGCCATAGTGAAGAACAAGAACCTGCACTCGCCCATGTACTTCTTCGTGTGTAGTCTGGCAGTGGCGGACATGTTGGTGAGCGTGTCGAACGCGTGGGAGACCATCGTCATCTACCTGCTCAGCAATCAACAGCTGGTGGCGGAAGATCACATAATTAGACAAATAGACAACGTCTTCGACTCCATGATCTGCATCTCTGTGGTGGCGTCCATGTGCAGCCTCCTGGCCATCGCCGTGGATCGCTACGTCACCACTTTCTACGCGCTGCGCTACCACAACATCATGACCGTGAAGCGCGCATCGCTCATCATCACCGGGATTTGGACCTTTTGCACGGGATGCGGCATCGTCTTCATCATCTACTCCGACAGCACGCTTGTCATCGTGTGCCTGGTGTCCATGTTCTTCATCATGCTGGCGCTCATGGCCTCACTGTACACCCACATGTTCATGTTGGCCCGCTCGCACGTCAAGCGCATCGCCGCCCTGCCCGGATACAACTCCATCCACCAGAGGACTAACATGAAAGCGGCCGTCACGCTCACCATCCTTCTGGGGATCTTCATCGTGTGCTGGGCGCCCTTCTTCCTCCACCTCATCCTCATGATCTCCTGCCCGAGGAACCTGTACTGCATGTGTTTCATGTCCCACTTCAACATGTACCTCATCCTGATCATGTGCAACTCCGTCATCGACCCGCTCATCTACGCCTTCAGGAGCCAGGAGATGCGCAAGACGCTCAAGGAGATCATCTGCTGCTACAGCCTGAGGAATGTCTTACGATGGTCTAACTGAATCCGTGTATCGCGTGTGCGTCGTTTATGTTTGCTTTAGCTAGCCGACGGCTATGCTGTTACGTCAAGGACAAAAAAAACATGTTAATACACCACCCAGAGAACGCCATCAGTCCCACGTGATCTGTCGTGCATGTGAACCTTTTTCAGAGAACGTCATCCAGAGAATGATATACGGTGTTCGAATTATGTTACAATATAATATAATAATTACATTCCAATATGCTAGCTGGTAGGTTCTAACAATGTATGCACTACGTATGTGACCGATGGAGCTAGCAAGCATTCTAGCTTGCTAACCATTAGCTGGCTCATGTAAACAAAAACGACTGTTTGAAAAAACAAAAAAACACGTGAAAAACGAATGTTCTCAAATCACTGGATATTTTCCTTTAGTTACTAAGCACATATGCAGGGTTTGGTTTGTTTTTTTGTGAGGGTCCAAGCACTTGTTATTTCGTTTATGGAAATGCATTGTACTTTATTTTGACCAGGATTCTACACACGCGACTGTAGATATACTGTTAGTAAATAACGTTAATTTTCCTGAAAAAGCGAAATGAAGAAAGCTCTCATGTCACGCCACGCCACGCCACCTACACCTGTTTTCACTGAAATGATCTTGGTAAATTTTTTTTTTTAATGCTTGTGGAACTGCCTGGAAATCCGTTCCAGCTTTTAAAATATTAATAAATGCCCAGGAGGGACTGCAGGGCTCAGAACAAGTCCGAAAAGCTCAGAAAACTGCGAGTGCTCAAAGTTTCTTGAGGAATTTCGAGAGACGGAAAAATTCAGAAGAACTTTTTCAGCAGCTGTAGGAGGTGAGTGCGTTTCATCTTCATGTTTCGACATGCTTAAAATCCAATATTCATATCAAGGGCCTTCAGTGGATCTAAATTGCAATTTAAAGGCACACACATTCCGCCTCCTACACCGCCTACATCTTCAGCCGTGTTCTGCACGGGAGAATTTTCTCGACTTGTACAGTGAGGCGAAGTGCATGCTGTAACTCCTTTATATTTTGTTACAAAGAAAATCTGGGCTTATGTATGAATGTACCTCGGGGAGACTGTCTGATTGTTCACTGTGCTGTAAAAATCGCCGTTACCACAACACTGTTTCAGGGAAAGATCATGGCGGTGTCCGGAGAGCTATAAAACAACGTCACACAAGCGTGTAGCGTCTAGCTAACCGGTGGAACAGCTGGTGTAAAACAGCAGGAGTTCGCGATTTTGCGGTCGCAGAAATGAACGCGAAATCAAGCAAACTCCGCACTATTCAAATGAAGAATGAACAGATTTTACACAGATCTTTATCAAGACGTGACTGTAATTATATACATCACCATTATGCTAGTTCTGTAAGCTACTATAGCCTATTTGTGTTAGCTAGCTAACAGCCTGGTAGTAATTAGCAAGTGATAACGAGTAGAAAAAGTAGGCTTTATGTCATCATGCCATCATCTGAATGTACTGCAAGCGCGCAGCCATTTCTCATTGTTAATGGTGACGAGACGATATGATACAAAAATAACGACATCATGATACTTGAAGATATTTTTGACAATACACAGTGCGCATCACAATATCCAGGTTTGCTAACAAAGTGCTAAAGAGTTTTTTTTTTGGATCGTTTGTTTAATTGAAATTTATTGCAATATGGAATAGCGTTCTAGTAAGAACAAGCTGATGTTGCATTTGGGACAGAGCCCGTGTTGATCATAATCACATCAAACGCCGTCGTTCGCTCACCGAAGCCGTTCTGTTACAGTGATCGTCTGTAAATATCAGTGTTGTGTCTTTTACCATCAAGCTGACGAATAAAGTCATTAAACTGGATCAAAGCGGATGTTAAGAATGCTGTCTTGTTTTCCGCAAGATGAAATACCAGGCACGAGATCATCATCATCTAATCCAGGTAATCCTATCCAGATTATACAGCGGCTCTGACGCCTTTTCCCTGTATGAAGGTGACAGATGAAGGTGAACAGGCTGTTGTTTAAGAAAAGAAGTGCGTATGAGGAGGACTTTCTGTTCCTCCAGCTGATGTTGGTCATTTTCTGGTGGGTCCACGTTATCCACATTTAAGGTCTAGATACTGGTGATGCTAGATTTCGGATCATTCTACTGGAGAACAATCTGGCAACCTCACTGACATGTAAACTACATGCGGGTGATCTGAATAATCTGAGTGTGGAGATTAGAAGTTTAATTTAATCAGCTGTATAATCCGACTTTCACTGCGCAATTCCTCATGTAACGCTTTGACAGAAAGACCAGAAAAATTCAGTGGTAACCCCTTTCATAGTTTAAATGCTTTAACATTCGCCTCTGGGGAAAAGTTTCCTTATAAGCGATCTATTCTATTCAATTCAAATTTATTTGTGTAGCAATGGATGTTGTCTCAAAGCAGATTTACCGAAACATATAAACACAGGATAGAGATTTTAAGTGTGTGACTTTATCCCTATTGAGCGAGACGGTGGAGACGGTGGTGAGGAAAAACTCCCTAAAGCTGATATGAGGGATAAACCTTGAGAGGAACCAGACTCAGAAGGGAACCCGTCCTCATCTGGGTAACGACGGATAGTGTGAACGTAAAAGAAAGTTCATGATGGTTTTATATGAAGTCTGTTTTGTTGAACTAGTCCACTGTTCACTAAAGGAGACCTGAGTGCAGAACTGTATGTGGTGATTGCGGTCCAAAGGACATCGCAGCAACCGTAACCACAGCAACCACACCGAGAACATCCATGTGGAATTGCGGTCCAAAACCATTTCCGTGGTACTTCAAGCTGCACCGTCCTCATCAATGTCCAGGCTGCGCTGCTTGGGGGCAGAATGTAGCCTCCGGCAATCTACAACTTTCCCAAAAAGTCCCCTGGAGACACGGCTGCAGCTGCGGTTAAATGCTTTATTAATAAAAACGCTAGGCGAACACATCCAAAATGATAAACAAGCGCTGAGTCAAAAAAACAGGCAGGGGTCAGGTGATGAACATAGAGACTCGGGTAGACAAAACCAGATTCCACAAAACAGCATTCTGTGAATTGGAGTTGTTGAGATACTCACTGTGACACAAGGCTGATAATTCCCTGTCCCTGAATCCACTGAAGTTAAGTTAGCGCTTGATGCTAACTGTCACGACAGTATCATGTGAGCTTTTCTGAGACTTTTCATCGAACTTTTCCAACAAATCTGAGGTAAACGTTGACGTTTCTGAGGTTTTCGTGTCGTTTGTACGTATACTTTGACTTCATTTTAAAGACTTGACAGCTACCTGGTCGTTAGCTAAGCTGTCTTGTCTTACATTTACATTTACATTTGTTCACTTGGCAGACGCTTTTATCCAAAGCGACTTACAAATAAGCAAAGCGATATATCAAGCAGGGAACAATACAAGTAGTCTTAATCAATAGCTAGCTTACACAGTGTTCCCATATAGTTGCCTAGCAACGTTGTTCTCACAAATTTTATCCAACTTAACATTGTGGATTGTGAGGGTTAATAATTCCCACCGTGGCTGAATCCGTGGACTTGAAGTTAGCAGCTGATGCTAAGCAGAAGTCCAGTGTAAATCTCTTTATGACTTAATTGTAAAGCTACACGCTAGCTAGCTTATGCTCTGTTTCCATATAGTTGCCTAGCAACAGTTTTCTCGTGTGTTTGCTTTGCCACGTGCAGAGCACCAGCTCACAAAAAAAAAAACGGGTAAGTTTGAGGTGAAACGGATCAGCAGCTGTAGCTTTTAAATCCGCTTTTCATCAAATTCTGCTCATCTTTCTGGCCTGATAAGAATGCTATGTCGGATTCCTCGCTTCAGTGGGGTTCAGTATGACAGAAAGTCTCAGCCACGTCCTGCGCGGTTTTGCTGCAGTGCAGATGGACGAATGTCTGGGAGTAAAACCCCTCTGATTTCAGATAACAGCTTCCTGAGAGAATTTCAATCACAGTGTGAGGTAGCAGCGAACACAACGCTGTGGGAGAACTGAGAATAGTAATTTCCTCCTGCTCTCACCAGCTCTAAACACACACACGCACGCACACACACACACACACACGCACGCACACACACACACGTCTGATGGAATCGACCCTGGAAGTCTGAGCTCACTAACAAGAACACAAACACCATTTTGTCAGATTAAATTAGCAGAATGTAGTGAGTGTCTCGTCCTGTCACTCGGATCATACGTCCGGGAATGTTCCTGGAGTTCAGATTAAACAGACACTAATTAAACACTTAAATACAACTAGAATTAAATCACTCGACTAGAGAATTAAAAGAGACCCTGAAAAACAAACAAACAAACAAACAAACAAACAAAGACAGCACAGTGCATCCAAGAGACTGGAGAACGAGAAAGAGATGGTTTATGAAGGAAAAAAAAAACCCAGGAGAGAGAATTACACAACTAAATCGAGAGATCTAGAAATGACAGACGTAGACGTATAGAAGGAAATGGGGAAGAAAAACGAACAAACATAGCAAACCCAAAGCAACACAAACAGAAGAAGGACCTAGAAAGACAAGGATTTGTTGAAACATAACAGGGTCAGTCTAAAACGTATTATTATTATTATTATTATTATTATTATTATTATTATTATTATTATTATTATTATTATTTTTATTATTATTATTATTATTATTATTATTATTATTATTATTATTATTATTATTATCATTATTATTATTTTTTATCATTATTATTATTATCATTATCATTATTATTATTATTATTATTATTATTATTATTATTATTATTATTATTAGTATTATCATTATTATTATTATTATGTTTTTATTATTATTATTATTATTATTATTATCATCATCATCATCATCATCATCATCATTATTATTATTATTGTTATTATCATCATCATTATTATTATTATTATTATTATTATCATTATTATTATTATTATTATTATTATTATTATTATTAGCATCATCATCATTATTATTATAATTATTATTATTATCATTATTATTATTGTTATTATCATCATTATTATTATTAGCATCAGCATCATTATAATAATAATAATAATAATAATAAAAAATAATTATTATTATCATCATTATTATTATTATTATTATTATTATTATTATTATTATCATCATTATTATTATTATTTTTATTATTATTATTATTATTATTATTATTATTATTATTATTATTATTATTATTATTATTATTATTATTTTGCGTGATTACCTCTGTAAAACCACCAGTTTTTATTTTATTTGACTTGGTTTAACTTTGATGGCCATCTTTGTGTCATGGCACACAACAAATTTTGGTTATAGATCTGCTTACGGAAACCTCAATATCTCGTCTCAGGATGGTCCTAGCTCCTTGAAGAAAAAAACTGATCTCTAGAACACATCACAAGGTACATGTATATAATTACATCCACTTTTAATGTTGATTTATAACGGGAAGGGTTTGAGTCTCAGTCCGTATTTTTTCGGGGGCGCCTGGGTAAGTACAGTACAGTCTGTACAGGACATTTGAGGTTTGAGACTTCTTGCATTTTATTTATTTTTGGGGTGAGAAAGTGCAATTTTTTAAAAACTCCCCTCACTTGCAGGTCGAATATCTCTGGTGGAGGACCAGATACGAACCTGAAATTTCCCCCAAATGAAGTCATCTGTAGTAGCATTCTGCTGTAAATATGGAAGCTAGGGCTGGTAGAAATCACGCATTTTGAACAATGAACAGATGTAAAACAAGCAAAAGAAATAATACAAAAGAACAGTATTTTACATGAATTATGTGTATGATTGACGTACATCAGCGTCTGCGTGTCAGGGAGGTCTAGAATGTTACTATATTTGATATTGGCAGAAGTGAAGCCTGCTCTATCACAGGGTATCAGTGGTGCTTGTCGACATCGAGAGAGCATGGAGAGACCACTCTCCTCTGAACATCGGTGGCTCCTCTGTGGTGATCGTCAACAGCACCAACTTCCTTGGTGTTCACCTGGCGGAGAACCCCTCATCCTAACCACATTCTACAGAGGGACTATCGAGAGCATCCTGAGCAGCTGCATCACTGCCTGCTTTGGAAATCCCAGCCTCTTGGACCACAAGACCCTCTCCACTCCGTTACAGGCATTTATACCTAACACTGCATCCGCAAAGCCACCGGCATTGTGGGTGACTCCACACACCTCTCACACACCCCTCACACACCCCTCACACACCCCTTACACACCCCTCACACACACTCTTCACCCTCCTGCTGTCTGGAGGTACCAGAGCATTCGGGTACTGAAGGCCAGACTGTGTAACAGCTTCTTCCCGCAAGCCATCAGAGTCCTCAGTACCCAGAGTCTGGACTCACACACACACACACACACACACACACACACACACACAACACACACACACGCGCTCTATCAGATGAGGCGCACTCCAATCTAAATTGCAGGGAAAGAAACATTTCCACGAAAAACAATTTCATGCTTGAATGCATCGTCATCTGGTTTAAATAAGAAAAGCTGTAAATAACGAACGGCAGCGTGAGGACGGACCCTCTGTGTCTGAACCCTCTGTGTCTGAACCCTCTGTGTCTGAACCCTCTGTGTCTGAACCCTCTGTGTCTGAACCCTCTGTGTCTGAACCCTCTGTGTCTGAACCCTCTGTGTCTGAACCCTCTGTGTCTGAACCCTCTGTGTCTGAACCCTCTGTGTCTGAGTCACAGCCGAGGTCTAAACACAAAGGCGGAAAGGAAACACTGAATGTTTACTGTTCTCTAAGTGCATTAAGTGCATTTACTGTGTACCACAGCGCTGCTGAATTCCGGACCGTGATTGGTCAGGAGATGTTGAATCGTTTCTGAGTTCAATTTGAATAAAGACATAGTACACGTCACTCTCCAGGATTTCACGATTTTGTGAAATCGCCGAAATGAACGCAAAATCAAGGAAACGCCGTCATTTTTCAAAATTACAGCACATTTTCCGCAGATTCGGGCCGAGACGCGTCTTGTGACGTCATCGCAAACCGGTAAACAGCCGAAGCCCTCTTCGAGTCACGTGTTTCGAGCATGAGTACAGCTAAAAGATCTAATTTACCAACAAACATCACTGTGAAAGACCGCGCGAAACCATTTGGTGCGACCCTCCCCCTTGAGTCGTTTTATCTAAATCCCCGTCCCCTAATACAGCTAGAGACGTGAACATGACAGAAATCCACTTGCTCCACTGAGTCACCGTTAATCCACACCCACAGATAATTTGAACCCATCGCATGAGTCATAACGATCATCAGTGAGCTTCGCCCTCAGCGTTGAACCTGTTAGGTGTGGTACAGTAGATGCTGAAGCAAACACCATAACCACAAAGCAAACCCGGCGCTTCAGTGCAAATAAAACAACACGGCGCTTGAGTCCAATTACCGAAATGAAGGCAGTGGAGCTAAATATTTACCACAGGAAATACAGTAGATGTTTATGTCTGATCACTGATCATCTGAAGCAACAGGAGCTGTAATATTTACCGAGTGATGCTGTGATCACTGATTGAGAGAGAGAGAGAGATCCAGGTTGAACAAATGTTCTCTATATAACACTTATCCCCCTCCTCTGCAGTCGTCTGTCCTAACAGCCGAGCTCTGCTGAAGCGTGTGAGAGAAAATGCGGCGTAATTGAGTCGGAGAGGAATTTGGTTCGGGTTTGTTTACATCATTCTTCAGAGTTATGAGTCTAAAACAGTGTGGTGTTATTGGCTGAAAGCAGCAGGGACACGAATCTATATTTGAGCCAATATCAGGTGTTAGACGTGCCGAACAAATATCATTTCTGCTCTTACGCAAGACATTTCCGAGTGTCTGGAAGTCTGCTTTTTGAGTTCTGGACTTTCTGTTCACAAGGTAAACAGTTTAACTGCCGGGTGTCCCTAACGTCTCCACATGGGGGGTGGGGGGTTAGGTGGGGAGGGGGCGTGTACACCAGCACCACGTGAAACGAACCGTCTGGCCTAGCCGTGCTGTAAAATCCTCAATATACTTAGAATAGTGCAGGACAACGACGCCATCCAATTACATCGGATCTGCATTTCTTCACAAGAAGCACGTAAAGAAAGTCCCTCTGCTTTATTCAGCTCCACGGTGCAGGGACATGTACCCGTGTCTCGTCTGACGTCGTTATCTGGACAATCAATAAAAAACATTCACACTATGATCAAACTTAGACCTCAAGCACTTCTCTGTTCCGATGGCTCAGTCCGATGAAAGTCCCGATTAAGGACTATTACGTACTGTATTGCGTACACAGAGACACACGGGTGCGTTTTTTGGACGAACTGTTCTTTAACCGTTCCCGTCTCTCTTCTCAGGCTGAGAGCGATCGCAACAATGGAGAGAGAGAGAGAGAGAAAAAAAAGAACCCTCACCGAATAAAAGAAAAGAGCAAGCAACCTTGAAAAAGACACTTCATCTAGAGACGATTGTCTGAATACATTTATTCTGCGAAGCGGAGATAAACAACCGGAGAACAATAACAGACCTGAACGTTATAGAACGGTGATTCATCACCACAGAGTAGAGCAGGAAGAACATCCTTAATCACGGATGAACCACGGTTCAGTAACAATCAGCACAACTGGGGAAAGATTCATGATAATAATAATAATAATAATAATAATAATAATAATAATAATAATAATAATAATAATAATAATAGACGCATATAATAAAACAAATTAAGAAGCATATTTGAGAATATGGATCCAGGGTCATGATGGAGGGTAAAGTTAAAGATTTAAAGTCCCCATGAAATGAAATTTCAAGTTTTGTAGCTTTTAGTATAAATATATTAGCATTAAGGCTATTAAGCCAGTGCACTCCAAAAACATGCATTCAAAATATACAGTCCGATACAGACCGACAATTCTGATGACATCATTCTGCACTTCTCAGAAGATCGGAATTTCTGTCCAATCGAACGCTCTGTAGAATCTGAAGTGTCCCGCCCACAACGTCATAAGACGTTGAGCGAGAGAAATGATATCAGCGAGTGTGGGTCGTGAATGTACCTTTGGTTAAGAAGGAAACGGTTTTAATTCGTTCACGTTGAAGAAGGAGGTGTTCGTGCCAGCTTTGTGACAGGCATTTTTCCATAGTACCAACAGTCACGTACGGCTCAGCCCGGGCTTTGAGGTAAATTAAACGCTATTGGCTATTTAAAAGGAGGAGGAGACACTCGATATGTCCCACCCGGACTTCCTGTTTCAGTGGAAATTACGTCAACACGTCGAATAACGTTGCACATTATATATGCGCATATTCAGACTGGATGAAGCGAGTCAATTTTCAGATTATTAAAATCACCTGCATGTAGATCACACCTCTGAGGTTGCCAGGTAGGAGGTGTCCAAGATGGGTTTTTCAGTAGACCAGCGCCTAAAAACACAAGCACTCGCCTTTATAACTTTGCACCGAGTGTTCAGTTTCACTGCATAGAGAAGTGAAATTTATAAACACCGCATGTTGTAATGTGTGTACGGGCGACGTAAAGACGGCGTCCGGTATTAAACTGAAGAATAAAAGAAGAGCGCGCTCACCGCGCTCGTGAAATGAAGCCTGTGTTACAATTTCCACTCCAAGGTTGGTATCAAAACAAGTTCATCCCCCATAAAGGCTTGATTATCAAACGGACAATCCATCCCAGCATCAGCGATATGTGTATAATAACACCCGCAGTGAAATTCGATCAATTACAGCGCCGGAGCGTCAGTAGGACATCAAGAACCGTCCCTGAACAAAGGAGTGCGTGACTGGAATTATCATTCAGAAAGAAAGCTGTCTAGACAATCGTATCACTCCCCCGTCTGGAGGGTCACACCACGACGACGTCAATAATGTGAGAACGGAAAGTTATCACTTTGATATTTTATCCTTCGTTCACATTCGGCGTGAGACTTCGTCTGCTTTATAGAATGTCCGAGCTGATATTGTTCCAGGTCCACTTTGACTCCCATGAGAACCCGAAGAGACTCACGGTCTTCGTCACTTCTCTGCCGCAATAAAAGTCACTCTTCGTTATGATCGTCGAAGTCCTCATCGTTTTTCTTTTCCTTTTCAGTTTGTTGAGTTTGACAAATTCGACAGGTCACACCCCCCATTCACCCCACACGCACACCTCCTGACCAACTGCCTGAATACTGCTCAGGTCTGTACTTACGTCTGAGGTCTGAAAACCTATGCACGCATTTTCAGAACACCGAATGAATGCCACATGTCCTAACCCGAATGCAGAATTGTAAATACGACTTTGTCGGCCGTTTGAATGATAATCAGCGTTTCCGTCGTCCTGTCACCGTTCAAACGCAGCAGAAGTCCTGGTTCTGGAGCAGGGTTTCAAATCCACCCTGGTTCTGTTGTTCGGAATTTATCTAAAGTTCAAAAGTTGCTGAAAAGTGTGTCTCTGCATTTGTCTACTATATATATAAACACACAGTGTGTGTGTGTGTGTGTGTGTGTTCTTTCTCTCCTTAATTACCCTCTCTTTGGCTTCTGTTCTTTTTGGTAAGGATTATAAATCATCCTGACCTGACAATATGGTGCCATTGTGTGGGAGTATAATTAAGGAGCGGGTATGAGGTTGGAATTTCCATTATGTAAATGGTATATAGCCTGACTATGAGGTCTAGAGTGAGCGTAACGCTAACGAGAGACTGCAGGTTGGATGGATGGTAGTGATGATGGTGGATGGTGGTGGGGTATGAGACAGACAGGAGGTTGGAATGTAGCTGGTTTTATTGCAGTCTCGGGAAACTACACTAGGACTTGCTGTGGTTCAGGCGGTAGAGCGGGGTGTCCACTAATCGTAGGGTTGGCGGTTTGATTCCCACATGCCGAAGTGTCCTGAACGCAAGACACCGAACCCCGAGTTGCTCCCGATGGTAAGTTAGTGCCACCACTGGTGTGTGTGTGTGTGTGTGTGTGTGTGTGTGTGTGTGTGTGTGTGTCTGAACGGGTGAATGAGAACCAGTGTAAAGCGCTTTGTAAAACCGCTAAGATTGAAAAAGCGCTATATACGTGCGGCCCATTTGCTTTCACGGGAAACAGAATACTCTGATAATCGGACACAGACAGCAGGGAAGCGTGTCTCAGCTAGGAGAGAGACCATGGAACATGGTATCAAAGAAATGAACATGACACAGACACAAGGCTACACTCTCGACTGGCAAAAAGAAAAGAGACCGGACTAACGACACTATTCTACACTAACCACGCGCCGTCCAAACCGACTGCGGCGAGACTTTCACTAGTACATACACGAGGAGGGAAAGCCAGCACACAACCCACAAACAAGAACAAACCAACCAGCTGTTGGTGCTCAGCAGCCAAACAAGGATCAACTCTGTTAGGAAGAAAAATGAACATCAAAGCAGCTCAGCAATGGCAAAGACATTCAATTCACAATCAAACAAGCTGACAATCCGGCAAGCTGATAAAGAACAATCGATTCCTCTCAAAACTACCACGAGATTAATCACGGACGCTTTCTTCTCCATTAATTACTGCAATACACTGAGATTACTCGTCCTCATACGGGTGAGGAACAGGGGTTTTGTGTGTGTCCAGGCTGTGAAAATGAATCCTATACATACACACACTACATGGTATCATATTACCTCTCTGCTGAAAAACTGCATAAGAAGGAAAACTCCACTCGGAAACACATCATATATGCTTCTATGGAAACATTACGTGATTCTGGTGCTGATTTTTTAAGCACTGGACTAAAAAAAAAAAAAATCTATCCCAGAATGCAGTGCTACTCTACAACTACAGAGATGCATATGCCAGCTTATTAAAGTAGGAAGCTGGGGTCAGACATGATACAGTTCCCCTCGAACAGAAAGGGTTCAGGGCCTTGCTGAAGGGCCCAACAGCAGCTTGGTGGTGCTGGGGCTTGAATCCGTAACTCAGAGCCTTAACCACTGGGCCACCACCGCTTAAACAGTCATGGCCCCCTCCTTAGAATCGAACCCGGGTCACAAGAACGGGACAGATTCCACTACACCAGCGGCACTGTCCAACACTTATCTAAAAGCAAGCTGAATAATCTTAGATTTGATTCGTAATGGTCTCATACTGAGCCTTTGTTCATATTCAAGACGTCATTGTCCTGCGGTGTAGTTACGGCAGGGATGGACGAGATGACGGGCGCGATGGAGTTGACGGCGACGTTAGCGTCAAAGCTAAAGATTCGGAAGCCGATCGGTTTCGAGCAGAGTGCACAGACGAGAAGGTGCGAGAGCTGTACAGATGAAGGAGAATAAAGCTCCGCTGCATCGCAGATGAAGCGAGGCCTAAATCCCACCGCACCACTATCAGCATGTAGTCGAACGGCATCGTGGGTAACCTAGGAAACCCTTAAACAAAGAGTTGAGGGAACCTTGTTTTTTGTTTTTTGTTTTGTTCCAGCACAGGTGCTGCTCTTGTCCGTGCAAATTTGCACTCCGTTTGTGAGAGAGCTTTACTGCCATCTGGTGTCGGATTTCTTCACTTCAGCCGAACACTTTCAGTCTCCTGGGCTACTGGAAGAATTAGATGTTGTGTATATGGGGTTGTGTGAAGAAGCACAGTTACTGTACAACAGAGAAACCACGCACAAGCACGGACTCCTCTGTCAATTTGTGGAAGGGGGGGGAAAGAGTTGGGAAAAAAAAAAGTAAAAAAAAAAAAAAAAAAATAAATAAAATTAAAAAAAAAAAATAAATAAATCATTTGTTATAAGTGTGTGTTTTTTCCTGGCTCTCTCTGTGTTCTTGTCTGTTTTGGTAACTTAGTTTATTATTGTGTTTTAAATGTATGTTAATTATATTTTTTAATAAAAAAAAAAATGTATATGTATGTTGGTTTGGTGTTTTTGTGGGTTTCTTTTGTTTTCTTTGTTTTTTTTTTTTGGTTGGGTTTGGTGGTGGTGTTGGTGGGGTTTTTTTTTTGTCTTTTTTTGGCTTCTTGGTTTTTGGCTCTGGGGCGGCTGCCGGGGCTCATTTAGACTTCTGTAAAAGCCCTTTTACCTTTTTTTTTTTTTTTGGGGGGGAGGGGGGTGGTTTGGTTCTTTTGTGTGTTGTTTTCTTTTTTTTTTTTTTTTTTTTTATTTTGGGTGTTTTTTTTTTTTTACCCTCCCTCTCGCCCATTGGCCACATTTTCATATTTTTTTTTTTTTTTCTTTTTTTGTTTTTTTTTTGCTTTGCTTTTAAGCGTGTTGTTTTTTTGTTATAAATAAAAAAATAAAATTAAATTTAA
>CM022774.1:2282394-2317394 GCA_012411365.1 Ameiurus melas
CATTAGCTGAGATCCCACAGGAGATCAGTGTGTGAGATATCGGTGTGTGTGTGTGTGTGTGTGTTGAGTGTGTGTGTGTGTGTGAGTGAGTGTGTGTGTGTGTGTGTGTGTGTGTACACCACAGGAATGTCTGAAAATAGCTTGCACGTTACAGTGGAGTAAATGTGACCTAAAGAGGAAAGATCTTGAGTCGTACCGCTTCTGATCTTTAAGATGTTTTTTTTTTCCTGTGGAGCTTCATGAGTTCAGGAGATTGTTTACACGTGAGGTCACGTGACTAAACCCCCACGGTGCTGAGACGTGTTCGGTGGAGGCGGGGATCGATCCCTCAGCCCTGGAGGCGTGAGGTGACGGACAGCGCTGACCCCTAACCCACCACGTCCCCTTCTTTTCTTTATAACCACTCTTTATATTTCTCCATCCATCCATCCATCCATCCATCGTCTACCGCTTATTCCTCTCTTCATATTTCTATTTTTGTAAATATAATTTTTACAAATAAGTTTATTTATATATAAATGCTTTATGTTTATGGTTTTTATAAGTAAGAGGAACTCAGTGGAATGTCATTTACAACTATCAGTCATTTATTTTGAATATTTATTGCTCAGTGGCATTTTTATTTGATTGATTGATTTATTTCTGTCGTCTCACACGTCTCCATCGTTCAGCTGGAAGGAAACTCCTTTTTTTAACCTTCAGTGAGAGTTTTACGTGTCGTTATACACGCGTTATTGCTCAGTTATATATTTTTATTTATTTTATTTCCTATTTTCTTCACGAATTTTCCTCTCTTGGATCTCGATCTATTTATATCCCCTCATACACTCCTCCTCCCGTCCGCTCCGCAGTACAGCGTGTGTGCACAGGGTCCTCCTGGAGTGCAGGGGCGTGATGGTAATCCGGGCGTGAACGGCATTCCTGGTACCCCGGGAATCCCCGGCCGTGACGGGGCGAAGGGGGAGAAAGGCGAGTGCGTGACGGAGAGATACGAGGAACCGTGGAAGCCGAACTACAAGCAGTGTGCGTGGAGCGCTCTTAACTACGGCATCGACCTCGGCAAGATCGCTGTAATTATTCACCTGCTTCCTACTGCAGCGCTAAATATGAACTATTACCTATTAACTATTAACTATTAACTATCAATTATTACCTATCAACTATCATCTGTCAACTATTAACTATCAACTATTACCTATTAACTATTAACTATCAATTATTACCTATCAACTATCATCTGTCAACTATTAACTATCAACTATTACCTATTAACTATTAACTATCAATTATTACCTATCAACTATCATCTGTCAACTATTAACTATCAACTATTACCTATTAACTATTAACTATCAACTATTAACTATCAACTATTAACTATCAACTATTAACTATCAACTATTAACTATCAACTATTAACTATCAACTATTAACTATCAACTATTACCTATTAACTATTAACTATTAACTATCAATTATTACCTATCAACTATCATCTGTCAACTATTAACTATCAACTATTACCTATTAACTATTAACTATCAACTATTAACTATCAACTATTACCTATTAACTATTAACTATCAACTATTAACTATCAACTATTACCTATTAACTATTAACTATTAACTATTAACTATTAACTATCAACTATTAACTATCAACTATTACCTATTACCTATTAACTATTAACTATTAACTATTAACTATCAACTATTAACTATTAACTATTAACTATTAACTATCAATTAACCTATCAACTATCATCTGCCAACTATTAACATCAACTATTACCTATAACTATTAACTTCAACATTAACATCAACTATTACCTATTAACATAACATCAACATAACTATCAACTATACCTATTAACATTAACTATTAACTATCAATTTACCCATCATCATCAACTTAACATCACATACCAACTATTAACTATCATACCTTCAATATCATCTAACTATTAACATAACTATACCTATTAACTATTAACTATCAACTATTAACTATCAACTATTACCTATTAACTATTAACTATCAACTATTAACTATCAACTATTACCTATTAACTATTACCTATCAACTATAAACTATCATATGTCAACTATCAACTATTAACTATTAACTATTAACTAGTATCTATCAACTATTACCTATCAACTATCAACTATTAACTATTAACCATTAACTATTAACTATTAACTATTAACTAGCATCTATTAACTATCAACTATCATCTGTCAACTAATAACTATTAACTAGTACCTATAAACCATTAACTGTTAACTATTAACTAGTACCTATACACTATTAACTATTAACTAGCATATATTAACTATTAACTATCAACTATTAACTATCAACTATTACCTATTAACTATTAACTATTAACTATCAATTATTACCTATCAACTATCATCTGTCAACTATTAACTATCAACTATTACCTATTAACTATTAACTATCAACTATTAACTATCAACTATTACCTATTAACTATTAACTATCAACTATTAACCATCAACTATTACTATTCAACTATCAACATTACCACCCAACCCCCCCCCACACCACACACCCCCCCACACCATAACCACAACCACCAAAAAAAAAAAAAAACATAACAACACACAACAAACATTACTATAAACATACATTACATCAACCAAACCACAACCACATAACACCTATACTATACAACGTAATAAAAAACAAAAAAACAAACTAACAAACATACTAGCATATAACTATCAACTACAACTATAACCAATAGTACCTATAAACATTAATTACTATATATACTAAACAATAAACATATATTAATAACTATCTAAATATCAACTATACACATTAACTATTAACTATTAACTAATACATACCTCAACTACTCAAATACTATCAACTAACTATTAACTATTAACTATCAACTATTACTACAACTATTACCTATTAACTATTACTATCAACTATTAACTATCAACTATACATAACTATTAACTATTAACTACATTTTACCTATCAATTCACTATAACTATCAATAACCAACTACTATCAATACTTATATTTTTTAATACATACAACTATTAACCACTATACCTATTAACTATACCATCAACTATCTAATTAACTAAACTATAATATACTATTAATAACATATACCTATCATATCACTATAACTATTAACTATAACTATACAAACTCATAACTAACTATTAATAACAGCATCTATAACTATCAACTATCTTCAATAACCATTAACTAGTACATATAAACCATTAACCATTAACTGTTAACTATTAACTAGTACCTATACACTATTAACTATTAACTAGCATATATTAACTATCAACTATCACCTGTCAACTATTAACTATTAACTAGTACATATCAACTATTAACTATTAAATATTAACTATTAACTATTAAATATTAACTATTAACTATTACCTATTAACTATTAACTAGTACATATCAACTATTAACTATTAAATATTAACTATTAACTAGTACCTATTAACTAGTACCTGTTAACTACTAACTAGTACATATCAACTATTAACTATTAAATATTAACTATTAACTAGTACCTATTAACTAGTACATATCAACTATTAACTATTAACTATTACCTATTAACTATTAACTAGTACATATCAACTATTAACTATTAAATATTAACTATTAACTAGTACCTATTAACTAGTACCTATTAACTATTAACTAGTACATATCAACTATTAACTATTAACTATTAACTAGTACATATTAACTAGTACATATCAACTATTAACTATTAAATATTAACTATTAACTATTAACTATTAACTAGTACATATCAACTATTAACTATTAAATATTAACTATTAACTATTAACTATTAACTAGTACATATTAACTAGTACATATCAACTATTAACTATTAAATATTAACTATTAACTATTAACTATTAACTAGTACATATCAACTATTAACTATTAAATATTAACTATTAACTAGTACATATCAACTATTAAATATTAACTATTAACTATTACCTATTAACTATTAACTAGTACATATTAACTATTAACTATTAATTATTAACTATTAATTAGTACCTATTAACTATAGACTATTAACTATCAACTATCATCTGTCAACTATTAACTATTAACTAGTACCTATTAACTAGTACCTATACTCGTAGATCTGTTCATAGTGTTGAAAAAACTTACCTTAAAAAACAAAAAAAATATGAGTTTTTTTCTTTTCATTGTTTCCTTTTCTTTCCCTTTGTCACTTTTCCGTACCTTTACAAAGTAGTCTTTGTTGATTGATAGTCAGTGTTTTAAATGATCGTGTTTAAAAAATTGAGCTAAAACGCTCTCAGCCAATCAGAGCGCACTATTCAGGACTGATATTAGTAACGAAATGTAGCCGTGGTTGGTGAGTGTGTTATTTAAGTGTGTGTGTGTGTGTGTGTGTGTGTGTGCGTGTGTGTGTGTGTGTTCCGTCCCTGCAGGACTGCACGTTCACTAAGCTGCGTTCGGACAGCGCCCTGCGCGTGCTCTTCAGCGGCTCGCTCCGGCTCAAGTGTAAGACGGCCTGCTGCGGCCGCTGGTACTTCACCTTCAACGGGGCCGAGTGCGCGGGGCCCTTACCCATCGAGTCCATCATCTACCTGGACCAGGGCAGTCCAGAGCTCAACTCCACCATCAACATGCACCGCACGTCCACAGGTGTAGCGTCTCATTCCCTGAGAAGTAGCTTTTATTAAGATCAGCTGTCGGGGTGTGGCGTTGTGTGTGGAGGCGTGGAGATCGGCGGTATCCTCCCACGTTGTTTACCTCGTCATCAAAACAGATATCTCCCCCCAACCCCCCCCCAATTTTTAGTCTTAACACGTCAAGTCACAAGTCTAAATGATCACTCTGTGTGTGTGTGTGTGTGTGTGTGTTTTGTTGTGCAGTGGAGGGCCTGTGTGAAGGTATCAGCGCTGGTCTAGTGGACGTGGGGATGTGGGTCGGGACCTGCGCCGATTACCCGCGCGGAGACGCCTCCACGGGCTGGAACTCCGTATCCAGGATGATCATCGAAGAGCTTCCCAAATAATCCATAATCCCGTCTGGCTCGGTGTCAGAAATACACGGCTGGAGAACATCCTCCATCGCCGTACTCCTCCACCGTTTACTTTTTATCCGTGTTAAACAAGAATCATCTCCACACACACCACACACACACACACACACACACACACACACACACACACTGTAACCTGTTCATATGCCCAGTTATTCTTATGTATTTTAGAGCAGTGTGTGTCTCGCTGAGACTGGTGGGCGTGTCTTGAGCTGGAGGACACACCCACCAGACCTTCCTGAGTAGTACTCAACTTCTTTTTTTCCTACTCGAATGCTTCCAGATGTGGACTGTGCCCCCCCACACACACACAAACACACATCTTATTTTTCAATGGAATAAATGAGACGGTTTTACACACGTGTGGGCGCGGAAACTTTTTTCTGATGAAGCAGAACTCGAGCAGTGACCGCACTGTAAAACATGGAGCAGACAGACTCAAGTGTGAGTGTGTGTGAGTAATGCTGGGATCGTCTGACCCACTGTGTGTGTGTGTGTGTGTGTGTGTGTGTGTGTGTGTGTGTGTGTGTGTGTGTGTGTGTGTGTGTGTGTGTGTGTGTGTGTGTGTGTGTGTGTGTGTGTGTGTGTGTGTGTGTGTGTGTGTATGTGTGTCTGTCTGTGTGTGTGTGTGTGTGTGTGTGTGTGTGTGTGTGTGTGAGAAATGCTGGGAACGTCTGACCCACTGTGTGTGTGTGAGAAAGTGCTTATACAGATGCTGTGCTCAGCCACCCCCCAACCCCAGACACACACACACACACACACACACACACACACTGAGACTGACTGCTGCTCCTGTTCTCAGTACCAGTGTTCAGCTGCAGTATGAAAGCTGGATTCTGATTGGTCAGGAGGCGTTGATTCGTTTTCTGGAACAGCGGCTCTGCACATCACAGCTTTATATTAGCGCGCCCGTTCTTATACACTGCAGTTGCTACAGCAACACCTCACTCGCAGGGTCACGGGGCAGCGCTTCATTTGTTCCACAAACTTTACCTGCAGCGTAACACTGTACGCGGATCAGTCGTGACCGGGTCACTTCCTGGTCAATAAAAATGGCAATCAACGAAGATGTGGAAGAGGAACAAACCACCGGGGGGCGTACTGTTTTAGGAAAATAATCAACATCAGGGTGGTAAGAACAACTCGGCTTAATCACATCACCTCCGCGTTTAGTATTGTACTATCACACACACACACACACACAGTGTTCATTATTTATATAGTGTACACTGAATGTTTCTTCTGCTGTATGTGGGTACTGAACTGTAGGGAAAGTGTGTGTGGGAAAAGTCGAAATGAGTCTGTGTGTGTGTGTGTGTGTGTGTGTGTGAGAGAGAGAATGTGCTACACATTCATTGTTGGTTTGGTCAATTGTTTAGTTAGTGTGTGTGTGTGTGTGTGTGTGTGTGTGTGTGTGTGTGTGTGTGTGTGTGTGTGTGCGCGTGCGCGTGTGTGAGTGTGTGTGTGTGTTCAGGTTCAGTTATTTCCTACTTCCTCTGGAGAACACATTAAAGGTCCTCATGAAGGAGGGCGTGATGGAATCATTCAGAGTGGATTGGACTCTAAAAGAAAAAACTAGGTCTAAAAAAGAAAAGGTTTCATTGATCTGTAGACCTAACGTTTATCTTCAGGACGTTCCTCCAGACGCGATTCTCCAGACGGACGTTTTGCTCGTCTCCTGCCCTGAAGCTCAGCTGTAAACATGAAGGATCAAAGAGGAGCTGAAATGATGGGAGGAATGTTCAGACCATCGTGATTACTGTGTTTCTGCACGTAGCCTTCTGACTGTTCCTCAGGATACAGCACACTGCTGTCACCGTGCTGCTCGGCGTCCAGCGGCTGTTACACATCACCGCCATTTGATCAAACTGGACACTTATCACAAGTCCGTTTTCAAGTCAAGTGCTGAAGTTTGTGCTAAAGTTAGCATCCCCTTAGGACAAAATGAAGAAAGCTAATTTAATTTACACCAACAAGGGATTTAGTGTGTTTGGTCTCACTGATGTTTCATCATCATCATCACATTTATAACTAACACACTGGTTAAACATGATTGAATCCACGCAACTCTTTTATTCTAATGTAAAAATATTGAGAAGATGCGAATACAGAAATGGAACGGACATGCAACTGACCAAGGTGGAACATTTCAGTGTATTAATATAGACATCCATCCATCCATCTATCTTCTATACGGCTTACTCCTTCTTCAGGGTCACGGGGAACCTGGAGCCTATCCCAGGGGGCATTGGGGTACAAGGCGGAGTACACCCTGGACAGGGTCCCAGTCCATCACAGGACACAATCACATACACACTCATACACCCATTCATACACTACGGACACTTTAGACCTGCCAATCAGACTACCATGCATGTGTTCAGACTGGGGGAGGAAACCGGAGTACCCGGAGGAAACCCCCACAGTACGGGGAGAACATGCAAACTCCGCCCACACAGAGCCACGGTGGGACTCGAACCCCCGACCCTGGAGGTGTGAGGCGAACGTGCTAACTCTTTTTGGAAATTCGTTTTAAAATTGAAAATGAGAAATCTGAATGAACCCTAGTGAATCGATCTTAGTATTAAATAAACAAACAAGCAAAGACACAGAAGAAATACTGGCATCTCTTGTGATATGATGTACCGTAACCCCCCCCACCTTTAAAAACACGGTATTTTGGAAAGCAGTTGGCGTCCGTGGCATCGCATTCTCTCCGTCTCTAATTCCTGCTCCGCCCTGAACACACACCTGCCTTCTTACTCACCAAGAATGTACTTGCAAAAAAAGCCCAACTGACTTCCTCTGTGCTCCCTGATGCAGTATCTTCATTCCACTACATGTGGATGAAACATCAGCTTCTACACCCTGCGTACTCTGCTGTATGTCCAATAGGGGGCGCTTCAAGACCTCGCTCACTGGCGGAAACACGTGATTTTGAAAAAGGTTGAATTTCTGTACGACTCAGGGTAAACTTCAGCCAGAAGCAGTGTGTAGCACACACACACACACACACACACACACACACACACACACACATTTACAGGATGCCAAAGATTAGTTAGTATTTATGATTAATTCTGTGTGGAATTAAGATTGAGTTTATTCTAACACTTTAATGTTCATATTTAACGTCACTGTTCTGAGTGTTTTTACTCAAATTTACTCGCTACAGTCGTGTTTAGTCGCCGTAACGTCCTCATGAAATAGCCGCTTGGTTTGTATTTTGATTCTCTACGCTGATGTATTTCCTTTCGAAACAGGAAGTCACAGTGACGTCATGTTGAAGCGCTTGACCGCATCCGTGATACGCCCCAGCCCCGCCCATCCCGCAAAGTATCTGAAGATCTTGTGCGGATGGAGAAGCCCTGATGGAGTCTAAAGACAGAATCACCATCTCCTTCAGTCCGACATATTTTTTTTTACAACAACAACAACAACAAAAAAAAAAACGTTTACAAAAACGCTCCTCTGGAAAGTCAGTAAACCACCAACCCCTCACAAACTCCGCCCTCTTCCTAACGGATCAACATTTATTCTCAATTGGAAAACTGACACATGGCCAAAAACACACTGATGGACCATGCTTCCTGCTAAGAAGCTGCTACAGTAGACCAAGACACGCCCCCAGGGGTGGAGCATATACACTGTAGAGATCATTTAATTGGACGATCACAAAGTTTCGCCTAGTTTTCAACCGTTGAAGTGGGCGTAATAATTAGTGATATATTACAGATTTTCACAACCACGCCTCACACTCAAACTCCGCCCTCTCTGCTTGACGCCTTCACAACTTCGGAATAATGCTTAAAGGTGCATTCTGTAAGACTAGTCTCTGGAATGGCAAAGAGCACATGCTGCCTCTCCTTTGTCTCATAGGACGGCAACCAGTAACCACGCCTACTGGCGACTTCACAGTACAGCGAGCGGCGACTTGCAGCGCTACCATCGCCGCATGTGTGACCGCTCTCTAAGGGGGAAGTATTCGGGATGTACCTTGATGCTCCCTACACAAGGTGTGAGAAACTACCCGAACACACCAGTGAGCGTCTTCACCACGTCTAGCGTACACTACTCCCCGAATGCTCACCTGGAAGTGCCCAGGGTCACCATACAGGATTCATCCTGCGTTTTGTCCCCGCAGGCCTTCCATATAAAACCAGCCGCACGGGAAGCTGGTGACGTCACCACGCCGGACCCCGCCCACCTGCTTCATTCCGCTTCATTCTATTCCATTTCCTTCTTCTTCTTCTTCTTCTTTTTTCTTTTGCATCCATTTTTCCCGCATTTCAGAGATGTGTGGGGGAAAGAAATGATGATCCCGGAGGAGAGGAGAGGAGGGAGGAGAGAGAACACGGAAGCGCGGTGGAGGTTATAGAGGGGAAGAGGGGGATAAAAGGAGGGAAGAAGGAAGACAGGAAAGGGAGGAGGGCGCAGAGAATTAATACTAAAGGGAATAAAATGAAATAAAGAAATAAAAAGGCCTCGGGATTGATACATGTGATCATTGTCCTGTCTGTGATGATGAGCGCGAGCCGGGTGTGTGTTCAGCACCATGGACATGGGCTAGACTGGGATTAGTCATGGTGTGGAGATAAAACATCTCTTCTTTAAAAAAAAAAAAAGGTAAGAGGTTGATCTGTGTTTGTATTTATGACCGTGTTGTTACTCAACACACACACACACACACACACACACACACACACACACACACACGGTGCAGGTGTCAGGTGTGAACAGTGCTGTGTGTTGAGGAAGCAGGTTTAGGATGATGTTACATTCAGCATGTGGATGGAGATGTGCAGCTGATGTCCATGTGCTGCACTGCATTTCTCTGCAGAGCCTCAGGCTTCCATCACACACACACACACACACACACACACACACACACACACACACACACACACACCTCTCAAGCAATCATTATCTTATAGGCTATCTGTGTGTTTTCTGACATATTTCAATCCTGTGCGTGTGTGTGTGTGTGCGTGTGTGTGTGTGTGTGTGTGTGTGTGTGTGTGTGTGAGAAAGATGTCAGCTCCGGAGATGCCGGACCTGAGCCACCTGACCGAGGAGGAGAGGGAGATCATCCTCTCGGTCATGGATCGGCAGAAGAAAGAAGAAGAGAAGGAGCAGTCCATGTTGAAGTGAGCAAGCTGATCGATCGCGCTGCGTGCGTGCGTGTCGTGTGTGTGTGTGTGTGTGTGCGTGCGTGTGTGTGTGTGTGTGTGTGTGTGTGTGTGTGTGTGTGTGTGTGTGTGTGTGTGTGTGTGTGTGCGTGTGTGTGTGTGCGCGCGCGCGTGTGTGTGTGTGTGTGTGTGTGTGTGTGTGTGTGTGTGTGTGTGTGTGCGTGCGTGTGTGTGTGTGTGTGTGTGTGTGTGTGTGTGTGTGTGTGAGTGTGAGTGTGTGTGTGTGCGTGTTGTCTCTTTAAAACGTTATTTTTAGCGCTGGGAAATCCAACACCGCAGCTTGCCGGGGCTGGGAGAGAAAATGTCCCGCGGTGTAAACACGCACAGAACACGCGCAGCACACGCACAGAACACGCGCAGCACACTGGGGCTGTCTGCGTGTCTTTCTCTCCTCCGCGTGCATGTACTGCGTGGTGTCAGTGTGGAGCCGGTCGCGCGGACGGTTCGGGTTAGATCCGGTCTGCGTGACGGTTTGATCTTTGCTCGTGCCGCTCGGCTCTGAGCGCCATCTTCCTGTTTCGTCATCACTCATTTCCCCCTGATGATTTCATTAAATCATTAATTACACGCGTTTGCGTCACGGATCTCGGGTTTAGTAGCGTCTGTGCCGGCGTGGCTCTTCCTTGTGTGTGTGTGTGTGTGTGTGTGTGTGTGTGTAGGGTTTTCATTTTCAGCACCACGGCGCTGTCCGCTCAGAATGGGCTCCGTCCCAAACAGCTCCCTACTCCACATTAAGGGCACAGTGTAGATGTTCATTCATTCATCTCCATGTGTTGTATTCCTACAGAGAGGCTGGAGCTGAGTCACTAATGACTGCTAATGATGCTCACCAGGCTGGATCTAGTGTCAGGGGTGGAACTCGGGGCCGCTATATTCCCATGGCCGAACCCGTCATGCTAGTGTTAATAAACGCCGGCGTTTTCTGTCGGCTCACTGAAAATAAAAGCCTCGCGGTACTCCTACAGCTTTCATTGTTGCGTTACGCGAGATCGGACAAGCTCCGAGCCTTGAAAAAAAAAAAAAAAAGAACAACGCGCTTCCTGTTTGCGTCTACGTTCGCTCGGTTACATGCCAGCAGTCCGGAGATGTGTGGGCTGATATTTGCGTGTTAGCGTGCGAAAATATATACGCTGTAAGGCTTCAGAAGTAGGTGCGTACAGTACGAGGTTCCTCACCGAAATGTTCCCACAAAGTCTGAAGCACACAACTGTTTAGAACGTGTTCGTGGTGTACGCTGTAGCTTTACAGTTTCACTAAGAACTAAGCGGAACAAACCCTGATCCTGATGCGCGTGTGCACAGAGCGAGCTCGAGAACTCGAGAGTCCTGCACAGAGCCCTGACCTCAACCCCGCTGAACGCTTTCGGGATGAACTGGAACTGGAGTCTCCTTACATCAAGATCAGAGCCTGACCTCAACCTCACTAACGCTCTCGTAGCTGAACGAGCACAAATCCCACACAGCCACGCCCCCAAATCCTATTACATCAGCAACGGAGAACCATATCAACGCCCATGGTTTCGGAATAGACACGTATGGGTGTGATGGTCAGGTGTCCACATACTTTTGGCCGTATAGCGTAGTTCTGAAAACATACCGTACATATAGAAATCTCAACAGGACATGAGTTCTCACTTTCATCCTCAGCATCGTCCACACCTGTCTCGGTCTCACCTGAGGAAAACGTCACTCAGCGTTTAAACACGAGCCTCGTCGTCCCCACCCCTTCACTCCGCTCGTCTCTGGAGGAAATCATCTCGATTGGTTCGTTCGGGTTTACAGCTGCTAGTAATCAGCGCTCTGAGCGTGCGTCGTCACGGAGAAGAAGACGCGAATCCCTGTAAGCTCGTTAGCTCCTTCGCACGATGTTATTTGACACTTTCGCACTTTCTCCCGTGCCAGGCGGACACGCGGCGCCGAGCCGAAACCGAAAGTCGTTACCTCGCTAACCTCGTGATAGACACAAACCAGCAGCAGCAGCAGCAGCAGCAGGTCCTGGACATACTCGAGCGTTCTGCCAAAGCGTACCTGGCAATCACTCAGTCTAGCCTGAAACCACTCACACACACACACACACGCACGCGCTTACACACTCTCACACCCTCACACACACTTCACAGGCTCGTTGGCACAGGAACAGGAGGGTCAGCGGGTTCACGGATGCACAGTGTGTGTTTGAGAGCCAGGCCGAGCTGCTCTCCTTAGCGGCGAGGAAGAGGAACGAAGGAACACGACGTTTCAGCGTACAGTATGATCGCAATCCCGAAGTCATAAACCGATCAACACGATCTTTATCGACTGTATTGATTTAACGCCAGGAACCATGACGATTAAACCGGATTGAACGTTTAAATGGGTTAATCAGTCTGATCCAGACGTCAAGCACGGTTTAAACACCCATCCGAACCGTCATCCGATCCTGGTTTTATTTATTACCTGATCCTCCACGCTGCCGAAATTTCAGTTGGTGGATTTGTTATCATCTTTCATGTGAAGGGGGTGTACCGTCATGTCTCAGCATACGCGGGGTTAGAAAGGATCAAAGGCATTCGTACGTCGCAGAATTCCAACAACAAACCCGTCGGAGAAAATCGAAATCGAAATGAAAATACTAGAAGATACGCCGCGTAACGTCATGTACGGCAAATCACAGCGCTGCTGAGTTCTGGATTCTGATTGGTCAGAAGGTGTTGTTTCGTTTTCTGTCATATCTTATCGTCTCTACGGTAACGGAGGCGTGTATGGCGGACGCTCCACGTCTCCGGTGTCAGCGCTTTGTAACAGTCAGACTATAAATCTTAAAGAGACGTAAGCTAGCGTACCCGTACGGTGCCGACTAGATTCCACACTGATTGAGTAAAGTGGGATTTGTAGTGAAACTGGACATTGTGCAAAGCATTCTGGGAATGGCAGAACACCAGAACTTTAGTATTTGGATTGTTGCTATGAGATAAACGCTGTGCTTTTCCCCGGGAGATTCCGCCGCGCCTCTTGTTCCATGCGCTTGAATGGACGGCATTTTGTTTAGGCCTAATTATTCCTCTCAGATCCTATTAGCGTGATGGAATTAGCCGAGCGCTAAGCTGCAGCGACGGATCAGAAGATGCGATGGCGCGCTGCTGAAAGCTCAGCTGTCGCGGGGTTTGGTAACGACGCTCGTTCTGAGACGAGAGTTTTACGTTTTGGGTTCTCTGTGTCAGATGTTCCCTGCGTTCTTTACACCAAAGGCAGAGCACGAGTGAGAGAGAGAGAGAGAGAGAGAGAAGAGAGAAGAGAGAGAGAGAGAAGAGAGAGAAGAGAGAGAGAGAGAAGAGAGAGAAGGAGAGAGAGGGAAGAACGAGTGAGAAAGAGAGAGAGCAGAGAGAGAAGAGGAGGGTGAGAGAGAGAGAAGAACAAGTGAGAAAGAGAGAGAGAGAGAGAGACAGAGAGAGAGAGAAGAGTGAGAAGGAGAGAGAGAAGGAGAGTGAGAAGGAGAGAGAGGGAAGGAGAGAGACAGTGAGGAGAGTGAGAGAGAGAAGGAGCATGAGAGAGATAAGGAGAGAGAGATAGAGAAAAAGACAGGAGATAGAGAGAGATAAGGACTGAGAGAAAGAGAGGAGAGCGAGAGAGAGAAATAGAGAAAGAGAGAGAAGAGAGAGAGAGGAGAGAGAGGAGAGTAAGAGCGATAAGGAGAATGAGAGAGAGAGAGAGGAGGAGAGAGAGAGAGAGGAGGGAGAGAGAGAGAGGAGGAGAGAGAGAGAGTAAGAGCGATAAGGAGAATGAGAGAGAGAGAGAGGAGGGAGAGAGAGAGAGAGGAGGGAGAGAGAGAGTAAAGCGATAAGGAGAATGAGAGAGAGAGAGAGGAGGGAGAGAGAAGGAGGGAGAGAGAGGAGGAGAGAGAGAGAGGAGGGAGAGAGAGGTAAAGGCGGGAGATGAGAGAGAGAGAGAGGAGAGAGAGAGAGAGAGAGGAGGGAGAGAGAGAGAGGAGGGAGAGAGGAGAGTAAGAGCGATAAGGAGAATGTGAGAGAGAGAGAGGAGGGAGAGAGAGAGAGAGAGAGAGGAGGGAGAGAGGAGAGTGAGAAAGATAAGGAGAGAGAAAGAGAGAGAGAGGGGTGTTTCTGGTGTTGGTTTATAGTTTGTCTCTTGTGGGCGTGGCCTGTCCAAAGCCTACAGCTCGCTATACGTTTCACATCGACGTATTTAGGTTGGATTTGCGACCTCTCGACTTCATTCTAGCGTCAATCTCAGATCAGAACTAACCGCCCGAGCTCCAAACGCTCACCACAGACACCCGCAACCATCCCTCCTTCCTTCCAAGCGTGATTTATCTCTCTAATGTCTGTATACAATATTTAATAACTGGAGCAGATGAAACCATGGTTAGAAATCGTCCTTCTATTATTCATGTCTCCAATGGGAACTCACTGTGGGTAGGAACTAAAGTCTCTGAGTTGGAGAACCGTCCGACCGCGCGCTCCTTACGATTGGTCAGAGGAACGATTCGGGAGCAGTCGCTCTGGATGTGTCGCTTCACAGCGTCATACCCGATTTACACAGAATTGGGAAAAAATGTACACGGATGAAACGATCGCGCGCTGCTTCGTTGGTTGCGAGTGTGAACGTGCGTGAACACACCCTCATGGTCAGGCTGAAGAGCTACATGAACTGAACTCAAGCACTACAGGAGCACGCTCTATAGGAAGCAGGCGGCCATTTTGGATTCGATCACCATGTGGAGAGTCACACACCCGCCGTGCTTTCTCCTTCCCGAAGCCGGAAGGTTTTGTTTGAGGTTTAGAAGGATCCAGAATGAGCTAGCTCTGTGAGTGATCTGCGTTTTTCACCCTGACGTAGCACCGCTTCAACCTCGCGCAAAATATCCCACATCCTGCACACGCCGTACCTACAGTCCGACAAACTCGACCGAATTTTTGTTTTATAAAATATAACATTCTTTTTATTTTAGTCTGGGAAGACTGAGTAACTGCTGTAGGCGCCCTAACAAGTCCAAATCTTTTTCTATCTCTGTCATCATAAAGTAATAAAGCAAACCGATGGTTTGTGTATGGATCATACACACACACACACACACACACACATATAAATATATATATAAAATCATGTTGTATATATAGATAAGCTTTTTGTCTGCCATCTTTGTTTGCGATATAAAGAATGATTTGATATATATATATAATCATTCTATACATCGCTAACAAAGATGAGAGATAAGAAGCTGATTTTTATATACAACATAATGATATATATGTATATGTGTACGTGTGTGTATATATATATATATATATATATATATCATCATCATCATCATTCTTTACTGTTTCTGTTTTGTGCTGGGTTTATTTTATTTTCTAAAGTTATTATGTTAAATTTTTTTTATAGTTTCTGTGAGTTTATTATTATTTATTTATTTATTTACTATTATTATTATTGTTATTTATTATTATGATGTATTTATTATTATTTATCTATGTATGTATGTATTTATTTATTTATTATTATTATTATTATTATTATTATTATTATTATTATTATTATTATTATTATTCCATTTGGAACATAATTTGCTGCATGTTCGTTTTGTCCATCATTTTGTTTTTTTCTTCTGCATGCTGAGCTCTATATAAAATATCTCTCCACTGTAGGGAGTCTCCCAACACAGGGCCAATGTCCCAGCTTCCTCAGTAAGTACACAAAAACCTCAATTTCCCAGAATTCTTAGTGCTCAGACACGCCCTCCTTGTGTGTGTGTGTGGGTGTGTGTGGGGTGTGCGTGTGTGTGAGTGTGTGTGTGTGTGTATGTGTGTGTGGGTTGTGTGTGTGTGTGTGTGTGTGTGTGTGTGTGTGTGTGTGTGTGTGTGTGTGTGTGGGGGTGTGTGTGCGTGTGTGTGTGTGAGCGAAGAATTAAACGGGTTTCAAATGCCGTCGTTTGATTGGTTTCTTCATTTAATTCTGATAGTAATTTTCACGGCTGTTTGGAAAATCCAGAATAACACGAGGTGAACACGGGACGCTGTGCTACGCTACGCTCGCTACGCTACGCTAGCTAGTTTGGGTTGATTAGCGTGGACGTGATCAGTAATAACAAATAAAAGCGATAAATAAAAGAAATCCGCTTTAGCTTAACGGTTTGCTCTGTAATCCCGGGCACACGTGTGGACTGGACAAGATTCAGACTGTAGCTGCGGTTGTGATGTAACATTAAAGTCAGTCATAATTCACATCAGATTCACTTAGAATTCAATTAGATTGGGAAATGTAAAAAAAAATCTGAATGAATTTTAATGTGAGAATCTAATCATGGAAATTATGACCGCATCGTATGATTACAGGAAACCTTCCGTCATTCTGGTTCCTGGTTTTATTCTCGTTATAGTTCTGAATCATTCTAATTCTTACTTTAATTTTAAATTCTGATTCAGACTTCTGAATGATTCTAAATCTGACTGTGATTTTGATTTAGATTTTTGACACCTAAATATCATTTGAATTGAACCTTCTGATTGTAGCTTTAATTCTGTTTCTAAATCTGATTTCAGTAGTACTTCTGATTCAGATTGGATTAAAATGGTAACCACAATTTTAATCATAACTTTGGTCTTAATTTTAAAAATGATTCTTTGTTCTAGTTGCAGTTCTGATTTGGATCCTGATATTATTTCTGATTCTAATTGTAATCTGCTTCTAAATTCTTATTTTGTAAAATTCTAATTCAAACCTTTGTTATAGACTTTTGTTTCTAAATCTGTCTCTGACTCCAATACTGATTCTGACTCTAATTTTGATTATGAATCTCCATTTGGATTCTAAAACGGTTATATTCTATTAATTTGGTTCTAATTCGAGAAGTGATTGTGATTCTGTGGCTCAGATTCTAAAATAAATTCTAATTCTAATGGCAATGTTGATTCTTGATTCGATTCTGATTCTAATTCTTATTTAGAATCTGATTCTAATTTGATTCTGATTCTAATTTGATTCTAATTCTTATTAGAAACAGATTCTAGATTTTACTCTGAAATCTAATTTTGTTTCTGATTCTAATTTGATTTTTCTTATTAGAATCTGATTCTGAGATTTGATTCTGATTCTTAATTGATTCCTATTTGAATTTGATTCTAGTTTTTATTAGAATCGGATTCTGATTTTTATTCTGATTGTGATTCGATTCTCCCTAATTGAATTCTGACCTCATTCTGATTTTGATTGGATTTCGAATCTGATTTTATTCTGATTTTAATGTGATTCTGATTCTATTCTGTTTCTGATTTAGATTCTGATTTGATTCCGATTCTGATTTGATTCTGATTGGGATGTTTGGCTCTCCTCTCTCCTCGGGGCAGGAGGCTGCATCAGCAGTTTGAGATGTATAAGGATCAGGTGAAGAAGCTCGGTGATGAGACTCAGAAGACTCAGGAGCAGAAGAGTGACTCTCCAACCTGCGGAATTTGCCACAAAACCAAATTTGCCGACGGCTGCGGCCACGTGTGTTCTTATTGCCAAACCAAGTTCTGCGCTCGCTGCGGGGGAAGAGTGTCTCTGCGCTCCAACAAGGTAACCAACCCGCCTCGGCTCCCTGGCTCAGTGTTATTATGTTTTTTGTTTTGGTTTTTTTTGTGAGCTCATTCTTAATCTCAAATTAGATTTGTGTTGTCTGTGGAGGAAAGTGAGAAACCACCCTGGTGAGGTTGGTGTTGGAATAAAAAAAAAAAAAAAAAAAAAAAAAATAAAAAAAAAAAAACACATTTAAAACAAAACATCAGCTTGGTGTTTGTCAGGTTGGTGTTGGTGTTTGTCAGGTTGGTGTTGGTCAGGTTGGTGTTGGTCAGGTTGGTGTTGGTCTTGGTGTTTGTCAGGTTGGTGTTGGTGTTGGTCAGGTTGGTGTTGGTGTTGGTCAGGTTGTTGTTTGTCAGGTTGGTGTTGGTGTTTGTCAGGTTGGTGTTGGTCAGATTGGTGTTGGTGTCTGTGTTTGTCAGGTTGGTGTTTGTCAGGTTGGTGTTGGTGTTGGTGTTTGTGTTGGTCAGGTTGGTGTTGGTGTTGGTCAGGTTGGTGTTGGTGTTTGTCAGGTTGGTGTGTATCAGGTTGGTGTTTGTCAGGTTGGTGTTGGTGTTTGTCAGGTTGGTGCTTGTCAGTTGTGTTGGTCCAGTTGGTGTTGGTGTTTGTCAGGTTGGTGTTTGTCAGGTTGGTGTTTGTCAGGTTGGTGTTGGTCGGTTGGTGGTGGTGTTGGTCAGGTTGGTGTTGGTTCGGTTGGTGTTGGTGTTGGTCAGGTTGGTGTTGGTCAGGTTGGTGCTTGTCAGGTTGGTGTGTTGGTCAGGCTGGTGTTGGTCAGGTTGGTGTTGGGGTTGTTGCTCAGGTTGGTGTTGGTCAGGTTGGTGCTTGTTGTCGGGTTGGTGTTGGTCAGGCTGTGGTGTTGGTCAGGTTGGTGTTGGTCAGGTTGGTGCTTGTCAGGTTGGTGCTGGTGTTGGTCAGGTTGGTGTTGGTGTTTGTCAGGTTGGTGTTGGTCAGGTTGGTGTTTGTCAGGTTGGTGTTGGTCAGGTTGGTGTTGGTGTTGGTCAGTTTGGTGTTGGTGTTGGTCAGGTTGGTGTTGGTCAGGTTGGTGCTTGTCAGGTTGGTGTTGGTCAGTTTGGTGTTGGTGTTTGTCAGGTTGGTGCTTGTCAGGTTGGTGTTGGTCAGGTTGGTGTTGGTGTTGGTCAGGTTGGTGTTGGTCAGGTTGGTGCTTGTCAGGTTGGTGTTGGTCAGGTTGGTGTTTGTCAGGTTGGTGTTGGTGTTGCTCAGGTTGGTGTTGGTCAGGTTGGTGCTTGTCAGGTTGGTGTTGGTCAGGCTGGTGTTGCTCAGGTTGGTGTTGGTCAGGTTGGTGCTTGTCAGGTTGGTGCTGGTGTTGGTCAGGTTGGTGCTTGTCAGGTTGGTGCTGGTGTTGGTCAGGTTGGTGTTGGTGTTAGTCAGGTTGGTGTTGGTCAGGTTGGTGCTTGTCAGGTTGGTGTTGGTCAGGTTGTTGGTGTTGGTGTTTGTCAGTTTGGTGTTGGTGTTGGTCAGGTTGGTGCTTGTCAGGTTGGTGCTTGTCAGGTTGGTGTTGGTCGGTGTTTTGGTGTTGGTGTTTGTCAGGTTGGTGCTTGTCAGGTTGGTGTTGGTGTTGTTCAGGTTGGTGCTGGTCGGTTGGTGCTTGTCAGGTTGGTGTTTGTCAGGTTGGTGTTGGTGCTTGTCAGTTGTGTTGGTCAGGTTGGTGTTTTTTTTTTTTGTTTGTCAGGTTGGTGTTGGTCAGGTTGGTGGCTTGTTGTTGTTCAGGTTGGTGTTGGTCTGTGTTGGTGTTGGTGTTTGTCAGGTTGGTGTTGGTCAGGTTGGTGTTGTCAGGTTGGTGTTGGCAGTTGGTGTTTCAGGTTGGTGTTGGTTTGTTTTTTTTTTTTGTTGTCAGGTTGGTGCTTGTCAGGTTGGTGTTGGTCAGTTTGGTGTTGGTGTTGGTCAGGTTGGTGCTTGTCAGGTTGGTGTTGGTGTTGGTCAGGTTGGTGTTGGTGTTGGTCAGGTTGGTGCTTGTCAGGTTGGTGTTGGTCAGTTTGGTGTTGGTGTTTGTCAGGTTGGTGTTGGTCAGGTTGGTGTTGGTGTTGGTCAGGTTGATGCTTGTCAGGTTGGTGTTGGTCAGTTTGGTGTTGATGTTTGTCAGGTTGGTGTTGGTCAGGTTGGTGCTTGTCAGGTTGGTGTTGTTCAGGTTGGTGTTGTCGGTTGGTGTTGTCAGGTTGGTGCTTGTCAGTGGTGTTTGTCAGGTTGGTGTTGGTGTTGGTCAGGTTGGTGTTGGTCAGGTTGGTGCTTGTCAGGTTGGTGTTGTTCAGGTTGGTGTTGTTCAGGTTGGTGCTTGTCAGGTTGGTGTTTGTCAGGTTGGTGTTGGTGTTGGTCAGGATGGTCTTGGTGCTTGTCAGGTTGTGTTGGTCAGGTTGGTGTTGGTGTTGGTCAGGTTAGTGTTGGTCAGGTTGGTGTTGGTAAGTTTGGTGTTTGTCAGGTTGGTGTTGGTGTTGGTCAGTTGGTGTTGGTCAGGTTGGTGCTTGTCAGTTTGGTGTTGGTGTTGGTCAGGTCGGTGTTGGTGTTTGTCAGGTTGGTGTTGGTCAGGTTGGTGTTGCTCAGGTTGATGCTTGTCAGGTTGGTGCTGGTCAGGTTGGTGTTAGGGTTTGTCAGGTTGGTGTTGGTCAGGTTGGTGTTGGTGTTTGTCAGGTTGGTGCTGGTATTGGTGTTGGTCAGGTTGGTGTGGTGTTTGTCAGGTTGGTGTTTGTCAGGTTGGTGTTGGTAGTTGTTGTTGGTGCTGTGTTGGTGTTGGTCAGGTTGGTGTTGGTGTTTGTCAGGTTGGTGTTGGTCAGGTTGGTGTTGGTGTTTGTCAGGTTGGTGTTGGTCAGGTTGGTGTTGGTCAGGTTGGTGTTGGTCAGGTTGGTGTTGGTGTTGGGGTTGGTGTTTGTCAGGTTGGTGTTGGTCAGTTTGGTGTTGGTGTTGGTCAGGTTGGTGCTTGTCAGGTTGGTGTTGGTGTTGGCTGTGGTTGGTGTTGGTCAGGTTGATGCTTGTCAGTTGGTGTTGGTCAGTTTGTGTTGATGTTTTCAGGTTGGTGGGTCAGGTTGGTGTTGGTGTTGGTCAGGTTGATGCTTGTCAGGTTGGTGTTGGCCGGTTTGGTGTTGATGTTCGTCAGGTGGTGTTGGTCAGGTTGGTGCTTGTCGGTTGTGTTCAGGTTGGTGTTGTTCAGGTTGGTGTTGGTCAGGTTGGTGCTTGTCAGGTTGGTGTTTGTCAGGTTGGTGTTGGTGTTGGTCAGGATGGTCTTGGTGCTTGTCAGGTTGTGTTGGTCAGGTTGGTGTTGGTCAGGTTAGTGTTGGTCAGGTTGGTGTTGGTAAGTTTGGTGTTTGTCAGGTTGGTGTTGGTGTTGGTCAGGTTGGTGTTGGTCAGGTTGGTGCTTGTCAGTTTGGTGTTGGTGTTGGTCAGGTCGGTGTTGGTGTTTGTCAGGTTGGTGTTGGTCAGGTTGGTGTTGCTCAGGTTGGTGCTTGTCAGGTTGGTGTTGGTGTTTGTCAGGTTGATGCTTGTCAGGTTGGTGCTGGTCAGGTTGGTGTTAGGGTTTGTCAGGTTGGTGTTGGTCAGGTCGGTGTTGGTGTTTGTCAGGTTGGTGCTGGTAAGGTTGGTGTTGGTCAGGTTGGTGTTGGTGTTTGTCAGGTTGGTGTTTGTCAGGTTGGTGTTGGTCAGGTTGTTGTTGGTGTTGGTCAGGTTGGTGTTGGTCAGGTTGGTGGTGTGGTGTTGGTCAGGTTGGTGTTGGTGTTGGTCAGGCTGGTGTTGGTCAGGCTGGTGTTTGTCAGGTTAGTGTTGGTGTTGGTCAGGCTGGTGTTGGTCAGGCTGGTGTTTGTCAGGTTAGTGTTGGTGCTTGTCAGGTTGGTGTTGGTCAGGTTGGTGTTGGTGTTGGTCAGGTTGGTGCTTGTCAGGTTGGTGTTTGTCAGGTTGGTGTTGGTGCTTGTCAGGTTGGTGTTGGTCAGGTTGGTGTTGGTGTTAGTCAAGTTGGTGCTTGTCAGGTTGGTGTTGGTCAGGTTGGTGTTTGTCAGCTTACTGGGTGTTGGTCAGGTTGGTGTTGGTGTTGGTCAGGTTGGTGCTTGTCAGGTTGGTGTTTGTCAGGTTGGTGTTGGTGCTTGTCAGGTTGGTGTTGGTCAGGTTGGTGTTGGTGTTAGTCAAGTTGGTGCTTGTCAGGTTGGTGTTGGTCAGGTTGGTGTTTGTCAGCTTACTGTTGGTGTTGGTCAGGCTTGTGTTTGTCAGGTTGGTGTTGGTGTTGGTCAGATTGGTGTTGGTCAGGTTGGTGTTTGTCAGCTTAGTGTTGGTGTTTGTCAGGTTGGTGTTGATCAGGTTGGTGTTCAGTGAATCCTGTCATTTCACTCTGTCTTGAGGTGAAGAGAATTAAGGAGGTTAACCACTGAGGCGTTCTCACTCACTGAAGCGTCACTTTAAAACTAATTTAGTGAATTCCCCGCTGTATGAACTATATAACAGATCAGGTCTTACATACTGAATTACGCAGGTGTAGCTACATCACATGCTAAAATGTTGTCATGTTAGCCTAAATAATCAGCTGGCATCTCTGGGTTTTTTTTAAAGAAGGAAAGTTCTTTTACTTTCATACACAGATTTTATTTGTACGTATTCCTTTAATGAAAATTTCTAAGATCATTTTCTATTTCTTTTTATTTCTGATGTGTTTTTTTTTGGGAGAGGTGCAGCGTTCATACCGTAGACTTGTGCATTAGAAGCCACTGTGTGTCCTCGCTCTAGAACCCTCCTCTTTCATTCTCTTTCCTCTATCTCCTTGATTCTTCCTCCATTTTATGACTTGGTGTTTCCTTGAAGATGGCAGACGTTGATCGGTTTCTGGGTCACGGGCCGAAGAAATGAAGGAGACATCAGTTAGGGTTTTTGAGAAACGCTCAGAGTATTCCTTCACACCTGAAGCAGTGTCATGTGTGTTCCACTAGGAGGCAGGATTTCTTTCTCTCTCTCAGTCTCAGTTACAGGAAGTGATGTATGTTGCATGGGTATGAAAGTCTTTCTACTAAAGAAAAAATAACAAATAAGAATAAGAGTGAATGAATAACGGTAAACAGATACAATAAACAAAAGAATTTAAGGGAATAAATATAACTGACTAAAACACACGTTGTTAATATATACGTCTTATGCAACATAAAAAAATCCCGTACACTCTCAGAAATGAAGACAGCAAACTGTGCTTTTGCTTGTTGCCATGGTGATTCTATAAAGGGTACATCGTCAGTAAAAGTGTAGCTTTAATATAAATAAATAAATAATTTAAGGCACGTAATTGGGCCACTGATGAACATTTAAAGGTACACAGTAAAACTCCAGAAGATGTCAGAAGTACAGTTTGTTACCTTTCTGAAGGTTCTGAGGATGTTCACTACATCTAGACTCGTTGTATGAATTATAGATGATCCAATCGATATACTTTTGCCTTATAAATGAGTAAATCGTTTTTTTTTTACTTTCAAAAAGCATGTTTCTGTTACAGAGATAACATCAGGAGGATATAAAATCCACCGCAGGGTTAAAGGATCGCTTCCTGAAGTCACGCCCATTAACACACTCCGATTTCAGAGTGATGTTAGCGTTGTTACGTGCTAACATGCTAACGTTCCTGTTAGTCAGGTGTTAATCAGTGGACTAATCGCTTATTCACCCTCGTGAATATTGCAGTGTGTGCACAATGCATCACGATTAGTAAGATCATCATTCACACACACACACACACACACACACACACACACACACACACACACATTGCACAGGCTGTAAATAACCACTGACACAGTTTCTATGAGGTCACAGCGAGAAAGTTGTAGTTCAGCCAGAAACCCCTACACAACATCATTTCTTTTTCTCTTTTCCTCAGATGTAGTCGATCAGTCGGGATTTTATAAACACTGGTACACTAGCAAATGTATCAGTTTGTTAGGCGGCTTTACCGATCTAGGAACTAATCAGTGCTCATGAGTGATTTTTTTCTGAAGTCTGATTGTAATCATGAATGGATCATTGTTTGCACATGTAGCCTCCTTCGCTGTCCAATGTTACGATGTTATGAAGGTTAACATTAGGGTTTGTTTTACGCACTACCTTCATAGCATACATGTTTATTCAAAGTCTTCAGTGATTTTTCTAAGAAAAGAATGAGGAGGGGTGGAGTTAGTATATGGGTGGGGTTAGGGGAAGGTGTGGGGTGGGGTTAGGGTAAGGGGCATGATTAGTATAGGAGTGCAGTTAGGATGAAGGGTGGGGTTAGTATAGGGGTGTAGTTAGAGTGAGGGGCAGGGTTAGTATAGGAGTGGAGTTCGGATGAAGGGTGGGGTTAGTATAGGGTTGGAGTTAGGATGAAAGGTGGGGTTAGTATAGGGGTGGAGTTAGAGTGAGGGGCAGGGTTAGTATAGGGGTGGAGTTAGGATGAAGGGTGGGGTTAGTATAGGGGTGGAGTTCGGAGTGAGGAGCAGGGTTAGTATAGGGGTGGAGTTCGAATGATGTGTAGGGTTAGTATAGGGGTGGAGTTAGAGTGAGGGAAAGGGTTAGTATAGTGGTGGAGTTAGAGTGAGGGAAAGGGTTAGTATAGGGGTGGAGTTTGGATGATGTGTAGGGTTAGTATAGGGGTGGAGTTAGGATGAAGGGTGGGGTTAGTATAGGGGTGGAGTTAGGATGAAGGGTGGGGTTAGTATAGGGCTAGAGTTAGGGTGAGGGGCAGGGTTAGTATGAGGGTGGCGTTAGGGTGGGGGTGGCGTTAGTGGCATGGTTAATATGAGGCGGAGTTAGGGTGAGGGTTGGGGTTACTGCAGGATTATGGGTGGGGTTCGTGCAGGGGTGGAGTTAAGGCGAGGGGCGGGGTTACTGCAGGGTTAGGGGTGTGGTTAATACAGCCATAAAGTTAGGGTGAGGGGTGGAGTTAAGGTGAGGGGCGGGGTTAGCAGGCATAGCTGCAATCACGACTTTGTCAATTTTTAAACAGCGTACAGCACTGATATGACGACACGTCAACATACAGACCTCAGCGAGGGTCATGTGACTGTAAGGGTCACATGACTGTTTGATGATAGAACTGTTGGGGACTTTTCCCACCATTTTGTTGAAAGATAAAACCTTCAGATTGACTGCAGACATTTTGAAGTGCAGTCACTTTGATTGACTTTTCTTCACGTTCGGAAATCAAAACCTAAAACCTTCTTACACACACACACACACACACACACACACACACACACACACACACACACACACACACACACCTGAATGTTGATATAAAATCACAGATCTTCAGCCCCCAGCTGGAGCTGGTTGTCAGAGTGGTGTGTTCAGTGGAAGTGAGCGGACCTGATCGGGTTGCAGTAAAGTGCTGGGTGACCAGATTCTTTTACAGTCCAGACTCGATGACGTCAAGGAGCTCTTACCCTGGCCTGGTCCACACACACACACACACACTCTGTCTCTCTCTCTCACACACACACACACACACTAACTCATACACACTCATACGCACACTTACACGTACACACATTTGTGTGTTTGCTAGAACGAGCAACGAGCAGACACCACGTTCATTTCACCGTGTTTTTAATCCTCCCGATGCTCAGCCGAGTAAAAATACATTTATCCGATTCGATTCAAATGTTAACCTGCTACAACCCTCATTAAAACCTCTCCTACCTTAGTCGATCGTTCTCGAGTTGATCTTTCTTTGGTGTTTGATGAGCCACGATGATGAGCTGGAGTCAAACTTTAGCTGCTTGACACCGTCTAGATTGATGAATAATGTAGGAATAACAAGTAGCTCAGCGCTACACACTTCACTTTAAGTGACATCGAGCAGCAGGACGTCAGCGTGACCTTCGTCTTCATATTTGTGCTCGTCGGTGCCGGACTCGCCGGCCTCGTGTGGAAAATGCCTGGATTTCTCGGGGTTTTTATGGATTTCAGGAAGACTGACGTCGTAGCGTTTGCTGTCCCGGCTGGAGGATCCTGTTCTGGAAACGGATTCGACTCTTTAATCACGAGCACTAACGACTTACTGAGCTGCAGAACGACTCGCACTGACACCATGGGTACGAGACCTGTGTGTTTTAACTCCGACTGGAGGCTTTATCAGGGTGACTTAATACCTCACCGATTATACTGCGTCTCTTCAGACTGGGGCTCTCTGTTCTGTCTTTACTGTGAACTGTACAAAACTGTTCATTATCTGTCAGAGGCTTTCACACGGCTAGTAATCTAGAATCTGTTCGAAAACTATTAATAATCCAGAATCCGCCTTAGAACCGGTAACAATCAGGATTCAGAATTAGTAAGCAAGTAAAGATCGTATGAACTGAGAATGAATAATCCAGAATTCACTTTAAAACGGTTCATAATCCAGAAATAAATTTGAAACTGCTTAATAATCTGTAATTAAATCGAATAATTTTTATTTTTCAATTGTTAATAATCCAGAATGAACCTTAATATTGTTAATAATCTGGAATTAATCTTAAAAATGATGAATAATCCAGAATGAACTTTAAAACTGTTAATAATCTGTGATTAAATCCGATTCAATTATTTTTAATTGTTAATAATTCAGAATTGATTTTAAACGATTAATAATCTGGAATTAACTTTAAAACTGTTAATAATCCAGAAATAAATTTAAAACTGCTTAATAATCTGTAACTAAATTAGATTTAAAAATTAAAATGGTTAATTATCCAGAATTACCTATATATATATATATATATAGTCTTAAAACGCTTAATGTTGAATCAGGCTGTAGTTCAAAATAATACATTATTCAGAATTATCCATTCTCCTAAAGTAGACAGAAGTCCAGACAGACAGACAGACAGACAGAAAGACAGACAGACACTTACATACTGCGCTTCACTGTTAGCATACAGTGTGTTAATTAAGGATGTAACTGAATATGAATACATTATTCAGCATGAACAGATGTGTCCTAAACAGATGCACATCATTTTTCTTTAGAAAGCTTGTGAGGACGGTTTCACAGGGCGTCATGTTGAGACTTGAGCTGTGCATCAGGACTGAGATCCTGCAGGAAGCAACGAAAGGTTTTTAATTTCATTTGAAAGCGAGCGAGCGACCGGATATAAAGACCACGTTCCTTAACATTAATGTGAACACGAATGTTAACGTGAACATTAAGATGATCGTGCGATGCTGTGTCCTTAGTACCTTAGGTCACGGTGGTTTAAATTAGTTACGTACTTTAAAAAAAAAAAAAAAGATGACCGGTTCTGAACTGGAGTGATGTAGCTGAGGTTGAGGAACTGTCTGAGATAGAATCCACACACCATGCTGACACTGCTGACATTACTACCGCTGGCCATTTTTCAAAATCTTTTCTAGCGCTAGATCTTTAAACATTCATATCATTGCATTTACTGAGCATTGGAATATAAATAATCCTGTAAGTATGTAATTATTTCCATCGTATCAGATATTTTCTTCTAAAAGCTCCGGTCCTTTGTGTTGCAGGTAATGTGGGTGTGCAATTTGTGCCGAAAACAACAAGAAATCCTCACCAAGTCAGGCGCCTGGTTCTATGGAGGTGCTGAGGGCCGAAGGTTAGGACCTGAGGTCAAAGGTCATCTAGACCCATCTGGATTAGCTGTGAAAAGCACTTCAGGTGTTCCAGTGGACAGGTGAGTGCAGATCTGCTTGTCTTTTCTTTCCACTGAAAGTCAAGTCCATGACCAGGAGATGTTCATCAATGGCATTTTTCAAAACAAGTCAAACAGATATGTGGCCTTGCGGATTGAAAGCAGTACGAACGATAATGCAATATTTAACCACCAGGTGGTGATGATGGTAGTGATGATGGTGATGAAGATGATGAAAATGGTGATGGCAACGATGATAATAATGAAGATGATGATAAAGAGGACTGATGACAATAATGATAGTGGGTTTGATGATGAAGATGTTGGTGGCGACGATGGTGACAATGAGGATGATGATAATTAACAGGATGATATAGATGATAAAGTAGTGATGATAAGAATAATGAAGATGATAAAGATGATAATGATAATGATGACTGTGGTGATGGTAAGGTAATGCTAGGTGTGCAAGAACAGGTGTACCTTTTAAATGTGGCTGTGGTTGACAACCCGCCGACATGATTCTGGGAAGAGACTTACCTGTGCTATGTGATCTGGTTGATGCTAATATAAATGGTGATGCTAATGTTATCTGTACCAAGACCTAAGTGTCATTTCCTGTTGTGATAAAGGCCCAACCCAAGGCGGGTCTTCAGCCCCTGCCAGACTTTGACGATAGTCTGTTGCAGGGCAGGACCAAAATACCTAGAAAATCATGCCAACAGTAGCATTTGGTGAGGTATCTGGGTGCCCCAGACCCCGAAACTTCAGCAGAGGGTCTTGAAGTCAGTGTCTTGTGGATCCCACAGGATATAGGTACATTGCAAAGAGAAGATGGGATATTGAAGCCTTTGTTTGCCAAAGCTGAATGTAAAAGTTAGTCTAATGTGTGTGATGAGCAATATGTTGTTATGAATGATATGTTATATGTGAAAACTGGAGATGAAACATGTTTGGTTGTTCCCCTGTCTCGTTGTCCCCTAGTTTTACACCTAGCACACACAGTCCATTGGGTTGACCACATGGCTCAGCAGAAAACACACTCACATCAGCTCATGATTTTACTGGCCATGAATGTAAATTGATATCAAGACATACTTCACCAAATGTCCTACCTGTCAAAAGACCTGTCATAAAATCTGCAGCAAGTGCAACAGGGTCAAAAGAAGTGTCATGATCAGCAGGCAAGGCTTTGTCAGTTCCAGCTGGGGAAGAAGATACTGTTACTGTCACCATATTCCATGAACAAACTCTTGGCCAAATGGCTGGAGCCAAAAGAATATCTCTTTAAACTTATCATGTATACCTACTAAAAGAATGGAAAGAACCATGCAGTAAAGCCACAGAGTCATCACTGATGATAAGGAAGGTGGAGGATATGGAGGAGGACAAACAAGCTCCCGAGGTGAGACCACAAAATCAGCCTACAACAGTGACCCTAGAACACCTGGCAGAACCCCAGAGGGCTGAACTTCAAGACCTTCTGAACTAGTTTCCATCCTTGTTCCATTAGAGGCCTGAATGGACAGAGATGATTCACCGCACCATCCTTCTTACTGACCCTACTCCATCACGACAGAGACCTTGCCAGGTGCCAGAAAAACTCATGGTTCTCTCGAAAGAAGAAATTGAGACGATGAAGCAGTTCATCGTCTCAATAAAGGATGGATCAATCCAGGTCTGCATTGACTTCTGTAAGCTAAATGCCCAGTCAAAGTTTGATGAGTTCCTTATGCCAAGGATTACTGATTGAAAGGATAGGACAAGCCCAGTACATCACCAGCCTGGACCTCTGTAAGGGGTACTGGCAGGTGCACCTTGATCAAACCCCCAAGCCGCACACTGCTTTCAGGGTTCTGCTATGGTTATACCATTCTACGATCCTTCAGTTTGGACTTCATGGGGCACCTTCTACCTTCCAGATGCTGATAGACAGAGAATTCCAGGGCTGTGAAGAGTGGTCTGCTGCTTATCTGGACAATGTGATAATCTACAGTAATACCTGGGTAGACAACCTGGAACATCTGCGACAGACCCTGGAGAGGATCCAAGCAGCAGGCCTGTCCTTGAACATGGTGAAGTGTGAGTGGGAATGGCAAGAGACCAGATACTCAGGGTAGTATTAGGTTAATGGCAAACTGCGACCACAGGTGGGTAAGGTGGAAGCAACTTCAATGCAGCCTCTGACCCTGGACGAAGAGCTAGGTGAGATTCTTCCTAGACCTAGTGGGCTGGTACCACAGATCCATCCCTCATTTCACCACGATTTCAACACCCTTGACAACTTGCTAAGTAAAGTTGCAAAGAACCCTGTAGTGTGGACCAAGGATTGTGAGGCAGGTTTAAACCTTTGAAAGAGATGATATGTTGCAGCCTGGTCCTACAAAGCCCTGACTTTTTTCAAATGTTTCTGGTGCAAGTGGATGCTTCTGAGAAGGGTCCACAGAAGGGCCTACAGGGCTGAAGGACCAGACAATCCAGTTGTCTTCCTTAGTAGAAAAGAGACCAGAGAGACCAGGTATTCAATCTTTTAGAAAGAGTGTCTTACTATTAAGTGGTCCCTGGAAGCCCTCTGGTACTACCTACTGTGGAGGGAGTTTGACCTGAAGATGGCCCACTGACAATTGACATTGATCCACTCAATGAAAGATCACAACACCCAAGGGACAAGATGGTACCTGGGCCTCCAACCCTTCACATTCAAGGTACAAACTCAAGGTATAAACCTAGGGGACGATTAGAACCCAGTACGCGGATTGGAGAGGGAGGAGGTGATGGGATGAAGTAATTATCACTGCTGGGAACGGCAGAACTGGTAACACACATACACTTACCTCTGCAAAGACCTGCTGGATCACAGTGATAAAGAAGACAGTGACGATGACGAAATGACGATGATGACTGTGGTGATGAAGATGACAGGCATAATAAAGACTGTGTGTGTGTGTGTGTGTGTGTGAGTGTATGTGTGTGTGTGTCAGTTTTAAAGGGCGATCACACTCCATCAGTAAAAACATTAAGAGTGTTTAAGAGGAGCAGGAGTTAATGAAGCATACACACACACACACACACACACACACACACACGCGCGTGCACACACACACACACACACACACACACACACACGCGCGCCAGCACACACACACACACACACACACACACACACACGCGCACACACAATGAGATGGTGGTGATTGTGATAAAGATAAAAAAAGAATGATGGTGAGGAAGATGATTTTCATGATGCTGTTGGTGGTGGTGGCCCTGTTGTTTGTGGTGAGATCAATGACAGTGATGACAATGATGATGATGATGATGGTAGTGGTGGTGTTTGTGGTGACAGTAATGACTTGATGATGATGATGAAGATTATGATGATGATAATGGAAGCAATGAAGTTGATGATGATGATAATGATGATGATGATGATCAAGATTATGCTACTGCTGATGATGAAGATTATGAGGATGATAATGGTAGCAGTGAAGATGATGATAATGATGATGATTTTGATAATGATGAAGATTATGGTGATGATGACGGCTATGGTGATGATAATGATGAAGATTATGGTGATGATGATGATGATGACGGCTATGGTGATGATAACGGTAGCAGTGAAGATGATGATGATGATGAAGATTATGGTGATAATGAAGAAGATTATGGTGATGATGATGATGATGATGAAGATTTTGGTGATAATGAAGAAGATTATGGTGATGATGATGATGAAGATGATGGTGATGATGTAGAATATTTTGGTGATGATGAAGATTTTGGTGATAATGAAGAAGATTATGGTGATGATGATCATGACTTTGGTGATGATAATGATGAAGATTATGGTGATGATGAAGAAGATAATGGGGATGATAATGATAGTGAAGATGATGATGACAATTATGGTAAAGATTATGATTATGAAATAAAGGTTATGGTGATTATGCTGGTAGCTGTGAAGATGAAGATTATGATGATGATAATGAAGATTACGGTGATGATAATGGTAGCAATGAAGATGATGATAATTAATATTATGGTGATAATGGTAGTAGTGAAGATGATGATAATGGAGATTATAGTGATGATGAAGATTTTGGTGATGATGATGATGATTTTGGTGATGATAATGATGAAGGTTTTGGTGATGATAATAATGAAGGTTATGGTGATGATGATGAAGGTTATGGTGATGATGATGAAGGTCACGGTGATGATCATGAAGGTTATGGTGATGATGATGATAATGATGAAGGATAAGGTGATGATTAAGATGAAGGTTATGGTGATGATAATGATGAAGTCTATGGTGATGATAATGATGAAGGTTATGGTGATGATAATGATGAAGGTTATGGTGATGATAATGATGAAGGTTATGATGATGATAATGATGAAGGTTATGGTGATGATAATGATGAAGGTTATGATGATGATAATGATGAAGGTTATGGTGATGATAATGATGAAGGTTATGGTGATGATAATGATGAAGTCTATGGTGATGATTATGATGAAGGTTATGGTGATGATAATGATGAAGGTTATGATGATGATAATGATGAAGGTTATGGTGATGATAATGATGAAGGTTATGGTGATGATAATGATGAAGATTTTGGTGATGATTATGATGAAGGTTATGGTGATGATAATGATGAAGTCTATGGTGATGATAATGATGAAGGTTATGGTGATGATAATGATGAAGGTTATGGTGATGATAATGATGAAGGTTATGATGATGATAATGATGAAGGTTATGGTGATGATAATGATGAAGGTTATGGTGATGATAATGATGAAGTCTATGGTGATGATAATGATGAAGTCTATGGTGATGATAATGATGAAGGTTATGGTGATGATAATGATGAAGGTTATGGTGATGATAATGATGAAGTCTATGGTGATGATAATGATGAAGATTTTGGTGATGATTATGATGAAGGTTATGGTGATGATAATGATGAAGTCTATGGTGATGATAATGATGAAGGTTATGGTGATGATAATGATGAAGGTTATGGTGATGATAATGATGAAGGTTATGATGATGATAATGATGAAGGTTATGGTGATGATAATGATGAAGATTTTGGTGATGATTATGATGAAGGTTATGGTGATGATAATGATGAAGTCTATGGTGATGATAATGATGAAGGTTATGGTGATGATAATGATGAAGGTTATGGTGATGATAATGATGAAGGTTATGGTGATGATAATGATGAAGGTTATGGTGATGATAATGATGAAGGTTATGGTGATGATAATGATGAAGGTTATGGTGATTATAATGATGAAGTCTATGGTGATGATAATGATGAAGGTTATGGTGATGATAATGATGAAGGTTATGGTGATGATAATGATGAAGATAGGTTGGTGATGATAATGATGAAGTCTATGGTGATGATAATGATGAAGGTTATGATGATGATAATGATGAAGGTTGTGGTGATGATAATGATGAAGTCTATGGTGATGATAATGATGAAGGTTATGGTGATGATAACGATGAAGTCTATGGTGATGATAACGATGAAGGTTATGGTGATGATAATGATGAAGTTTATGGTGATGATAACGATGAAGGTTATGATGATGATAATGATGAAGGTTATGGTGATGATAATGATGAAGGTTATGGTGATGATAATGATGAAGGTTATGGTGATGATAATGATGAAGGTTATGGTGATGATAATGATGAAGGTTATGATGATGATAATGATGAAGGTTATGGTGATGATAATGATGAAGATTATGGTGATGATAATGATGAAGGTTATGATGATGATAATGATGAAGGTTATGGTGATGATAATGATGAAGGTTATGGTGATGATAATGATGAAGGTTATGATGATGATAATGATGAAGGTTATGGTGATGATAATGATGAAGATTATGGTGATATGATAAGCAATTATGATAATGGATGAAGGTTATGATGATGATAATGATGAAGGTTATGGTGATGATAATGATGAAGATTATGGTGATGATAATGATGAATGTTATGGTGATGATAATGATGAAGGTTATGGTGATGATAATGATGAAGGTTATGATGATGATAATGATGAAAGTTATGGTGATGATAATGATGAAGGTTATGATAATGATGAAGGTTATGATAATGATGAAGGTGATGTTGATGATGATGAAGGTTATGGTGATGATAATGATGAAGGTTATGTTGATGATGATGAAGGTTATGGTGATGATAATGATGAAGGTTATGTTGATGATGATGAAGGTTATGGTGATGATAATGATGAAGGTTATGGTGATGATAATGATGAAGGTTATGTTGATGATGATGAAGGTTATGGTGATGATAATGATGAAGGTTATGGTGATGATAATGATGAAGGTTATGTTGATGATGATGAAGGTTATGGTGATGATAATGATGAAGGTTATGGTGATGATAATGATGAAGGTTATGGTGATGATAATGATGAAGGTTATGGTGATGATAATGATGAAGGTTATGGTGATGATAATGGTAGCAGTGAAGATGATGATAATGATGATGATAATGATGGATAATTGCTGTTTGGAAAGTTGTTCTGGATTCTCATCCTAAGCAAAAGCTCAGAAGTACAGACTGGAACGCAGCCAGAATGTGTTTGAGTGTGACAAACGGTCTTGTACAGAGTGTATCTGAGAGAGAGAGAGCGAGAGTGTGTGTGTGTGCGTGTGCGTGTGTTTGGGCTCCCTGCGATACATCTGATACACTCAGCAGCAGCAGCAGCAGCGCGAGGAGGCAGTGTGATGGACGTGCTGTGGGTGGTTTCTTTCTCCTGAGGAAAAGGAACATTAGAGCAGAGAGCAGGAGCAGGAGCAGGAGGAGGAAGAGGAGGAGGAAGAAGATGAGATGAAAATGCAATTTGACACGTTGCGACACTTTTGCAGCTCCGTTTTGTCCCGTTTTAATGCGTCCACGCCTAGGAATGTCTCGCAGACCGAGTTGGTAGCGAACAGCGGGTGAGTGACGCTCACACACACATGTGCGCTCGTCATCGTCTGTGTTCGAGTCGGCGCGATCTGCTGGAGGAACTGCAGACTCTTATATATTTTAAAGACCGAAATGGGCTGAATATCACATCTCTCAGCAGTGGACATACACGGCGCTCTACATAAGGAGCAGATCATTATCCTGACCGTTATTTCATGCCCTCTCTGGTGCGTATTTGGGATTTGGCCAGTAAATTTTCGACACGTCACGCTTGCGCAACGTATCATAAATAATGTCTCGTATTGGCAGCTAGGAACAGCTCCGAATTCTACCTTCAGCGGGCTTTATTTTTTTAAACGTTTGAACATTTTTAATCTCTACAGCCAACGTTTAAGTCGCTGCTGTGTCTCAGATCTCTTTATGGTACATTCAGGAGTAAAAATTCAAGCAAAACCGACAGGAAAAACAAAACTGAAAGTTGTTTCTTGTTATTTAATGTTTGTAGCCAGGAGCTGAAGAGTGCGAGCGCAAAAACATCGTACGTTTCTCGTAGCTGAGAACAGCGC
>CM022774.1:2322394-2337394 GCA_012411365.1 Ameiurus melas
ATTCATCGCACATGTGACCTTTTATTGCTATACTTTTAGCTGAATATAAGCTAAAGGGCGAGATGCTGAGTGACCGCCCATTTTTCTCACCCACTGAGCTGGCTCTTGTTAGAGCAGAGCTTATGTAATAGTCCTTATTGCCCTTTCTGCTTTAGTCAATATTATTTATTTATTTATTTATTGTTTTATTCATCTTCAGTAAGCTATTTATCCTTGTCACGATGGATCAGGAGTCCATCCCAGGAACAGTGGGTAGGAAGCAGGAAAACACCCTGGATGGGACTCGTAGAGGAAGCCGATCCCTTTATGGTCTTGTATTATTCAAAATAATGGCGCCTCTGAAGATTTATTTTGACTAACATTCAGTTTGTTTTTGATCTACAGGAGAAGAAGCCCATCGGCATCCAGGACTCACAAAGGGGACGTCGTAGGACGATCTCAGCATGGGGACGGCGTCATACCTCGCTCTCCGTCCGACTCGAACCGCTGGCGCTACCAGGAACGCCACCGGGACGTTCAGATAGACGAGCGCGAGCTCCAGCGGCAACGCGAGGAGGAGTATCGCTCTCGGTACCGCAGCGACCCCAACCTTGCGCGGTACCCGGTTAAACCGCAGCCCTACGAGGAGCAGATGCGAATCCACGCTCAGGTTTCTAGAGCACGACACGAGCGGCGCCACAGCGACGTTTCCTTGGCTTTCACAGAGCTCGAAGAGGCTTACAACGGTTTTGACGCCCAACGCCCCGTGTCAAAGCGCTCGTATTCCATAGACAGAAGCTCGCCGGCTTTCAGGACGTTCAATAAAGCGCACCGTCTGGACCCGGGCATGATGGATGGTGTGATGAGGACAGACTCGCTCAGCTCGGATCAGTCAGACTCGATGAGGCCTGCGAGGAGCAGGAGATCAGGACGGTTCAGGGCGGCGGGGAGCTTCAGCAGTTCGGAGGAGGAGATCAACACCACGCCGGAGTACACGAGCTGTGAGGACGTGGAGCTCGAGTGCGAATCCTTTGGTGAGAAAGGTGAGGGAACATGCGTTTCCTGTTGCTAGGCAGGGTTTCAATCCGTTACACAAATCTATATCTTTGCTTCTTTCCCCCATAAGAACTGTGTTTTAGATTTATGCTACGTTAAAATAGTACTGTTGTTACCACAGTTCTTTTAAAAACAACACTCTTGTAGTATTTACAACAAAAGTAGGTGTGTTTTCTTTTTAAAAAGTGCTTTTTTTCAGGGAATTTTATAATATCGGTGCACAAAATTGACGTATTTGGACATATTTTACATAGAAATTGCACTTTCGAATGTCTCAAGCGGCTCAGGTCTGCGTCTTACAGGGCTGCTAATATAAAGCTGCTGTTCTAGAAAATGAATCAGCAACTTCTGACCAATCGCAATCCAGAACTCGACAGTGACATCACGCAGGTTTACAACACACGGTGTGGAAGTGAAGGCTCGCTGTTCGCTGACCCGGAGTAGACGTCAGTTGCGTGTGGTGTGTTCAGTATGTATGACATCACTGCTGAATATTTCATGCTCTGTAATTAAAGCCCAGTGCGGCAGAGAGGACTCTGAAAGCTGTGCAGATCATTACAGCATGCCATCATCTTCCACTAGGTCTGCTTGAAATGATGGCCGAAACCCGACACTGGTCCCATCCCGACATACTGACAGTAACTGAGCGCTTCTCTGCGAAGCGAGACGTCACGAGCATTACAGCAGCACGCTTGAAGACGGGTTGAGTTGCTGTGTTCATGCAGTGATCGTTGTGTTGTGGTTCTGATCCGGTGTTTCTGGCCGCGGTTATTGGATTGGAGTGTGTGATTATAAATGTACAGAGAAGATGAAAAGCGCAAAATCAGGATACATTTGTTTTATTAATGTTTAATCGTTTTATGTTTATTTGAATTCGTTTTTTCAGGTTGGCGTTAAATCATAAATGTATACTATACAGGATATATACCACATATACTATACAGGATATATACCGCATATACTATACAGGATATATAACGCATATACTATACAGGATATATACCACATATACAGGATATATAACGCATATACTGTACAGGATATATACCACATATACTATACAGGATATATACCACATATACTATACAGGATATATACCGCATATACTATACAGGATATATACCACATATACTATACAGGATATATACCACATATACTATACAGGATATATACCACATATACTATACAGGATATATACCACATATACTATACAGGATATATACCACATATACTATACAGGATATATACCACATATACTATACAGGATATATACCGCATATACTATACAGGATATATACCACATATACTATACAGGATATATACCACATATACTATACAGGATATATACCACATATACTAATCAGGATATATACCGCATATACTATACAGGATATATAACGCATATACTGTACAGGATATATACCACATATACTATACAGGATATATACCACATATACTATACAGGATATATACCGCATATACTATACAGGATATATAACGCATATACTATACAGGATATATACCACATATACTATACAGGATATATACCACATATACTATACAGGATATATACCACATATACTATACAGGATATATACCACATATACTATACAGGATATATAACACATATACTGTACAGGATATATACCACATATACTATACAGGATATATACCACATATACTATACAGGATATATACCACATATACTATGCAGGATATATAACGCATATACTATACAGGATATATAACGCATATACTATACAGGATATATAACGCATATACTGTACAGGATATATACCACATATACTATACAGGATATATAACGCATATACTATACAGGATATATAACGCATATACTATACAGGATATATACATATACTATCAGGATATATAAATATACTGTACAATATATACCACATATACTATAGATATATATATACTATACAGATATATACATATACTATACAGGATATATGCATATACTATACAGGATATATACCACATATACTATACAGGATATATACCACATATACTATACAGGATATATACCACATATACTATACAGGATATATACCACATATACTATACAGGATATATACACATATACTATACAGGATATATAACACCATTATACTATACAGGATATATACCACATATACAGGATATATAACGCATATACTGTACAGGATATATACCACATATACTATACAGGATATATAACGCATATACTATACAGGATATATACCACATAACTATACAGGATATATACATTATACTATTACGCATATACTATACAGGATATATAGCATATACTATACAGGATATATACATATACTATACAGGATATATAATACTATATAATATACTATACAGATATCTATACTCCAATACACATATACCACATATACTATACAGGATATATACCACATATACTATACAGGATATATACATATATACAATATAAACATATACTATACAGGATATATACCACATATACTATACAGGATATATACCACATATACTATACAGGATATATACCACATATACTATAGGATATATACACATATACTATACAGGATATATACCTATACTATACAGGATATATACCACATATACAGGATATATAACATATACTACAGGTATATACCACTATACTATACAGGATATATAACCATATACTATACAGGATATATACCACATAACTATACAGGATATATAATATTATACATTATACTATATATATATATATATATAATATACTATACAGGATATATAACATATACTGTACAGGATATATACCACATATACTATACAGGATATATAATATAATACATATATACCACATATACTATACAGGATATATAACATATACTATACAGGATATATACCACATATACTATACAGGATATATACCATATACTATACAGGATATTAGCATATACTATACAGGTTATATACCACATATACTATACAGGATATATACCAATATACATTTACAATATACTATACAGGATATATAACATATACTATACAGGATATATAACACATACTTACAGTTATACACATATACTATACAGGATATATACCACATATACTATACAGGATATATACCACATATACTGTACAGGATATATACCACATATACTATACAGGATATATACTGTATAGATTTACACCATATTGTGTACTGTGTAGTTTACAAATGGACAAACTACTATAAATGCTTCAGTAACATACCTACAGTAAAAACACCACCACAACCACCACAACCACCACCACCACCACCACCACAACCATCACCACCTCCTCCACCTCCACAACCACCTCTTCCACCGTGACCACCACCTCCACCACCTCCACCACATCCACAACTACCACCTCCACCACAACCACAACAACCACCAGCAGCACCTCCACTACATCAACACATCCACAACCACCACCTCAACCACCACTTCCACCATATAGACAACCAGCACCTCCACAACCACCACCACAACCACCACCCTCCCCACCTCAACCACCACATCCTCCACCACCACCAGATCCAAAAATAGTCGATCAACACGGCACTGGTCAAAACATGAAATCCCAGAGTACTAGGCTCAGACACAAATGATAACATTGACAAGACTTCGCACTGAGTGAATGTTCACTGGCCCGAGATGTCTGGCTGAACTGGTTTCCACAGGAAGTATTTAATGGGTGATGAAAAGATTAGTTATTCTGCTGGCTTGGGGGTGTAATGTCCTGGGAGGATATGATGATAATACAAACATTCAATAATAATAATAAAAATAATAATAGTAATAACAACAACAACAATAATAATATTATTATTATTATTAATAATAATAATAATAATAATAATAATAATAATAATAGAGCAGCAGTTGAAAAGTAAAAAATAACTGACCTGGCAACACGGATCAACATTAACTGTAACTCATAACCTTCCATAGAACCTAAACACTAAATGCAGCAACTCCACCTGCTTCTATCCTCCTTCTATCTCCTTCTATCTCATTCTGTCTCCTTCTATCTCCTTCTATCTCATTCTATCTCCTTCTACCCTCCTTCTATCACATTAACATCATATCCTTTCCTTGTCATGGTGGACAGGAAGGTGTGGAATCTCTGATGAGCTTATCTCGAGAGAGTGCCAATCCATCACGGATTAGCAGATGTCATTTGGTTTAGAGTCACGCTAAGTTGAAAAGAAACAATAAATACAATTACCAAATAAATAATGAAACTTAATGGAGGTTTTGTTGAAGTTTTTAAACTGCACGTATAGCTGCAGTACACACTTCTTCAGTTGTTTTTTTTTTATACCTGTTTATTCCATTATTTATTTAATGTTTGTAATTTGTAAAGATAGATGGAACCATGGCGGTGAGTGTGTGTGCTTTTCGAGGTAGAGACCCTGTAACTCGTGGAAACGGTGTGTGTGACGTGACGTGAACATCATGTAGGACGGAGTGTTTGAGCCTCCAAGAATAAAGTCTAATCCCATTATTCTAATGCACGAAGGAGGAGGAGCGAGGAATAGAGCTGCAGAGAAAGCGAGAGAAAGTCAAAAACACGGCACGGCCTCTTTATTATCAGGTTAGGGGTCAGATCGGACGTGTAATTATGAGCGAGGGAACAAAAATACCTCTGTAACGTGTATCGGGATCAGGACTGACACCAAAGCAAATCATCTTTAGTGGATTTCTGCCGAGGTTTGGAAGGAGACGGGGCCACGGAAAGCAGAGACGGATTACTGTCAATATATTTGGATCAGAAGGTCCTGAAAAAAGTGTTGCAATGAGGAATTGCACGTGTGAGGAATGGAGCTGGCTCATATCTGAGTGATGAAAGGAAACGTAAGGCTACTTTTCTCATGTTTTCATTGTTAAAGGTTTATTTTAATGTTGGAAATTCTACTTCCATTGATGTTTTATCTAATCAACTGCATAGTTTGTTGAAGGTAAACGTTTATTTTGAAACTGATGCATGCAACACGTTCCTAAAAAGTTGGGACAGGGCCAATTTAGGACTAATAGCAATGCAACGAGTTGAAATGAGAAGGTGATGTGAAACAGGTGAGGCGATTGTCTAATCATAGTATATAAGGAGCCTCTAAAAAAGGTCTAGAAGGTCTAGTCCTTCAAGAGCCAGGCTGGGTCGAGGCTCGCCGATCTGCCAACAGATAATAATAATCCAACACAGAGAATAATCCAACACTTTGAGAAGAACATTCCCCAAAGACACACTGGTAGGATTTTTGCCATTTCACTTCTACAGTGCACAATATAATTAAAAGATTCAAGGAATATGGTCAAATCTTCTGAATGCGCGTGATCTCTGATCCCTCAGATGTCACTGTCTTAAAAACCATCATGAGTCTGTAATGGAGATCCAGACATGGGCTCGGGAATACTGCGGTAAACCTTTGTCAGTCGACATCATTCGCCGCTGCATCCACAGAAGCAAGTTAAGACTTTACTATGCAAAGCAGAAGCCATATATGAACACTGTCCAGAAGCTCCGCCCACTTCTCTGAGCTCAGTCTCATCTGAGATGGACAGTAGTACAGTGGAATCGTGTTTTGTGAGTTGACATTTGAACGCCGGGCCAAAGAGGAAAAGGACCATCCGAGCTGTTATCAGCGTCAGTCCCAAAAGCTGACGCTGGTATGGGGGGTGTCATGGTATGGGGGCATGTCAGTGTCCATGGCACGGGGGTGTGTCGGTGCCCATGGCACGGGGGCGTGTCAGTGGCCATTGTATGGGGGTGTGTCAGTGTCCATGGTATGGGGGTGTGTCAGTGCCCATGGCACGGGTGCGTGTCAATGCCCATGGTATGGGGGTGTGTCAGTGTCCATGGTATGGGGGTGTGTCAGTGTCCATGGTATGGGGGTGTGTCAGTGCCCATGGCACGGGTGCGTGTCAATGCCCATGGTATGGGGGGCGTGTCAGTGCCCATGGCACGGGGGCGTGTCAGTGCCCATGGCACGGGGGCGTGTCAGTGCCCATGGTATGGGAAACTTGCACATCTGTGAGGGAGCATTAATGCAGAAAGATATGTACACATTTTTGAGTGACATACGCTGCCGTCCAGATCAGGACAACGCCGGATCACATTCTGCCCAGATTACAAGCGCATGGTTGCATAAGCAGAGAGTGCGGGTGTTAGCATGGCCTGCTGTAGTCCTGACCTGCAGCTGAAGAAATGTATAATGGATGAATGGGGAAAATTCCGCTCGCTGGTGTCTTCACTCAACGTCCAAACGCTTAATAAGTCTTATTAAAAGAAAAGTTGATGTCACACGGCGCTAAACAGACGACTGTCCCAACTTTTTTGGAGTGTGTTGCAGTCATCAGATTTTAAATGAAAATAAATTTCAAAAATAAATTAATATTCACAAAGTAAAACATCAACTAATGTGTAAATAATGTGTCTTCAGTATAGTCCAGGGTGAGCTGACTCTTTTTGCTTGTTTTTTTGCATTTTCCATACTGTCCCAACTTTTTCGGAATTGGGGTTGTAAACGAACATTCCCCCTTACATATCGCATTCATGAAATGGATCTTTTAAACGTTAAATAAAAATAAATAAATAAATAAAAAACCTGGACCTGGATAATATTCGTAAGGAATAAAACAGTGTGTCATGGTGTGACGACGTGGTGTGATGAAGGAGTTACTGTTACCACGGCGACGTTGATTATTCTCCAATAACAGCACATCCCTATGTGTTTTATTCCTCTTACACCACAGCGATTTGCCGACGATTTCTCCGTAAACGTGTTAAAAATGTGTGTGACCGTTGATCTGGTGAAGTTTTCTGTAAAGAGAAGAGTGTTTATGTAGTGTTTATGGAAGGAGTCTCCAGTGTCAGTGCTTTGGAACAGTCAGCGGTAAAGCTTTAGCGTTAAGGTTTCGAAGATCTACAGGACAGAGGAGTTTTCAGTTGCTCAGTAACAGGACATGTGGCGTTTTTTGAAGTTTTGAGAGATGCTGGTGAGGGAAGGACTGTTTATAGCTGCTATAACGTAAGTGACAACAGGAACCAACTCAAACATTAATATAAACGGAGAAAAAAAGGGTAATGGTTGGAAAGTTCCTGTGGTATAAGAGGAATAAAACGCTGGAGGACGATCTGTAGCAGGAACTTCACGGTGGTAACAATGACTCTGTTTCGTCATGCTCGGTATTTTACCGTAACGACACGGTGTTTTTTGCGAGGTTGAGATTGAGACAGGAACTTCACGAAGAGAGAGAGATGTGTGTCTATTGGCACCTGATCTTGATATGATAGGGAAGACGCTCAGAGTACAGACAGCTGGGCACCGGTCGCTCCGTCGCGTCGATAAAGTGTAAAAATCAAGATAAATAAAGTCCAGAACAGAGCGTGAAATCTGAAGTGTGTTCCAGATTAAGCCCTAGCCCACGCTAACACCGTTAAATCTGAAACCGCATCATTTCTAATCTGTTTGGCCTTTCCGCTTTCTCCTGAATGATAAAACCGTCGTCTGGGATCTGCACACCAACGCAAATGAATATGAAAACACGGGGTTGTGTAACTTTTTTTTTGTTTTTTTTGGAATATCCTGTTTTGTATGATTGACACTGACAACGCCACAATTCCAAGATGGCGGAATTGCCAAGAAGCAGTTTTCTTTATCAGGTATTCTATTCTTTGTATCATAAATAAGAGACACTGTGGCAAGTTAAAAAAAAAGTGAATTTTTAAAATGTTTGTGTTGCCAAAACAAACATAATGACGTAAAGGTCGTAGGCGAGAGATCGGGCGCATTTCCTGTTTTTGATCATTTTTGCATTTTCATTATTGGGAAGACGCACGTTTTAGGGAGTAGACTACAAGGGAAAATGTGGCAGAAACATACAACAGATTAGATTTAAAGATTAAAGGAATAGCTACTGTAGATTAGATTAAAAGTCGATTAGATTAAAAGACATATTAAAAGGGCATAGGGAAGACTTTAACCTTTATTCCAAACTTTATTGACGCAAAACGTTTGTACTGAAAAGAAATGATACAAAGTATACAAAAATAAATGTCTGAAGAACATCAAATGTTCAGACTCCACCTTCCAGCCTTAGGCCACGCCCCCGTGTGAGTCTGATGCTGGTGTGGAGTGATGTTGTTTCCAGATGGAGCTCTGACGGTTTGTGTGTTCTGCGCGTTTGTACCTTGACCTGTGAATACACTGAGCTGACTTTGTAGAAAACAAGATGGCGGTGCGGTGGTTTCTTTGGTCAGGAAAAGTGCAGGGTAGAATTCGCCGGTTATCGTGTATGCTGTTAGGGTCAGAGTCAGAGTTGAGTAACACGTATGTGGTGAGGATTTAATACTGACATTATGCACATCGGTTTGAAGTAAATAACACATAGTATTTACATTTATGTGGCAGAGGCTGTTATACATTTATAACACTGAGAGGGTTAAGGGCCTCACTCAAGGGCCCGTCAGTGGTAGCTCGGCAGTGCTGGGGCTCGAACTCCTGACCTTCTGACCTTCTGATATTTGTTTGAATATCCCTTTCTTGCAATAACATCATCAAGCCCGAGACTCACTGACATCAACAGACTGTTGGTTTCTTCTTTCGTGATCCTTCCCAGGCTTTTACTGCAGCCTCTTTGTTTGTTTCGTGGCGTTTCTCCCTTCGCTCTCCTCTCCAGGAGATGAAATGCTGCTCATTTGGGTTAAGGTCTGGTGATAAAACAGTGCGCTCGCTCACACCTGATCTCTTCGACTGAACACACCTGACTCGAATTTCACCTTCAAACGAACTGCTCAGCCTAGACGTTCACATACTTCTGCCACTCGATCTTACATCCAGTATGTAAAATATCACATCATTTTCCTCAATAAATCAATGATCAGTGTGATATTTTTCTCTCGTCTGTTTCATCGGGTTCTCTTCGTCTACTTTTGTGTGAAAGTGATGATGTGTTCGGTCATATTTATGCAGAAGTGTGGAAAATACTAAAGGGTTCACAAACTTTCAAGCACCTCTGTGTGGGTGTATTACGTGTATATAATGTGTGTGTGAGGCTCACCTTGTATATTCCCGGTGTGTGTGTGTGTTTTATCCTCAGGAGATATGGACGGCCACTGGTGGGATTATGCGTCTTGGCATAACGAGTCCTCGCCAATGTCTATGGTGAGGCGTCCAATCATCTGTCCTCATGTCCCCCCATCGATCTTATTCACCGCTCTGCAAGTTTTCATTTCTTCTTCTCCTCTTCTATCATCACTCTCTTTTTAAACGAGAGGCTTTAATGAGTTTGTCCCACTGGGGAAACCTCTATAGGCTCTAATAGTTTTCAACACGCGATATATCGGCATGACGATGCGTCATTTATAAACAACAACAACAACAACAACAACAATCCAGAATCATCACAGAAAATCTCATTTCCGTGTCCCGTAAATCTGATACGAGACGTTTTAATGAAAGAGGAGGAAATCTGAGAAAATCTGAGAAAGTTGCGTCTACTTTCAGAATTTACTGTCATGGGGCGTGTCCACGTTTATTTGAGTAACACCCCGCCCCCATTTGAAGAAGCTGCTTTAGTGTAGACTGAATAATGTTTCTGTAATTGTTATAAAAAGGAAGGAAAGAAGAGTAGACCCTTAAAAAAACAAATACATATCACAATTAGCAAATTATCGAGAGTGAAAGCTTTAACTGCATACATTCCTCCCTCGTATAAAGTTTTCACTCGCTCTCTCTCTCTCGCTCTCTCTCTCTCTCTCTCTCTCTCTCTCTCTCTCTCTCTCTCTCTCTCTCTCTCTCTCTCTCTCTCTCTCTCTCTCTCTCTCTCTCTCGCTCTCTCGCTCTCTCTCTCTCTCTCTCTCTCTCTCTCTCATTCAACTTTTACGTGTATAATGTGACGTTTTGTTAAATAAAAGATTGTAAAAGTCTCTCTCTCTCTCTCTGTTTTTCTCTTCCCTTTAACACGTTCATGTAGTTTCGTTTCAGCTCTGCTCTTTTTCATGTCACATTTGTTCCTCTTCTTTTTGTTTTACTCTGAACGCAGGCTATAAATGTACTACATGCGGTGTTTATATATTGTAGTATCGTGTATATTGTGTAGTTATTAGGATGTTATTATTATCCAAAAGACGACAAAAAGCAGAGCTGGAATTTTTACATTTTTACGTTAAAATGCTGCGAGTTCTGAGATATTCAGAAGTGGTGTTGTGCTTTATCTCTGCAGCATCCAGTGACGTGGCAGCCGTCCAAAGACGGAGATCGGTTAATCGGGCGGATTTTACTGAACAAGCGGATGAAGGACGGCACGGTGCCCCGAGACACGGGCGCTCTGCTGGGCCTCAAGGTAACGGCTAACGGTTCACGCTTATCTCCTGATCGTTTCCAAACCTGGTGTTATGTTCTGAAATGATCACATCACGCTGTTTCAATGAAATCGCTACATTTTGGTCATGATTTATTCCACAATAATTTCATATTTAGCTAGATCGCTTGCTAGCTGATGTGATAGGAGATGATAGATATGTTCACGAAGCAGTGTTAACTGGTTTGTAGTGCACCTGGACCTCAGTGTTAATGACAAAGTGTTAAGAGTGTGTTATTGTGGAGTGTGTAATTGTGGAGTGTGTTATTGTGGAGTGTGTTGTTGTGGAGTGTGTTGTTGGAGAGTGTGTTGTTGTGGAGTGTGTTATTGTGGAGTGTGTTGTTGTGGAGTGTGTTGTTGGAGAGTGTGTTGTTGTGGAGTGTGTTGTTGTGGAGTGTGTTGTTGTGGAGTGTGTTGTTGTGGAGTGTGTTGTTGGAGAGTGTGTTGTTGTGGAGTGTGTTGTTGTGGAGTGTGTTGTTGGAGAGTGTGTTGTTGGAGAGTGTGTTATTGTGGAGTGTGTTGTTGGGGAGTGTGTTATTGTGGAGTGTGTTATTGTGGAGTGTGTTGTTGGAGAGTGTGTTATTGTGGAGTGTGTTGTTGGAGAGTGTGTTATTGTGGAGTGTGTTGTTGGAGAGTGTGTTGTTGGAGAGTGTGTTATTGTGGAGTGTGTTGTTGTAGAGTGTGTTATTGTGGAGTGTGTTGTTGTGGAGTGTGTTATTGTGGAGTGTGTTGTTGTAGAGTGTGTTATTGGGTGTTGTGTTGTTGTTGTGTTGTTGGAGTATTGTGTTGTGTTGTTGGAGAGTGTGTTGTTGGAGAGTGTGTTATTGTGGAGGTGTGTTGTTGTAGAGTGTGTTATTGTGTAGTGTTGTTGTAGAGTATTGTTATTGTTAGGTGTGTTGTAGAGTGTGTTATTGTGGATGTGTTGTTGTGGAGTGTGTATTATTGTGGAGTGTGTTGTGAGAGTGTGTTGTTGGAGGTGTGTTATTATTGTTGTTGGAGTATGTGTTGTTGTAGAGTGTGTTATTGTGGTGTGTTGTTGTGGAGTGTTTATTGTGGAGTGTGTTGTTGTGGGTGTGTTGTTGTGGGTGTTGCGAGAGTGTGTTGTTGTGGAGTGTGTTGTTAGAGTTGTTGTTGTTGGGTTGTTGTTGTTGTTGTGGAGTTGTTGTTGTTGTTGAGTGTGTTGTTGGAGAGTGTGTTGTTGGAGAGTGTGTTGTTGTAGAGTGTGTTGTTGTGGAGTGTGTTGTTGTAGAGTGTGTTGTTGTGGAGTGTGTTGTTGGAGAGTGTGTTGTTGTGGAGTGTGTTGTTGTAGAGTGTGTTGTTGGAGAGTGTGTTGTTGTGGAGTGTGTTGTTGTAGAGTGTGTTGTTGAGAGTGTGTTGTTGTAGAGTGTGTTGTTGGAGAGTGTGTTGTTGGAGAGTGTGTTGTTGTAGAGTGTGTTGTTGGAGAGTGTGTTGTTGTGGAGTGTGTTGTTGTGGAGTGTGTTGTTGTAGAGTGTGTTGTTGTGGAGTGTGTTGTTGGAGAGTGTGTTGTTGTAGAGTGTGTTGTTGTGGAGTGTGTTGTTGTGGAGTGTGTTGTTGGAGAATGTGTTGTTGTGGAGTGTGTTGTTGGAGAATGTGTTGTTGAAGAGTGTGTTGTTGGAGGTTGGTATATTGTGGGGTGTGTTATTGTGGAGTGTGTTGTTGTTAGTGTGTTGTTGTTGAGTGTGTTGTTGTAGAGTGTTGTTGTGGAGTGTGTTGTTGGAGAGTGTTTTGTTGGAGAGTGTGTTGTTTTTGGGGTGTGTTGTTGTGGGTTGGTTGTTGTTAAGATTGTGTTGTTGGAGAGTGTGTTGTTGTGGAGTGTGTTGTTGTGGAGTGTGTTATTGTGGAGTGTGTTGTGGAGTGTGTTGTTGTGGAGTTTGTTATTGTGAGGTTGTTGTTGTTTGGTGTTTGTTGTGGAGTGTGTTATTGTGGAGTGTTAGTGTGTTGTTAGTGTGTTATTGTGAGTGTGTTGTGTGAGTGTGTTGTTTGTGGGTAGTGTTGTTGTGGGTGTGTTGTTTGAGAGTGTGTTGTTGTGGTGTGTTTTGGAGAATGTGTTGTTGTAGTGTGTTGTTGGAGGTTGTGGTGGTATGTTGTTGTTAATTGTGTTGTTGAGTTGTGTTGTTGTTAGGTTGTGTTGTTGTGGTTGTTATTGTGAAGTGTGTTGTTGAGTTAGTGTGTTGTTTGAGTGTGTATGGTGTGTTATTGTGGAGTGTGTTGTTGTAGGAGTGTGTTGTTGGGGAGTGTGTATTTGTGGAGTGTGTTGTTGTGGAGTGTGTTGTTGGAGGTTGTTGTTGAGTGTGTTGTTGAAGTGTGTTGTTGGGGAGTGTGTTGTTTTTGGATGTGTAATTGTGGATTATTGTTGGTGTGTTGTTGGAGGTGTGTTGTTGTGGGGTTATTTATGGAGTGTTATTGTGGTTGTTGTTGGAGGTTTGTTGTTGTGTAGTGTTATTTGTAGGTTGTGTTGGTTGGGTGTGTTGTTGTGGAGTGTGTTGTTTGGGGTGTGTTGTTGTAGAGTGTTTTGTTGTGGAGTGTGTTGTTGGGGGTGTGTTGTTGTGGGTGTGTTGTTGTGGGTGTGTTGTTGTGGAGTGTGTTGTTGGATGTGTTGTTTAGTGTGTATTTTGTTGTTGTGGAGTGTGTTGTTGGAGATTTTGTTATTGTGGAGTGTGTTGTTGTGGGTGTGTTATTGTGGGTGTGTTTGTTGTGGAGGTGTTATTGTGGAGTCTGTTGTTGTGGAGTGTGTTATTGTGGGTATGTTGTTGGAGAGTGTGTTGTTGTCGAGTGTGTTATTGTAGAGTGTGTTGTTGGAGAGTGTGTTTTTGTGGATGTGTTATTGGGTATTGTGTTGTTGAGAGTGTGTTTTTGTGAGTGTGTAATTGTGAGTGTGTTATTTGTTTTGTGGGTGTGTTGTTGTGGGTGTGTTGTTGTGGAGTGTTTTGTTGTAGGTGTGTTGTTGGGGAGTGTGTTGTTGTGGAGTGTGTTATTGTGGAGTGTTTTGTTGTGGGTGTTTGTTGTGGAGTGTGTTGTTGGAGAGTGTGTTATTGTGGGGTTTGTAATTGTGGATGTGTTGTTGGAGAGTGTGTTGTTGTGGGGTTGTTATTGTGGAGTGTGTTGTTGTGGGGGTGTGTTATTGTGGAGTGTGTTGTTGTGGAGTGTGTTGTTGGAGAGTGTGTTATTGTGGAGTGTGTATTGTGGAGTGTGTTATGTAGAGATTGTTATTGTTGTGGTTGTTATTGTTGTGGGTTTGTTATTGTAGAGTGTTTTGTTGTGGTTTGTTGTTGTGGAGTGTGTTATTGTAGATTGTTATTGTGGAGTGTGTTATTGTAAATTGTGTTATTGTGGGTGTGTTGTTGTGGGTGTGTTGTTGTGAGGTGTGTTGTTGGAGAATGTGTTGTTGAAGAGTGTGTTGTTGGAGTTGTTATGTATTGTGGAGTGTGTTATTGTGGGTGTGTTGTTGTAGTGTTGTTGGAGTGTGTTTGTTGGAGAGTGTGTTGTTGTGAGTGTGTTGTTGTAGAGTGTGTTGTTGGAGAGTGTGTTGTTGTGGAGTGTGTTGTGGAGTGTGTTGTTGGAGAATGTGTTG
>CM022774.1:2342394-2349894 GCA_012411365.1 Ameiurus melas
TATTCATTATTTTTATTTGGAATGAGGGAGATTTAATCTAAAAATAAAATTAAGCTTATTTAAAAAAAAAAAAGAAGATTTTTATATAAGTCAAATGGACATTTTATCATTAATAAAGGCGCTATTCCACACTGTAGGCGTTCATATCTGTGTAACAACAAGCATAACATTATGGTAATATTAATGATTATTAATAATATTAGTGTCGTATTATAGTATAAAGTATTGTAGTGTTATAAAGTAAAGTGCTTCCAAAATTCACAAAATAAAAGTGCTAAACGTCAACCTGGGGTTAGTTTCTTGTTGTGTTTCACTTAAAGAGGAAGTAAATGGTGTCCATTCTCTTGGTAACATGAAGACTAGAGCTAGCGTAGTGTTGTTGTTATGAAGTTAAAGTGTTTAACACTAAATAATATTCGAAGTTAATTATAAAGACAAATCATCCCAAAATGTGCACAAGTCCTCCACTTACAGTTCACCTGCCAAAATGTTGTTCCTGTGACGTCTCCTGTATGAATCACGGTCTGTTTAAATGATTGAAATCGAGGCTAAATCTCCTCTCAGCTGTGTGTTTTTGATTTATAAGCATTTGGTTTAGTTTTATGGCATATTTTATTTTTCTTTTCTTTGTTAATTTTGCTTACCCAGAGTCCATGCCTTAATAGAAGAACCACGCCTTTTGTCCCTAGGGTCCAGGTAACGGCACCGGTCTGACTGATACACACAGTTTTCTCTGACTCCTTTCTCTTCCTCTCTACGATATTTGGAAAATGCATATCAGGAAAATGGCAGCATTTCAAATCTCTGATCTTCATCTCCCTTTGTTTGAGTTTCCTTTTGTTACTGCTAGCTCATATCCATAAACGTTTTTATTTCCACCCCCATACCTAATATGATCATTATTAACATATTAAACTCCATCTTGCTGAGGGTCTGGAAGAGCCTGCATGATTTACTGACCTGCACTGAGGAGTTTAAAGAGACAAACAGCCTATTCCCCCCTGATTTTAATGTTTGTTGATTTTCATATTAGGATGTTAATTCTCTACTAAAGTCTCTTTAAATGGTTTGATGGATTCAAAATTGCCATGGGACATAAACTTTTTATTTTCATTGCAACTTGAAACAGGATTTTTCCTGTTAAAGAAGCAAACGCGACCGTATTTTCAGGTCTGTAAAATACTACAGTATTTTCTGCATTATAAAACATTGCCGTATTTTCTGGACTATGCGATATTACCAGACTTTACTAGAATATAAGATTCTACCTTATTCTCAGGACTATAAGATACTACCTTAATCTCAGGACTATAAGATTCTACCATATTCTCAGGACTGTAAGATTCTACCTTATTCTCAGGACTGTAAGATTCTACCTTAATCTCAGGACTATAAGATTCTACCTTATTCTCAGGACTATAAGATTCTACCTTATTCTCAGGACTGTAAGATTCTACCTTAATCTCAGGACTATAAGATTCTACCATATTCTCAGGACTGTAAGATTCTACCTTATTCTCAGGACTGTAAGATTCTACCTTATTCTCAGAGACTATAAGATTCTACCATATTTTCAGGACTATAAGATTCTACCTTATTTACAGAACTATAAGATACTACCTTATTCTCAGGACTATAAGATTCTACCTTATTCTCAGGACTGTAAGATTCTACCTTTTCTACCATATTTTCAGGACTATAAGATTCTACCTTATTTACAGAACTATAAGATTCTACCTTATTCTCAGGACTATAAGATACTGCCTTAATCTCAGGACTGTAAGATTCTACCTTATTCTCAGGACTGTAAGATTCTACCTTAATCTCAGGACTATAAGATTCTACCATATTCTCAGGACTGTAAGATTCTACCTTAATCTCAGGAATATAAGATTCTACCTTAGTCTCAGGACTATAAGATTCTACCTTATTTACAGAAATATAAGATACTACCTTATTCTCAGGACTATAAGATTCTACCTTATTTACAGAAATATAAGATACTACCTTATTCTCAGGACTATAAGATTCTACCTTATTCTCAGGACTATAAGATTCTACCTTATTTACAGAAATATAAGATACTACCTTATTCTCAGGACTATAAGATTCTACCTTATTCTCAGGACTATAAGATTCTACCTTATTTACAGAAATATAAGATACTACCTTATTCTCAGGACTATAAGATTCTACCTTATTCTCAGGACTATAAGATTCTACTTTATTTACAGAACTATAAGTTTCTACCTTATTCTCAGGACTATAAGATTCTACTTTATTTACAGGACTATAAGATTCTACCTTATTTACAGAACTATAAGATACTACCTTATTCTCAGGACTATAAGATACTACCACATTTTCAAGGCTGTCACTGATGCAACATACAACTGCATATATTATATTTTATTCTTTGTTTATTTTATAGTACATACATATAAAAATTCAAATTAAACTTCACATACTTCATTAAATAATTAAGGCCAGTTAAACATTCAGCGTTGAACATGTATCACTGACCGCAGTGCTACTCATAGTCCAGAAAATAATGTATATCAAATTTTTGATTTGCACGATAAACTACACACACTTTATATTGTGTTGAAACGGTATGCTATTTTAATATAAGAGAAAACTCCATTTTCCACGTTGCAATGAGAAGATTGCTGTAAAGTCCCATTTTTCAACATGAAATTGCATTTTCCAATGAAGACTTGGCTGTAGCTCCAGAGCCCAAAGATGAACTGAACAAATTGTACCAGCAGAAATGAAACGTCTCTTTTATAACATCATTATTTCATTCAAAGTCACTATTTACTGACTCTTACATGCAAACACAACTGCAGCCCGTTTCTCCAAACGAGCACATTCATTTTATTACAATACGTCTGCTCTGTGAAATTCCTGATCTTACTGTCAGACGTTGCTCACATGGAAGAGCAATTTGCTTTGATTGGATTGAGTAGTCAAATCAGTACAGAAATCAGATGGTACAATTTGTTTGCACTGAATTTCCTCCCCCTTGACTCGCGTTTGAAGCAGCCTGGATTGCTCTAGTTTGTACAGAATGCATTCTCTTGCTTTGCTGCATGCATTACTTCTGGACTATTTTTAGATCACCGTTCGCTTTATAGATTTATTGAGTCACGTTTCTTTTAGCGTTAGCGATCCGTTTCAAAGGATGGGCAAATTCTGCGAAGTCTCAGAATTTCTTGAATCAGAATGCCTCACAGACTTCAGAAACTTCCTTGTCTTCTGGGTTTTTGCCCCTTCTTTAAAATTCCTTATTTCCTTTCTGTAGCTATAAGTCTGTAGTTTACTCATAGTGAGCGTATGAGTAAATTAAGCACGAGTGAATTATTAAGACTTCCAAAGCTCTTTCCAAATGTCGGTTCTCAAAAACAAAAGAGGATTGATCGTGCATCTTATTTAAGAATTTTGTCATTTTTTTTTCAAGTTCTCCTTTATTATCCCTTTTTTGGCAGTTTTGTTTTTATGCCTTTGAGTTGGATTGTCAGGCTCTAGGTGTTAGAGTGAGTTCAAGTCTCCATATTGGGTCTGTGGAAAGACTGATTTATGAAACATATCACTGGAATGTTTTGCTAGCTCACTGTTTTCCGCTTCTGTGCCTTGAGTCCCCATGTACTACGCACTTTACTATATTCTTTTGATTAAATCACGTCAGCTTATTAATGAGAATGACAGTTGTGTCAGAGTGGAGGGTTTCCCGCTACTTCTCCTTTAACGCTGATTTTGGTGGAAGTTAGCCGAAGCTAGCTGTTTTAAGATTTAAAATTCAAATCTAAGCATTCCCTCCAAAGCCAGGCCTCAAAACGGACGCCGCATGCCAGTGCGAGGAGCGGAGCATTCTGAATTGACATGCAATTCGACACACATTTACCCTGATTGGTCAAGGCAGGGGTGGGACGGGTGGGGGTGGAGCCCCACCCCACAGCCTGTCTAATCAAGCCCACCAAATGAGTTTAGAATCTGTGTACTAAATTTAAATGGTCTTGTGGTCTGTAATTTATATGAAATAATTGAACAAAGTGCTAGACTCTGTTATTCCACGAGGGGGTTGGAATAGAGCAATAAATAAATCAATTTAGGCCATAAACTCAGGTAGCTAAACTGTAACCATGCCTCTTTACAGAAGAAAAGTGGATACGGACTTGTTTCTTCATGGAAACAAGTGGACAATCAGTGTGTTTAACTTGGTCAAAGGCTGGTAACTTGGTCATCATGTATCCCAGGGGGAAACAGACACCAGATCTTTTTTTAATCACCAACTGGAGAAATTGCCGACGTCTCCTGTTCTGGACCTTATAATAATTTTCTGTTCGAATCCATCTATTTTCTTTGTGTTAGAAAAATAGTAAGTGCAGTTCACGGTGACTCAAGGAACATAATTGGGGAATATACTGTAGGAGTAGATGGATGGAAGTTTCTAGAAAATCTTCATCTAGAACACCTCAAGAAGTCTCCTTGTGAACTTTCCGATCATTAAACTGCTAGATCCCTGCACTGTAAACTTTAAAAGTAAACTTTAATAAAGAATCTTAGTACATGTAGGTAGCGTTAGGATGAACATCTCCACCTGGATTACAGTCTAGTTTACTATTCTAGGAAAATATAGAGATAAAAGTACCTATAGTAAAATAGTTCCATGTGTGTATTTAGGATCTGTAGCTGCTTTTAGAAAGCCACGGTATGCATGTAGGGAATTATCTGAGAGGTGAGCAATCCTGCCTCTAAGACATGCTAATTCACCTCTGCTCTCTTTAAAGGTTAAGCTGTGGTACGACAAAGTGGGACACCAACTCATCGTCACCATTTTGGGCGCCAAAGACCTGCCCGCTCGAGAGGATGGCCGTCCCAGGAACCCCTACGTCAAAATTTACTTCCTTCCCGACAGAAGGTGCAAAGAGTTCCTGAGCTCCTGTCCCAGGAATTTGTAGCGTTATGTTCGTAACATTGATGCTAAAATACCAACTATATCTTCTCTTCATCTCAGTGATCAATATGGACAGTGGTCCAGTCGCAGGGCTTATTGAAGCAAATCCGAATCGCAAATGTTATCCATAATGTGTAGTAAATACCCAGCGCACTGTTACACAAGGGAAACGAGGGTAAGGCAGGAAGCCCAAAATCCGAAAACCGTGGACTCACTGGAAACGAGACAAGCGAAGGAGTTTAAACATGCTGAATCTGGAAATAATAAACAGATGAACATGACAACATGTTCCTTTTCTCTCCTACTGTTTTTAATCCTTATATAACTGGAGAAATCAGTAGAAATGAACAGCAGCATGGATATGATGTTTTGCACTTTAAGATGTTAAACTTTATCCTCGTTCTAATTCCTGTTCAGTGATAAAAGCAAGAGACGAACGAAAACAGTGAAGAAGTCACTAGAACCTAAGTGGACCCAGACGTTCATGTACTCGCCCGTGCACAGGCGCGAGTTCAGGGAGCGAATGCTGGAGATCACGCTGTGGGACCAGGCACGGGTTCGAGAGGAGGAGAGCGAGTTCCTTGGAGAGGTGAGTAGGGGGTAAGGGTTTAGTATGAGGGTAGGGTATAAGGGTATAAAGATAAGGGTAAGGTCTGAGGGAAGGGTATAAAGGTAGAGTATGACGGTACTGTATAAGGATAAGCTAAAGTAAAGGGTACACAAATAAAGTATAAGTGTGAGGTGTGAGGGTAGGGTATGAGAGTACAGTGTGAGGGTAGGGTATGAGGGTACAGTGTGAGGGTAGGGTATGAGGGTACAGTGTGAGGGTAGGGTATGAGGGTACAGTGTGAGGGTAGGGTATGAGAGTACAGTATGAGAGTACATTGTGAGGGTACAGTGTGAGGGTAGGGTATGAGAGTACAGTGTGAGGGTAGGGTATGAGGGTACAGTGTGAGGGTAGAGTATGACAGTACAGTATGAGAGTACATTGTGAGGGTCGGGTATGAGAGTACAGTGTGAGGGTAGGGTATGAGGGTACAGTGTGAGGGTAGGGTATGAGAGTACAGTATGAGTACATTGTAGGGTAGGGTTGGTAATTGAGGGTAGGGTATGAGTGGGTAGGGTGTGGGGTAAGTGTGGTACATTGTGAGGGTAGGGTATGAGAGTACAGTGTGAGGGTAGGGTATGAGGGTACAGTGTGAGGGTATGGGTATGAGAGTACAGTGTGAGGGTAGGGTATGAGGGTACGGTGTGAGGGTAGGGTATGAGGGTACAGTGTGAGGGTAGGGTATGAGGGTACAGTGTGAGGGTAGGGTATGAGGGTACAGTGTGAGGGGTAGGGGTATGGTGTGGTGTGGTGAGGGTATGGTACAGTATGAGAGTACATTGTGAGGGTGGGGAGTACTGTGTGAGGGGTGGTACAGTGTGAGGGTAGGGTATGAGAGTACAGTGTGAGGGTAGGGTATGAGAGTACAGTATGAGAGTACATTGTGAGGGTCGGGTATGAGGGTACAGTGTCAGGGTAGGGTATGAGGGTACAGTGTGAGGGTATGGCATGTATATTCAGTATAATGGTAGGGCACGGGGGTATGCTATAAGTTTACAGTATTAGAGTAGGGTATTACAGAAGGATATTAAGTTATGGTATGAAGGTAGACAGTATTGGAACAGTATGAGGGTATGGAATAACAGTAGAGTATTAAGGTACAGTACGGAGGTAGGGTATGAGGGTATAGAAAGAGGATCGTGTATTAATGTATGATACAGACATATGGTATGAGGGTGGGATATGAGGGTACACTTCAGGGTAAGGCATCAGGTATAGGGTATGAAGGTACAGTAGGATGATACATTATGAGAGTGTGATATGAAGGTATGAGAAGAGAGTATGTTATAATGGTATATATGAGGGATCTGATGAAAGGAGTGATGGGACACATGGTGTAAATGGTTGCGTGTGTGTGTGTTGTGTGTGTGTGTGTAGATTTTAATAGAGCTGGAGACGGCCCTGCTGGATGATCAGCCTCACTGGTATAAACTCCAAACGCACGACGTTTCCTCCATGCCGCTGCCGAACCCTTCACCGTACCTGCAGAGACGCTTCGTACAGGGAGAGAGTCCGACACGGAGACTACAGAGTACGCACACACAGCACTCCCAAACACACACACACACACACACACACGCACATAAACCATACAAATAATCACCTAGAGGGCCGCACACTGTATACACACTTATCGACTCCACTGGCCTGATCTCCCGGTACGTGATTGGTGCTTTACTTCCGAATGTCGTTCTGATTTCTTTGTAGCTCACTCCAGTGGTGTTTGTGTTTGCTAATGCATGTGTTATTTATGTGTTTTTATTTCCTGTAAAACTTTCTTTACCAACACACTGACTCACTTGCAGATAAAGGCTCATATTATCACGGCCCAGGTAACGCAACACTGCTACTGAGTTCAGCTCGCATGTGATCCATCCCCTCTTTCTCTCTTTCTCACTCTTTCCTTCTCTCTCTCAGCCACCATCTTCTCCAGCAG
>CM022774.1:2352394-2529894 GCA_012411365.1 Ameiurus melas
AGAGGACCGGTGCATTACGGGCCTCGACATCGACTATCTGAAGACCGATATTCTCCTGATAGGTATGTTCTCAGCATTTGTTTTGGCACCCTATGAAGTGTTCACTTAGGAATACCACAGGAGGTGGACAAAATAAAACAGCTACAGCTACTCTGGAGGGTTTATTAGGGTTAATTATTTATTAAAAGCCATCTAACGGCTATAAACTCGGTCTGAGAATGAGCACTATGATATTCGAAAGAGTTACAGAAACTGGAAAATGACTGAACGTGTCAAGAGGAAGAGTCTCAAAAGTCAGGCGAAGCATCATGGCCAAACAGAACGAGGAAGACGGATCAGACGCCCAGAACACCTCCCTCTCCTGCATGTAGAGCTCCAGAATACGAGCACTTCCCATTTGTTGTGTACGTGTTGGTTCTGAGCTTTTGTTTCATGCTGACTGCCTTATTGCCATGTTATCGGACCCGTGCCTTGTTTATTGGATTACTCGTCGGATTAACCCTGCGCCTTGCTGTTTATCTTTGTCTTGACCTCGATTTTAGACAATGTTTTGGATCCTCGTTCTCGTCCTCGTTTTGGATCTACAAGTTCCCACTGAATTGAATCGAGTAACTCTAAAACAATGTCATGAACGTCACAAAGATAAACTTCAGAAATATATGTTTTAAATCAGATTCCAGTGTGTGAAGCTGTAAGGAGCATACAACCTGGAGCCCTGAGCACTGTGGAGAAAGAAATACAGCCCCACATCTGGATGGGTTTGTGTTTGGAAGAAGCCAAAGATGCCTTCAAATCCTGATTTCTATGGCCGACTGTTCATTACAGTGGAGATCTATGATGGTTTGGAGCACCACCTTGTGGACATTTTTTAGGTCCAGTGTTTGCTTTTCTTGGCCGACAGCCACTGGTGCAAACCTGATTTACTGATGATGTTCCTGTAGTCTATTATAGACTGGAGCCTGGATTGGTTTGATGAACATCAGGATGAAGTTAAGCAGCCTCCATGGCCTCCCTGATTACCAGATTTACACATCATTAAAGCTTTAGGGCACGTTGTGGAACTGCCAAGTTGATCTCCACCTTCCCCAAAAGACTTGGAATGTTTTCTACTTTCAAAAGGGCCCAACATCCCACCTCAAACCATTCAGGACTTGTAGGACATCATTCCAAGAAGGAATAAAGCTCTTCTAGAGGCAAAGAGTCATCTTGCTCTTTATCACATGCTTGTTGAACATCACATGGATTTGTCATCATTCAGCTATGAGAGCATTAGTGAGGTTGAGGTCAGGTACTGGAGTTGGGACATCGAGGAGGCTCCAGTTCCAGTTCATCCCAAAGGTGTTCACTGGTGTTGAGATCAGGGCTCTGTACAGGACACTCGAGTTCTTCTACCTTCTTCCAACCTTCACACACCACGTCTTCATGGAGCTCACTTTGTGCACAGAGGAACAGGATTGGGCCTCTTACTTCCAGTGAAGGGAAATTGTAAAGCTACACCATGTGCAGACGTTCTGAACAATTGTGTGCTTCAAACTTTGTGGTAACAGTTTGGAAAAAAACCCCACATATGGGTGTGATGGTCAAGGGTCCACATACTTTTGGCCATATACTGTGTATAGCTATGCGTTTACGTTATTTTGTCCACTCAATGCACGACGTAGGGAACAGAAAATGGAAATCAAGAATGTGGGACTGATTTTGTCGCTGTGATGGTAACAGGTCACATGTTTAGCGAGTGTAGGATATGTAACCTGTATTTAACCCGCTGAAACTGCTGAGGTCTTAACATCCACCCCTGATCCAAACTATAATCCACACTTCTAAATAAATAAAAAATAAAAATAATAATTTATATATATATATATATATATATATATATATATATATATATATATAATAACCAGACGGAAGAACTCTTAGTTAGACAGTCTGTCTTTTACTTTAATCTTGAAACTCATTTAAAGTTTGTCACTGGAGCTTAAAGACCACCTTCTGGGGTAAATTTCCTTAGTTCAAGACAGTGCTGCTGTATATAATAGCTATAAATGTTCTTCTATGAAAAAAAAAAAAAAGAAAATCGCCTAAAGGTTTTACTGTACTGGAGCCGTGTGACATCTCAGTTTCATCCCTTACCTCCCTTGTTTACTTCATTCATCAGTCCATCTTTTCTCCAGATCTCTCTGTCTCTGTCTTCACTCTGCTGTCATCTCTTCTCTTTTTTTCCCTGCGACCGTAGAAACTCAGTCACTCACCCTCATCGAGTCCGAACCAGATATCACACCATCGACACGCCTTTCCAGGACCACAGGTACATTTTAGCCGAGAGTTACGCTGACAGACTGGATAGCGACGCCCCAGCTCCTCCCCCCTCCTCCCTCCCCCGTCCCCCACCCGCTTTTAGACGATTGACGGGCGGTTTTTGTCAACAGGAAGTATCTCTGAATCGGTTTTACTGAGCAAGAACGTTCCTCGTGTTCGGAATCGGGTTATTCGGGTGTTTCGAGAAAACACGCCCTTGGCTTTTGAAGGATAAGCTGACCAAGCGTCCATCTCCTACACGTACAGCTCGCTTTAGCTCATCATTTCCTCTATCAACAGTTCAGTCCCTGAGAACAGCTCCTCTGTCTCCTCTGTGTCATATCTGTGTATTTCATATTGACCATGAATGACATTCCGTAATGTGTTCGAGTCGTTTTTACAGACAGAACATACATTTCAGCGTGACATATCATGGTTACATCAAACTCATCAAATCGTAAGGAAAGGTAACGATGCTAGAACGCCCCACTAACCCCGCCCACACCCTGACCCTTCAGAACTTCTCATGGGAATCGTTACAAGTTTGTTTATTTAATTTTTGTGTGTGATTAGAGGAAGCTGACGCTGTTCTCGTGTGTGTGTGTGTGTGTGACCCTTGCAGTCTCATGTACCCTATCTATCGGGAAGATGCACTGAAGCTGTTACGCACAGCTAAGACGACCCGAAGCTACTCGGACAGGGCTTATGATAGTTTGGAGAGGTAGCTAAACCACGGCGGGTCTGTGTTTGAGTGTTTTTTGGATAGTGTGTCGATTAGAGTAGCTTGTGGTGCCTACTGTTTGGACAGTTCACATTAGGACATGTTATTAGAGAGCTTTTGTACCGCGTGAGGAGAGAAAATGGCCAGGCCTTTTATAATAGCCTTGTGTGGAAGTAAAGGTCCGGCAAGTGCGATTCATTTGACGTATTTAAGCGTGTTCGATTCTTGAGAAACAGCAGCACCGCCTCACGTCATGGAGGATACGCTGGAAAGGAGAAGCGACAGACTCTCTCACTGCTTCTTCACTCACCTTCAGACTTCTCAGACGTATGATATAAATAATAACCGAGCAGCGTGTTCCTGTTCTCACTTACTGTACGTCTCTCTGCTTCCTCTCGCTTTAAAAAAACAACAACAACGCAAAGAAGCGTAACCTCCGCTGTCCTGAAGATGACGCTTAGCAAGCGCTGACACTGGAGACTCCTTCCGTAAATCTTATCAATAAATCTCTCTTTTCGAGCGTTAATATTAATGTAAACCTGCCAGAGCTGCTGTTAGAGAAAATGAATCAACACCTTCTGACCCGAGCTCTCAGAGATAACCGGCACTTCCTGGTCGATCCATGAGTCGTAGGTCGTAGGTCATACTGACTGGACCTTTAAACATATATATAATGAACCGTGGCCGTATTCTCTCGCTCTATAACTTTTCGAGACGTCGTCGTGGTTGAGTCGAGTTGTTCTCCCTGTCTCGAGCGTGGACCTCATCCTGCCTTTTGAGTTCAGCGCCAGAGTCGGATAGATTAGACGATGTCTATAGCTCCACCCTCGGGGCGGCGTCTTCAGCATCAGCGTCTGAACCACGGCGGTCTGGTGTCGCTTTATTTAAAAATAACACCTCGTTGGCTGAGATGTACTGATCTCGATCTTCACGCTGCTGCTGTGTGTCCCAGTGTTTATGCCACATACCGATGTTCCCTTAAACAGGTTTAAACTGCAGTAGTAGTAGTGTTGGTGTTAGTAGTGTTAGTATTAGTAGTAGTCCTGTGTGTAGGTTTGTCTCACTGTGTGTGTTGTTTTATGGTCAGGAGGATGAAGCGAGATAGGCGAATGTCGGTCTACAGCGACTCGTATGAATCACCTGAGAGGTAAAACAGTAGAACTTTAGCAAAAAAATGTTTTCTGACCCGCTTTAATCAGGTTCTGAAGGTTGTTCTGGTCCAAAAACACTACGAGTGACATTAAATATCTAATCTTCTTGTGTTTTTGAACAAAAAATAAAGAGATATCTCCATGTTATCTAAATCTCTTGTCATTAACCAAAAACAAACCTCCTTTTAGCATCACTACTCCAGTGTGTGGCATGTCTGAGGTTCTAGATTCTTCCTAGACGTTAGCCCCAGTGTCAGAAATCAAAATCGAGCTAGTTAACTAAGGAACTGCAGTAATGCTAGCTAACAAGTCCGTCAGGTTTGATGTTAGCTACGTAGCATTTAAGCGACGGTTTAAACACGAATCCGAGTGTACATCAAAACGGGGACGTCTACAGGACCGGAACATGTCGCTGAAATAAAAGCCACGGCTCTGTCTGACTTATTTTTCATGGATCTTGTTTCTGGTGATCGGTATATTCAGACACGCTCTCTTACAATGAAATAAAAACGATATTATATTGTATTTTAGCAATGCACCGATGACAGCTAGTCAGGCTCCGTCTCTAATAACATACTGTATGATGTCGTTAATTATTAGCGCGTGTTGTGGAGAGAAAGCTCCTTCATAAGATGGTCTTGTGTGTAAAGATGGAAGGGATTCAGTTCTGTAAAGGTGGGGGGGAGGGGGGAGTGAGAAGCTATAGTTTTAGTCGTCTTCATCGTGTGTTCGATCATTTCCGACCTTCATTTCATTCTCATTCTCTTTTCCTCCTCCACATAAAGACATTACAACGGTCCCAATCACGTTCCCTCGCCGTGGCCCGATCACGTCATGAACGGATCCTCGGACGATTACAGGTAAGTCAGTCACCATCTGCGTGTCGTTTCTTTACAGCAGGGGTGTCAAAACACAAAGTTTGCGCTCGAGCTCGCGGACTCCACACGTTTTTGCGCTAAACCTTATGATCACTTTGAAAGATACATTTAAAATCTAATTCGTCTGATCACACGCTTCGATAGAAGAGATTAGACATGAGGAAAAATCTGATCTTGTGTGCAAAGTAGTTAGCATGGTCACTATCGTACATCTGCTTACATTTAAACATGGACCTGGAAATCGTGCAGAATCTTCGCGATTAAATATCATTTGCGTTGTAATGGCAGACTTTTGGACCCCGATGTATACTGTATATATTAAATATCACAACATTACGACCTGGAACTGAAATAAGCTTCGTTTGGATCGTGAATCTTAAATAAAATCGACCTGATTACCGTCAAAAATGACTTCTTAGTAAGTGAAAATATATTCGAATATAGTCCGATTTATCTTGTATTTCCTCTTAAAATATTACAATAAATATATATGTTTTTTTATTATTTTTTATTATTTTTTAATTCCAGTGTGAAACGAGTTCTTTTGGAAGCAGATGTGATTCCAGGTCAGTCTCTGTATTTACAGTGCTCTATTTTGCCCCCTAGTGGAATAACAGAGCACTTTTTTCCCCCCAGATTTTTCCAATTAATAGTCCACATGACGATTATAATTTAGCACGTGGATTCTAATTTCCTCCGGCGTGCCGGATTAGAGCCGGATTAGGGCCGTACGTTTGACACCTCTGCTTTACATCAGCTCATCACTGTCACACTCACACACTTTTAATCCATCTCTCCACCATTCTGTGAGATGTTAACACCGAGCTTGGTCTCTACATTAGGAACTGCCCCAAGATCGAAATCGAGCCTTCAACAGACGCAGAAAGGTATCAGATATCTACAGCATTTCAACAAACGGGGTTCCTCTCACAAACGGCTGAACATTTCCTTCACGGAGGAAGTAAAGATTAGCGGTACTGCAATTGAAGGACGTTAACTGGAGTGTTGAATTTTTTCATTATATTTTATTTATATTTTGCTCCAGAGAGGATCATATTCCAGAGTTTCCAGTTAGCCACGAGCCATTTGAGGAGGATTTGAGGTAACACCGTAGTAAAGTAGGACTAGAGTTACATTACAGTAGATTTTAGCGCTAAAACATGCTTCTCGCTTCCTTTCTACACTTTAAAATGGTGACATGACCTTCCCCCCTCCCCCCTCCCTCTACAGGTGCTCTGCGTTTTTGTTCGCTAACGCCTCTTCCTTCGTTCTTCTTCTGTTTCGCCTGTAATCATCCTTTTTTTTTTTCCCTTCTCGTCACAGAGCCGCGGCGTCGCGGCTTTCGCGCGTACTTCCTGTAAGCGTTGTTTTCACAGGAGCGCGGCTCGCGTAAACGTTCCAGAACTGTGACCCTGCGTTTCCGTGCCGTAAGCAGCCGTGTTTGATTAACGTTTCCGCAGGTACGCTCGTGCCACCGAGGACGGGCATTACAGGTCGAGGTCGGCCGACCAGCGCCCGATGATGGAGAGACAGTTCTACACGCGCTCGCGCTCGTCCGAGCGTCCCGAACCGTCCTACATGAGGTCCATGCCGTCTTTACCCTCCAGGAGATCCGCCCCTCCCTCTCCTGCCTTAACGAGGTGATCCTGACCAATCACGGCGACTAACCCCAAGCCATGCCCCACCCATGTTTTTGAATCGTTTCCAGTGCTGTCTTTGATTTTGTGTCGATCTGTAGACTAGAAACGTGGTGGTGGTTGTTTCCAAACTAACGTCTGTTTCGGTTCTGTTTTCTTTTCTCGAAAGACACACTACTTATATCCTCACGGGATATAATGGTGTGAACCCTGGCATCCTGTATTTTGCTTCTTCTTCTTTCTTTTCTTTTCCTTTTCGATGTTAATTTGAATGTACTAACATTATCATTTGTTGTCTGAACAGCATCCCGTTTTTAGTTTTACGGCCCGTCGGCTGCGCTAACGTTGCTAAAGGATGTCCACGGCTTCTTACTTTCCTCCCCGGAGCCGTTTCCCCGGGCTGTGTTCGATACCGCTCCGCGTTTCCCGCTTCATAACTCCTTCTGAGACGGTTCCGAGACGGAAGCCGTGTCTCTGTGAGATGTTCAGTCTCACGCCGCTAAATCCTGCCGGTCTCGCGTTGGGTCGGTCGCTGGAGATGCTCCGACGAGGCGACGAGCAGGCGTGATCGAACGCTCAGAAGGCGCTATGAAGACTGTTTGTTGTTTATTTCACGTGCATTTTTTTAGCTCGTAACTCCGGTGCGCAGCTAAAATGCACTCGACTGCGACATATTGACCACCGCATGCACTGATCTGGTCAGATATGTGGAGTCTGCGGGGTAGAGTACCCCTGTGACTTGTCTTACTTAATGTTCTTCTTTTTCTTTTGATCAAGTTTATTCAGTGCAAAAGTTTTATGTCTGTAACACCTTTTCTTTTCCACGACGAACGAGTTCTCGGCAGGTACAAACCTCTTAACTGTCGGTGAATCTCTCAAATATTTCCTCTTCTTTCTTTCTATTATTATAAAATGACTGACTTAAAAAAAATAAAAAGAAAAGAAACTATACCTAGATGTTTCCTTTGGGTGTAAACTGTAATAATAACGAGAAATATTGGACAGATTTGCGTTGCGTTAAGGTGTGTGCACTTGCTAAGACTTCTTTCTTCTTTCTTTATTTCTTTCTTTCTTTTGCCGTGTGTTTATTAATGTTTCTATTTGAACCCGAGCTGTGCCAAAACTGATTCATTTTGCAACGCGTACACGGAACCTTTTGTTTTGGTTCGTAATGTAAATAGAAATCAAGGTTCTGCGACGTACGCGTGTGTCTTAAACGTTCCCTGCTTCACCCCGAAGTTTCATTTGATTTCTCCTCTCCTATCTATCCGTCCGATCGACTTTCTCTCGATCTCCCCCCCCCACCCCCCCCTCCTGCCTCTCTTTCTCCGCCGTCTCTCTGCCCCGGCTGCTGCGCTGTGTGAAGTCTGAGCTCGTCACTGGTGTGGCCGCTCGCTTCTGTTCCAATAACGTTATTAAAACTCTCGTTTGTGCTTCAGGGCGAATCCTCGGGCCGGATCGGTCCAGACGAGTCCCTCGGGCACGCCGGCGTCCGCCCGGAGAGGTCGGCAACTGCCGCAGGTCCCTCCGAAGGGCTCCGTCGACAGAAGTGAGTAGTTGCTTACGTTTTCGCGCCTCAGAGCGAACCCGATGATCTGGTTCTGATCCGTGATTTGAGCACTGCACGGCTGTTTGCGGTCCTGGAGCCATGTGTTACTGTAGTGAGTGTTTTGTTCTTCACCCCGTCTTTTCCCAGATGGCGGCGAGGGCGTGGCAGAGCCTTACGAAGGTGTGTAGTGTGTACGTCTGTGTGTCCCCGTCGACTCCCGCAGCTTTTACAGGCCTCTAGAGCCGCGTCCCTGTACCGTGTTCTTTGTCCCCTCGTTCTGCTTCTTTAAATCATACAGTATGTGTTTGCTCCGCTCTGTCGTCCTCCCTTCTCTTATTGGCTGATCGCTTTCTGTGTGTTGGTTTTCTTTCATTCCTGGTCTTGTGTAGAAAGAAAGAAAGAAAGAAAGAAAGAAAGAAAGAAAGAAAGAATGATTGAAGAAGAAAGACAATGAAGTATGGAAGAGAGAAAGAGGACGTGAGAAAGCTGGAGAAATGGAAGAAAGAAATAAGAAAGAAAAGAATGAGGGTCGAAAATGAAAAATCCAAACCGACAGGAAGGATAGAAAAAAAAATAAGGAAAAAAAAGTATCAGAGGAGAGGGATGAAGTGAAAGGGGGAAAAGGAAGAGGAGAAAGGAAAGTAGGCGGGATTTATAATATGTAGATGCACTGTGTGAGTTTAAACAAAGCCGCTGATTGGTCAGCAATGTGACATCACAAACTGGCTGTTGGAAAACTTTTAATAATTATATTAACCAATAATCATACGTGTGTGTGAGTGTGAGTGTGTGAGTGAGTGTGTGTGTGTGTGTGTGTGTGTGTGTGTGTGTTGCTTGTGAGGCGATTAGACCGCAGATTTTGACATTCTTCTTTTCTGATCTCTTGTTGTGATTGGTGCAAAGCCTCTATCAATGAAGTTGTAGCAGTATCTGTGGCTCCGCCCCTCGGGCAGCCCCCTGCCCCGCCCCCAATAACACAGACAACACCTGGTAAACCTTTCTAAGCAATATCAGAGTAGTCGATCCGCTGAATGTGAATGTTGTTACGTTTTGAACCTGTGAACCACAGCGCGTTAGTGCGGTTTGGGGTCATAGGTCATGCTAATTGCTAATGCTTTAATACGTATAGACGAATAGAAAGCGCCCCCTAGAGCACGCAGTAGTCCAGTGCATAGTGAGTAACTAATATCAGTGTATCTAGGACCAGTTTGTTGTTTTTTTCTCGTTGTTGAAACTCTTTTCCTTCCTGTTACTTCGTCCTGCATCCCGCGCTCTCGTTCACGTGTGAAGCGCCTCCGTCCTGCGCACACGCTCCGGCCGGTAATCATGCTTCACCAGTAGATAGACATATTTCCATGATGTTAGAACAAACAGTCCTGTAGAGTTACTGCAATCTCCATGTAGTGATCACGTATCAAACGTGTAGATTTACCAAGTAGACGCTATTAAAAGTTACTTCCAAACTTTAAAAAGTAGATTTGAGAAAAACAGAAGTGGATTTATGTGAATCTTCATGTTTGTAGTTGTGCTTCAGTGTCATCCATCCCTCTGGTTCTTTGTTGTTACATTTTTATGGTTTTTATTATCCTTTTTTTTTTTTTCAATCTGCTTCCGTCATTTTCATCACCGAAGCTCCAATGGGGGTGGAGCCTCCAGCACCGCCCCCAGCACCAGACCCTGTCTCTGAACCAGACCCCGCCCCTTCGTTGCCTCTTCAACCTGTCATTTCACTTTCATCTGGATCAGCTCCGCCTCCAGCTCCGCCTCCCCCGGTGCCAGGTGTGTCACTAGTGTGTGATTAGTGATCCATCCACTCCTTTTTTCCCAGTTTTTGGAAGACGGACGGAAACGGAAACGTTACACAGGAAATGAGAGACAGTTTCTGCAGAAATACAACCCCGAGTCCAAAAACGTTGGGACTCGTATGTTATTCACAGTAGAACATAGAAAACATGTTAAATATTTAAACTGAGGAAATGTTGCATTTTAAGAAAAAAAAAATGAGGTCATTTTGAATTTGATGGACGCAACACGTCTCAAAAGAGTTGGGACAGGGCAATAACAGGCTGGAAACGTAAGTGTTAGTAAAAAGAAACAGCGTTCTGCAGCCATCAAATTCAAAATGACCTTATTTTCTCTTCTTAAAACGGTCCACTTCCTCAGTTTAAACATTTGATATGTTCTGTCGTGAATAACGTACGGGTTTTAGAGATTTGCAAATCACTGCGTTCTGTTTTTATTTACATTATACACAGCGTCCCAACTGTTTTGGAATTGGGATTATGGTTTTGAGCTCATGGAGGCGTACACCCATGTTTTTCTGACATACTGTTTGGTACATTAGCAAACACAAGTGTGTGTGTCATTTCCTCTATTGCTCTGTCTCTCTGTGTGTGTGTGTGTGTGTGTGTGTGTGTATCATTTCTTCCATTGCTCTGTCTGTGTGTGTATAGGTATGTGTGTGTGTGTGTGTACAAATACAATCATTGTAATCACGCAAAATACACAGTTTCTTACTCTTTTATGCATATCAGAGTGTGGATTTAAGAATTGTGTGTGTGTGCATCTGAGAGAGAGAGAGAGAGAGAGAGAGAGTGTGTGTGTGTGTGTGTGTGTGTGCGTCTGAGAGAGAGAGAGTGTGTGTGTGTGTGTGTGTGGTTGCTGTGGCGTGTCATTGTGATGCCTCAATTCTGCCTTTAACATTGACGTGTGTGTGTGTGTGTGTGTGTGTGTGTGTGTGTGTTCTCATCATGTTAAGAAATTGAGGAAAAGCCTATGGCTCCCCCTCCTGTCAACGGGCGGAAAGGCAAGTGCATCCTGTGTGTGTGTGTGTGTGTGTTTATAGACTAGTGTGAGCCTCATATCCATGTACAGAACTGTAAACGATCCAATAACAGCTTCATTATTAAACACGGCTGCTGTAAGGGTACAGTAGGGTTCTCTCTCAGGCAGATAATCAATAATCCCCAGCACGTGTAATCAGTCCCAGTTTGTGTCGTGATGGTCGCGGTCCAAAAACGCTTGATTTTGCTGTGGCTTTTGTCAAAATTTGCGATGCAACTTGCTGAGTTTTTTGTAACTACTGAATAGTTACAAAGTACGAGACCTTTGTGACATATTTGATTTGACGTATGAAACACGTATTTGACGCGTTCAAATCGAAGATCTGAAAATCTGCGGAGGTTTTTTTTTAAATAGCGGCGTTCGCTTGATTTTGCGTTCATTCCTGCCATCGCGAAATCGTGACCTCCAGGATCGACTGACCAACCACGGCCTCGGTCGTATCCGAAAGTGAAAAGGTGAAGCTAGCCGCAGCGGCCCGTTTTAAACGCGGACCGAGTGGGATTGTGTAGCGATGTGCGACCCGCGGCTCTGAGGGATTCTGACAGAATTCTCTCCGATTTTATTTAAGCTTTAAAGTAAAATATGCAGGAGTGCGATTAAAGTTAGTCCGTACTTCATACAATGAGATGTTGAAGGATTAACAGTCCAATAAATAATAATAATAATAATAATACTAATGATAAAGACTTGTCCCAGTGGAGTCTGTAGAAGCGGCGTTACCGCCCGCAGCGGTGATTAGTCCACCGTGTTAGTTCACTAGTCCGCTAGTCTATACAACCCCCAGAACGTAGCATTAGCACTAAAGTCCGCTTTTTCTTTCTTATCTCTGGGCCGTGACATCAGAGGTGACGTGGGAGGACCAGCAGAAGAAAGTGACTGGTATGAAATGCATTATGCGCTCTGTAGCGTGACCTTTGACCCAGAGGGGTGGTTATTAGTTAGCGTTAGCGCGTGCAGTGCTGTGTGTTTGCTCTTCCTCTTGCAGTGTCATCGGGTTCTACGCTCTTTAAAAAGAAAAAAAGTCACACACAAGGTACAGAGCCTCTGTCGGCTCTGTGGGACGTGATGACATCATACAGTGTCAGGGTTCAGGCTCATTTACATATGCGCATATCTGATAGACGTATTTATCACCCAAAAAAGAAATGACTGGGATTGATTTGCATATTTTTATATCTTCCACTGTCTATATCTCTCTCGTCTTTCTTTCTCTCTCCCCCTCTTTCTCACTCTCTCTCGCCCTCCCTCCCCTCTCTCTCTCTGTCTCTCACTCTCTCGCCCCCTCTTGCTCCCTCTCTCTCCCTCTCTCTCTCTCCTCTCTATCTCCCTCTCTCTCTCTCACTCTCTCTCTCCCTCTCTCTCTCTCCTCTCTATCTCCCTCTCTCTCTCTCACTCTCTCTCCCCCCCTCTATCTCCCTCTCTCTCCCTCTCTCGCCCCTCCTCTCTCCCTCTCTCTCTCTCACTCTCTCTCTCTCTCCTCTCTCCCCCTCTCTCTCCCTCTCTCTCCTCTCTCTCTCCTCTCTCTCCTCTCTCTCTCACTCTCTCCTCTCTCTCGCCCCTCTCCCCTCTCTCTCCCTCCTCTCTCTCTCTCTCTCTCCCTCTCTCTCCTCTCTCTCTACTCTCTCTCCTCCTCTCCTCCTCTCTCTCTCTCCTCTCTCTCCTCTCTCTCTCCTCTCTCACTCTCTCTCTCTCGCCCCCTCTCTCCCTCTCTCTCTTTTCCCAGCTTTCCAAGATTAATTTAATAATTGATTGTTAAACTTCAACATAAAATGGTTTATAATATTACTGAGAGAGAAAGATAGATCTCTCTCTCCTCTCTCTCTCTCTCACACACACACACACACACACACACACAATAATTCTGCTGTAGAGAACTGCATTAGTGAACACTAACAGTGTGTTTATTAGTTATTAGATTTATTAGCATGTAGTGGAAGTGTGTGTGTGTGTGTGTGTGTGTGTGTGTGTGTGTGTGTATGTGTGTGTGTGTGTGAGAGATGCTTTTCTTTTTCCTAACACAGTGTCAATGTGCCAATAATTGTTTATAAAGTACATCATGCTGGAGTGAGTGTTATATCAGATATCAGGACTCAGTTGTGTATTAGCTCTTTTTCATGGACATGCAGCTTGTTTGCATTAGATCAGTGTTAGTTAGCAAACACACACACACACACACACACACACACACACACACACACACACACACACACTTACTCACACACAGAGAGCTAATTTGTTCTCAGTAGTGTCATTTAGATTATTTCGATTGATCATGACCCTGCGAAGTGGCGAATCTCAGCAGTGTAAATCCAGTATAAAGACAAGCGGTCGTGATTTATTAGTGGAAGTGCTAATCACCAAGCAACACTTTTCTAAATCTGCGAGGAAAAACAAACTAGCTAGCTAGCTAATTTTAGCTAAATCATTCCACACGCTCCAGAAGCACGTCACACCCGGGCGATCGGTAATCTACTCATGTTTACTCAACGCTGAACAGAAGCTAGCGAGTGAACAGAAGCTAGCGAGAAACTGCAAGCTAGCATGTGGTGCATCCGAGGTGTTAGAAGCGATGTCCAGCATGTACTTGCATTTGAAATGACGCGCCACTGGAGGGAGATATAAAAACTACTGAGTAAGATCGATGATCATAAATGAGTGTGTGATTATTAGCATGATGGAATATCGGCACATGGCTAAGTGCAGTTAGCATGCATGTGTGTCTTGTTTGTGGTGCAGTGTGTGTGTGTGTGTGTGTGTGTGTGTGTTTTACTGTTGTTTAAACATCTGATCATTTTGCATTTCATCTACACCCTCGTGCTCGCGCCGGCTCAGTCGAGACGGTCACAGAGAACGGAGATGCAGGTAAATAACCACGTGGCGAACGCAGGTTACGGTCTGTCCATCACGCCGGTGCTCTGCGGGTCACTCGTTCAGTGTTAATCAGAGCAGCGTTGATAGAAACACTATCACGTTGGCGTTGCCGAACATCTTGATGAAAACGTGACTTGTATGAGTGTGTTCTTGTATGACCCCCAGACCCCCCCCACCCCCCCCAGTCCTCCTAGCTGTTTCATCCTCTTTCTGTTAGTGTGTTAGAGTTATATAGAGTATTTACAGTGCCCGCCACTAATATTGGCACCCTCGCTAAATATGATCGAATGAGGCTGTGAAAAATTGACTTTATTGTTTAACCTTTTCATCTTTTGTTTAAAAAAATATACAAAAATACTCTGCTCTCATGGACATCAAAGAATTACAAACACAACACAGGTTTATCAAAAACAATCTTTGTTTTATAGGTGTGCAACATTTCTTGGCACCCTTTTAGTCAATACTTTGCCTCCCTTTGCCATGATAACAGCTCTGAGTCTTCTCCTATAAGGCCTGATGAGGTTGGAGAATACATGGTGAGGGATCTGAGAGCGTTCCTCCATACAGAATCTCTCCAGATCCTTCAGATTTCGAGGTCCACGCTGGTGGACTCTCCTCTTCAGTTCACCCCACAGGTGTTCTATGGGGTTCAGGTCAGGGGACTGGGATGGTCAGGGCAGGACCTTGATTTTGTGGTCAGTAAACCATTTCTGTGTTGATTTTGATGTATGTTTTGGATCATTGTCCTGCTGGAAGATCCAACCACGATCCATTTGAAGCTTTCTGTCAGAGACAGTCAGGTTTTCATTTAATATCTGTTGATATTTGATCAAGTCCATGATGTCATGTATCCTAACAAAATGTCCAGGTCCTCTGGCAGAAAAACAGTCCCAAAACATTAAAAATCCTCCTCCATATTTAACCGTGGACATGAGGGACTTTTCCACACGGCTACCTCTCTGTGTACCAAACCCACCTCTGGTGTTTATTACCAAAAAGATACATTCTGGTTTCATCTGACCATAGAACCCGATCCCATCTGAAGTTCCAGTCGTTCTGACACACTGAAGACGCTCGAGTTTGTTTTTGGATGAGAGTAGAGACTTTTTTCTTCAAACCCTTCCAAACAACTTGTCGTGATGTAGGAGACTTCAGATTGTAGTGTTGGAGACTTTCTGACCCCAAGACACAACTAACTTCTGCAGTTCTCCAGCTGTGATCCTTGGAGATGTTTTATCCACTCGAACCGTCCTCTTCACAGTGTGTTGAGACGATATAGACACACGTCCAATTCCAGGTTGATTCAGAACATTTCCAGTCGACTGGAACTTCTTCATTATTGCCCTGATGGTGAAATGGACATCTTCAATGCGTCTGCTATTTTCTTATAGCCACGCCCCATTGTGTGAAGCTCAACAACCTTTTGCTGCACATCACAGCTACATTCCTCGCTCTTACCCATTGTTATGAATGACTAAGGGAATTTGGCCTTTGTGTTACCTCATATTTATACCTCATATTTATTTCCCTTATAAGTCACGGTTGAACAATTTCCTGTTCCTAGTCACCCAGGTGTACTAAAAATATATATAAAATATCAATGGGAATATATTTAAAATATATATTTCTCATATGAATTCATAGTAGTGCCAATAATCATTGCACACCTATAAAACAAATATATATTTTTTGGATAAACCTGTGTTGTGTTTGCGATTGTTTGATGTCCATGAGAGCAGAGAATTTTTGTGATTTTTTTTAACAAAAGATTAAACTCAAAGACAATTTTTCACAGCCTTCTTCACCCCAAGGGTTTACCAAGGGTGCCAGTATTAGTGGATTGCACTGTACATATTATAACGTTCTGTATAAAACACATTGGTGTGAAAGTTGGCGATGGAAGTTTTGTATAAAACGGCTCGTGTAACTGGGGCGTGGTTAGGTAAGACGTGTTATGAGCAATAATTAATCAGAAAATAATTAGTGTGAGTGTTTTGCTCCAGAGAATAGTTTTGTTCTGCTGAGACGTGGTGAACTCCTTCTCTGGTGTCAGCGATGGTGCTCCTGACCTTCCTAGTTTCTTTGCCACGTCCTAGAACTTCCCATTTTCTTCCTGGATGATCTCGATAGAAGTTTCGGCATCAGATCAGAACCTTGAACCGTAACCCCTTGACCCTAATACTGTTGTCTGTGTTGATGTCCTGCTGATTAAAAATGCTCAACAGAGTAGACCTTATGGGACGTTTTTCCAACTTCCATTCTCCTTCTCCAATCATCCGGAGCTCTCTCATTATCATCAGAAACATCTCTCGAACTCTCTCCAACCTGCAAACCCCAAAGTGCCAACATTCTGTACTTGAGTTTATAGTGCCGTAAAAGTCTTGGAAATTGGGATAAATCTTTTAGGAACTGATCTGAGATCAGTAGCTTGCAGTACATCAGGCACATGTTTGATTTTGGTGTCTGCCTTATAAATTTTTTTTTTGGTAAATATTGTCGTTAAGGAAACAGTATAACAGAACAAATCTTCATTCCACTGGAACTGCGTGACCTGAAGTGCTTTTCCATGAATATTCCTTACAAGATCTAGTGAAAGTGTTCCACGTTGGTCGGTTTGAAGGTCAGAGACAGTTAGAGAGCTGTTTTTGATGATCTTGAGATGATCTTCAGATGACATTGAGATGATCTTGAGATGGTATTGAGATGATCTTGAGATGACATTGAGATGATCTTGAGATGACTGAGATGATCTTGAGATGACATTGAGATGATCTTGAGATGGTATTGAGATGATCTTGAGATGACATTGAGATGATCTTGAGATGACATTGAGATGATCTTGAGATGATCTTGAGATGATCTTGAGATGACATTGAGATGATCTTGAGATGACATTGAGATGATCTTGAGATGACATTGAGATGATCTTGAGATGGTATTGAGATGATCTTGAGATGGTATTGAGATGATCTTGAGATGATATTGAGATGATCTTCAGATGACATTGAGATGATCTTGAGATGGTATTGAGATGATCTTCAGATGACATTGAGATGATCTTGAGATGGTATTGAGATGATATTGAGATGATCTTGAGATGATATTGAGAGGGTGGAGGAAATTGGAGAAATTGGACCTCCTGTGTAGAGATACTTTGATACAGTGTGCACCTCAGATGAAATCAGTTTTGAGACTGTAGTTTTGAGCAAAGAAACACGATAAATAATCTCACAATGTGCTTTTTTTTTTAAGAGTATTGTTGATACAGAACCTCGGCTGTGCTCATTTACCCGTGTTCTCAGTATTGTAACCTTTTACTGTTAGTAGGAGAAAAACAGCTCGAGTACCTTAGGTGGCTCTTTCAGTGCAGCGAAGCGTGCTGCTCAGCCTACAGTCTCGTCGTTATGTGTTTCTCGTGGTTTTACCTTTTTAATATTAGTAGGAGAACAAACAGCTCCAGAGAGAACGTACCTCTAGTCTCTATCCGTCCAGCGAACTCTATTTAGAATGCAAAAAGTCACAAATGTCCGTGTGTTTCTGCGATATTCATAATTTTTAATGTTGTTCTCCCTACAGGTTCTCTAAAGGATCCATCCAGGGTATGTACATTTCTCACTAACCACCAAAAATGATTTCATATGATGTGTGCACATCACCATGTCTTCGAACAATGTGAGGAGAACGGTGTTTATTTAACACGTGTACAGAGGAGAACGCTGTTTATTTAACACGTGTACAGAGGAGAACGGTGTTTATTTAACACGTTTACAGAGGAGAACGACGTTTATTTAGCACGTGTACAGAGGAGAACGGCGTTTATTTAACACGTGTACAGAGGAGAACGGTGTTTATTTAACACGTGTACAGAGGAGAACGGCGTTTATTTAACACGTTTACAGAGGAGAACGGTGTTTATTTAACACGTGTACAGAGGAGAACGGTGTTTATTTAACACGTTTACAGAGGAGAACGGCGTTTATTTAACACGTTTACAGAGGAGAACGGTGTTTATTTAACACGTGTACAGAGGAGAACGGCGTTTATTTAACACGTTTACAGAGGAGAACGGTGTTTATTTAACACGTTTACAGAGGAGAACGGTGTTTGTCTGCGTGTTACAGAGGAGAACGGTGTTTATTTAACACGTGTACAGAGGAGAACGGCGTTTATTTACTACGTGTACAGAGGAGAACGGTGTTTATTTAACACGTGTACAGAGGAGAACGGTGTTTATTTAACACGTTTACAGAGGAGAAACGGTGTTTATTTAACAGTGTACAGGGAGGAAAACGGTGTTTATTTAACACGTGTACAGAGGAGAACGGTGTTTATTTAACACGTGTACAGAGGAGCGGTTTTTTATTTATCGTGTACAGAGGAAACGGTGTTTATTGAACACGTGTACAGAGGAGAACTGTATTTATCTAACCACGTGTAAAGAGGAGAACGGTGTTTTATTACTACGTTTACAGAGGAGAACGGCGTTTATTTAACACGTTTACAGAGGAGAACGGTGTTTATTTACTACGTTTACAGAGGAGAACGGCGTTTATTTAACACGCGTTTACAGAGGAGAACGGTGTTTATTTACTACGTGTACAGAGGGAGAACGGTGTTTATTTAACAGCGTTTACAGAGGAGAACGCTGTTTATTTAATACGTGTACAGAGGAGAACGCTGTTTATTTAACACGTGTACAGAGGAGAACGGTGTTTATTTAACACGTTTACAGAGGAGAACGACGTTTATTTAGCACGTGTACAGTGGAGAACGGCGTTTATTTAACACGTGTACAGAGGAGAACGGTGTTTATTTAACACGTGTACAGAGGAGAACGGTGTTTATTTAACACGTGTACAGAGGAGAACGGTGTTTATTTAACACGTGTACAGAGGAGAACGGTGTTTATTTAACACGTGTACAGAGGAGAACGGTGTTTATTTAACACGTGTACAGAGGAGAACGGTGTTTATTTAACACGTGTACAGAGGAGAACGGTGTTTATTTAACACGTGTACAGAGGAGAACGGTGTTTATTTAACACGTGTACAGAGGAGAACGGTGTTTATTTAACACGTTTACAGAGGAGAACGGTGTTTATTTACTGCGTGTACAGAGGAGAACGGTGTTTATTTACTACGTGTACAGAGGAGAAACGGTGTTTATTTAACACGTGTACAGAGGAGAACGGTGTTTATTTACTGCGTGTACAGAGGAGAACGGTGTTTATTTAACACGTTTACAGAGGAGAAACGGTGTTTATTTAGCACGTGTACAGAGGAGAACGGTGTTTATTTACTACGTGTACAGAGGAGAACGGTGTTTATTTAACACGTTTACAGAGGAGAACGGTGTTTATTTAACACGTTTACAGAGAGAAACGGTTTATTTAACACGTTTACAGAGGAGAACGGTGTTTATTTAACACGTTTACAGAGGAGAACGGCGTTTATTTAACACGTGTACAGAGGAGAAACGCTGTTTATTTACTACGTGTACAGAGGAGAACGGTGTTTATTTAACACGTTTACAGAGGAGAACGGCGTTTATTTGCGCGTATACAGAGGAGAACGGTGTTTATTACGCGTTTACAGAGGAGAAAAAGGCGTTTATTTAACACGTGTACAGAGGAGAACGGTGTTTATTTAACACGTTTACAGAGGAGAACGGTGTTTATTTAACACGTGTACAGAGGAGAACGCTGTTTATTTAACACGTGTACAGAGGGAGAACGGTGTTTATTTAACAGCGTTTACAGAGGAGAACGACGTTTATTTAGCGTGTACAGTGGAGAACGGCGTTTATTTACTACGTGTACAGAGGAGAGCGGTGTTTATTTAACAGCGTTTACAGAGGAGAACGGTGTTTATTTAACACGTTTACAGAGGAGAACGGCGTTTATTTAACACGTGTACAGAGGAGAACGGTGTTTATTTAACATGTTTACAGAGGAGAGCAGTTTATTTAACACGTTTACAGAGGAGAACGGTGTTTATTTAACACGTGTACAGAGGAGAACGGTGTTTATTTAACACGTGTACAGAGGAGAACGGTGTTTATTTAACACGTTTACAGAGGAGAACGGTGTTTATTTAACACGTGTACAGAGGAGAACGGTGTTTATTTAACACGTTTACAGAGGAGAACGGTGTTTATTTAACACGTTTACAGAGGAGAACGGTGTTTATTTAACACGTGTACAGAGGAGAACGGTGTTTATTTAACACGTGTACAGAGGAGAACGGTGTTTATTTAACACGTGTACAGAGGAGAACGGTGTTTATTTAACACGTTTACAGAGGAGAACGGTGTTTATTTAACACGTGTACAGAGGAGAACGGTGTTTATTTAACACGTTTACAGAGGAGAACGGCGTTTATTTAACACGTTTACAGAGGAGAACGGCGTTTATTTAACACGTTTACAGAGGAGAACGGTGTTTATTTAACACGTTTACAGAGGAGAACGGTGTTTATTTAACACGTGTACAGAGGAAGAAGCGGTTTATTTAACCGCGTGTACAGAGGAGAACGGTGTTTATTTAACACGCGTTTACAGAGGAGAACGGTGTTTATTTAACATGCGTTTACAGAGGGAGAACGGTGTTTATTTACCACGTGTACAGAGGAGAACGGTGTTTATTTAACACGTGTACAGAGGAAGAACGGTGTTTTACTAACGTTTACAGAGGAGAACGGTGTTTATTTAACACGTGTACAGAGGAGAACGGCGTTTATTTAACACGTGTACAGAGGAGAACGGTGTTTATTTAACACGTTTACAGAGGAGAACGGTGTTTATTTAACACGTTTACAGAGGAGAACGGCGTTTATTTAACACGTTTACAGAGGAGAACGGTGTTTATTTAACACGTTTACAGAGGAGAACGGCGTTTATTTAACACGTTTACAGAGGAGAACGGCGTTTATTTAACACGTGTACAGAGGAGAACGGTGTTTATTTAACACGTGTACAGAGGAGAACGGTGTTTATTTAACACGTGTACAGAGGAGAACGGTGTTTATTTAACACGTGTACAGAGGAGAACGGCGTTTATTTAACACGTGTACAGAGGAGAACGGTGTTTATTTAACACGTGTACAGAGGAGAACGGCGTTTATTTAACACGTGTACAGAGGAGAACGGCGTCCGGCTCAGAGTTGATTATTTTCCTCGGACAGCGTGCCCCAGAGTGTGTTATTCTCTCCGTTTTGTATCCGAGTGATTGTGTTGTTATGTTCTCCTGCACAGAGGGGAATGGACAGCTTGTCTATGAAGTCCTCGGACAGCGATGTTAGTGACGTGTCCGCCATGTCCAGCGCGTCTCGGCTTAGCAGCGCAAGCTACATGTCCGTCCAGTCTGAGAGAACGCGGGCCGCTCGCAAAATCAGGTGGGGTGTGACCTTCGACCTCCAGTCTTTTATCTTTTAATCTGTTATTAATAATCTGACTTTTTCCTGATCACGGTTTATTCTGCATGCTCACAGCTTTCTCTCCTCTCTTCCGTCCTGCATGCTGCACGATTGCGTCTGCGTACGTGCGTGTTTCACGTGTATATTACTGTATATGTGTGTTTCTGTGTGTTTCTGTGTTTATGTATATGTTCCCGTTCACGTGCATCTGTCTGTATGTGCGTGTCTTTGTGTGTCTATCCTACTGTGTGTGTGTGTGTGTGTGTGTGTAGCCGTGGCGAGGCTGTCCAGCAGAGTCAGTCTCAGGGGGAGGAGTGTGTGATTGAGGGAAAGGAGACTGTAGAGGAAGGAGAGCAGATAAATGGAGTAGAGGAGGAGCAGGAGGCGGAGCCTGACAGGTCAGAACCATGTGAACGTAGTCATTCATCCCAAAATACATCTGAGTCGCTAAAGTTTTTAGGGACTTGCGCAATCTTCGGCGTCAAAAATTGTCCTCAGTATTCACGCAGGGAAAGTTCCTGGTGTTCAGAGCCGAGTTACGCAGCTGCTGAAGTGGATTCACGGAGCTCCACGTTAAAGATGATGAAAGTCACTGCCCTGTGTACGTAACGTAACGTGAAGCGTAGGCCTGTCGATATTAGGGCACAAACGGGGCAGTCCCTTCAGGATTCCGCCATGTCGCACTCGCAGAAATGAACGCGAAATCGTGAAATCAAACTCTGCAACATTTCGCAGGAGCTTTCGCAGCTTTTTTATTTTTTTTTTAAATGACAGATTAAATCTAAATCAGATTACCCGCGGATTCGGGCCGAGACATTTTGGCATTCAGCCGAAACGCTCTCCGATTCACGTGCGTCGAACACGTGTACAGCGAAAAGGTCTCGTTTACCATCAAACGTCACTGCGGAAACTATTTCTTGCGGTTGCGATTTCACGATTCACCGAGTTTTATGCATGAAAAGCGCAAAAGGCTCCAGTCGCACGGCAAATATAGAAAAAAGACGCTGCAAAATCGAGCGTTTTTGGCCGCAACAATCACCAAAAAAACAAGCAGGCGCTCCCCGTGTATCACGCCGAGGTTGTTTTTTGGTTGTGCATCAGAGATTGAAATATAGTTTGTTTGCTTTGTTTTAGACTTTGTTTTAAAGTGTGAGTCTGTTGTACCCTGTGACCTGTAGTTTCTTACACACTCATAACTACCACTTACATAACAAGCGGAAAGAGACAGAACCACTTGAATACAGGGAACATGCGCCGTGTAATTCTAAATGAACTGTACCGTAATGCAGTAGTGCACTCCGTGTCACTGGGCTGGAGAGTTCACTGTAACGTCTCTGATTAGACACGTTCTAGTTACAATTTCATACTTTCGGACTTTTCTCGCGCTAGTTCTGTCCTGAAGAACCCGCTCTTGATCTCTCAGCTAGATCTCCTTCTCTTCCTCGTCTTCTTCTGCTCTTTATTTTGTTGTTTTATTGCAGAATTATTGAGTAAAGGAAACTTTTCCTAGGAACAGTTACTTAGATTAGAACAATTACTTTTCCCATCCCTCATGTCTGGTCTATATATACTGTAAATACGTATATGTATATTTATATCGCTGTACAGATAGACTATTTATTTTAAATTGGCCACACATTCAGTTTGTATTGTATAAGTTAGTGTTCTTGTTTGTAGCTTGAGTCTGCTGCTGAGAACGGGGTTTATTTCATCGTTCCGATGTAATATTTTCCTCAGTTTTTTATTAAAGATCATTAAAAAAGCATCTGCTGAGGTAAACGTTTGATACCTGATGGAATTAAGAACCATTATGAGCAGTTTTTTCCCTCTTTAGACCTTCCTCTGTAGTGCTGATCTTCATCCCTGACCCTGTCCTGATCCTATAGCTGAACCCTGTCCTTTCCTCTCTCTCTCTCTCTCTCTCTCTCCTGTCCTCCTGCTGTTCTTCATCCTCTTATTCTTCCCTCATTATCCGTACTCCTGCATTGCTGACAGTGGGTTTACGTCCAAAATGAAACACAGGGCTCCGACAGCGACTCCCGGCGCCAGCATCACCAAGAGCTCCAGCGTCGGAGGAGAAATGTGCTCGCTCGGCAGGAACGACGACGACGAGGATGACAAGAAGAGACGCTCTAGCTTCGGGGCCAAGATGGCCGCCATGGTGGGTCTGAAGAAGAAGAGCCAGAGCACATCACAGCTGGATCCAGAGGGTAAGGCCAAACGTCTTATTCTTCTTTCTTCCTCTGATTATTATCATGACGTTGATTTTATTTATTAATAATAACACTACTTATCACTCCAGTACTATTATTATCTTTACTTCTACTCATAAAACTATTTCAACTGCTCTCATGACTATAAACTACTGTTCATAATTACACTGTTACCAACTCATTTTAATAATCAAACTACTGAACCTATTTTTTTTCTACAAGTTAAACTACATTTCTACAGCTATTAAAACTGATAACAATATTAGCATCCCTGTATTAGCATTTCATTACGTCTGTTATTATTCGTGCTATTAAACAGTGTTTCATCATCATTTCGAAAACTCTACAGTTAGTGCTACAACTGACGCTTTTAATATAACTAATGTTAATATTTATACTAAAACTACTACTTCAACCAATCCTTACTTATCCTTACAAACCTGCGTACTACTTCAACGCAAATCTGCTAATGCACAACACATGCACACTGGTCTGCCATGGCCTTAATTCCCGTCCCTCGTGTGATTTGCTCTCTGGTGGTTCTCAGGAAAAAGGAAAAAAAAAAACAGAAAGATCTGGCTCTGCTTGTGCACCACACTGCTCTCGGATAAACCACGGCTCAACGGAGGAATAGAAAGACTTTACCGAGAAATCGTTACGAAACGTCAAGCTCGAAGCTGTTCGTTCAGTTAAACCGAGACGCCCCACTGATGCCTGCTGAGGGGAAATAGGGTCATTTAAAAAAGCTCTAACGGGACGGTGTGAAGCTAATCCTCGAAACTCACGTATTGATGCCCTTGAGCGTGTTTCACTGATAATTACAGCAATTTATTACGCCAGTGCTGGGTTAGTGCTGGGGTTTTTGGACTGGTGAGGAAGCTCATTTTGGGTCACCGGACGTGTGTGTGTGTGTGTGTGTGTGTGTGTGTGTTCTATTGGTTTATGATTAAATAAAGTCGCAGCTTTTACAGTGTGTCAAGTGTATGTGTGAAGACAGAGTAATACATATTGGTGTGCAGCTGGCAATAGGATGATGTGTTTTGAAAAACAGCTAGGTATAGCTAGTTAGCTGCTCGGTGGCTTGATGGTTAAGGTGAAGGTGAAGGTTGGGGGTTCAAGCCCCAGCGCTGCCAAGCTGCCACTGTTGGGCCCTTAACCCTCTCTGCTCCAGGGGGCGCTGTATCATGGCTGACCCTGAACTCTGACTCCAACTTCCTACCATGCGTTTCCAGAGTAATAAACCTGCCCCAAATCTAAAGACGTGTCCATCTCCAAATCCTTCTCACTGACACCATGACTGTCATTTCACGTTACTCCAACACGCCATTTCACTAAACGCCAGATCCTCACGTTATTAAACATTTCGCCTGAGCGTTGTCATAAATAGAGAACGGCTATGAGATGAACAAACTGGTTTAGCGTTGAGATTGGCACCAAGCGCGTGTGTGTGTGTGTTTGTAAGATATTTAATATGTAGAAATATCTAAATGTATGCAAAAGACACAGCCTACTCATCCCATCCCACAAAAAACGGCATCAGTTTCCCGATTCTGCCAGAACCTCGAGCTGACCCTCAGACCTGATAACCCCGCTGTCTCTCTCCTTTCACTCCGCCTCATCAGTACCTTCGAAGAGCAAGAGATGAAAAATAAAAATAAAAAACGCCGTTCACGTTATCTTTTTGTCGGAAGCTAAGACGGTAATTAACACGCGTTCTTATTAACATTACTCTTACTGCGTTATTCTAAACATACAGAGACCACGGTGAGAAAGAACAACGTTCATACACAGGATACGACAAGGTTTTGTCCAGCTTTTCCTGGCAACCCAACCTCCAAAGTACCTCAGGTCTTTCTCTTTGGGTTTATTGGTGTCTCTGTGGTTGCGTCTCGTGTTCATCCTTATAAACACCCCGTATTCACACAGCGCCACACGTAGACACGCTTTAAATAGCTCCACGACGAGTTTAACAGATAAACACAGCTCTGCCCGAGTGGAGATCTCAGCTGTAAAGCCGGTAAAACTGTGAGATGGTTTAGGAGCGAAGCGAGTGTGTAGCGCTCACCACAGCACGTGCACGTCATCGCGGAGGTTCTTCTCGAGCTGTATTAACTTTGAGAAATGATGGAGTGTATTGTTTTTATGCTGCACTCCAGTGTGTTGTGTTTATTTATTCCTCTTTGGCTTCTCGTGTGTTTATTTTTTCGAAAAAAAAAATGGAACAAACTATATTCGATAGAAAATATCGCTACGTCAGGTGAGGTAGCTGAGGTCGAGGTACTGTCAGTACTGCAGTAGCAGCAGTGATTTCAGCGTTTCCAGACACGTAGTGGTGGTTCATCTCTTTCACCGTTAAAGCTCTGAATAAACAGAGGCGAGAAACACGGGCACGTTGTAAACGCCTCGGGAGAGCTTCACCGACCGACTTTGATTCGCCGCTCCGAGTTTATGTTCGTCTTTGTATTTGGTTTATGAGATGTTGAATAAACACTTTAGTGTGTGTGTGTACACGTTAGCTGTTCTGAACAAAAGCCAGAGCACTTAGGGCAGAGCCAGCACCATGGTCCATTTTTCATTTACATTTTTTTCTTTCTCAGCTTTCGATTGGGTGAAACATTCTGTCTCCTCCCACCTTTCCCTTTCAGTAGAATACAAAAGAACCGATCCACAACACACACACACACACACACACACACTATTCGAGAGACAGGACTAGAGAAGGACGTGTGTGTTTGTGGTTTGTCGGCGAGTATAAGGGTGTAAGTGGGGTGGCGGGGATGGGCAGGCTAGGGAAGGACGCTGTGCAGCATTCAAAGAGAAAGCTTAGTCTCTCGGCTTCGTTCGAGGCTCTTGCTGTTTATTTCACCTGCATCAACTCGTTTCATGGGAACGGCACAGGTAGGAAAGAGTCTAAAACCTCACCCTATATGGGAAATGCATGTGTAATACTCCTCCTCCTACTACTACTACTGCTAATAATAATAATAATAATAATAATAATAATAATAATAATAACAAACTTTACAGAGCACTTTGGTAGCTCAAAGTGCTGTCCAATTATAAAAATGAAAGCAGAAAAAGATTAAGATAATAGGGAAAGTAGGAAAGTAAACATCCGGAGCGAACAATTGCATAAATATTGAATCTAATTAAACCTTCGCTGAAAAACAAACATAATACAAGTCATTATAAAGTAAAACACCAAAGTTCATTTGCATTACATTAGTCTTAATATTGTGACATTTATTTTAAAATGCTCTATTCGCTTCAGCGTCTCAGTGATGAGCGTGTGTCGAGGTGCGAGTGTATATCAGAGATGAAAGTTACATATACTCGGTGGGGGGAGAAGAAGAAATGAACTTAGCAGTGAATTATATGTGTTTATTTACTGTTCTTCTCCTTGGGTGCGTCTCTAATCAGCACTATCACGTCTCAGTAATACAGATCAGTGTAAGTGCTAAACTCCACGTATCAGCACAGCACGAGGGTTTATGTTTCTAAAATAGTGGACTTGTTAAGGGGAAGAACTCAGAACCAACAATGTAGAAACATTACTTCCATGATATAACAGATTTCAGAGTGCAGTATACCTGGGTAATATATCATTATATCGTTCATCAGATTTTCACACTGTACCATAACACTGCCACACCCTCTGTATGGATAATGGACAGTGTGTTTCTGCTCTCCTTCCTCTCTCTTCATGTCTCTCGCTCACAGAGGAGGGGAAGAAGAAGAAACCGGTGCGTTTGGCCATTCAGAGGAGTGTAGAGACGGGCTTGGCCATTGAGATGAAGAGCAGAATGACACGACAGCTGAGCAGAGAGACGGCTGAGGAAGGAGAGAAACCCAAACCGGGAAAGTACGAAGAAAAAAATCCTACATTTTCCTTCACTGCTATTTGGGGGGAAAGTGTACGTTCTGGATAAAAGGAAGAAAACATGTAGCGGTATCACATCATATCAGATGATAGCTCCAATCTAATTTCAACATTTAGCACATCATCGATTATTATTAGTAATCATTAACCAGGTCGTTCATTTATCTTTAACTCATATCATATCAACACCAGACTGTTGATCGGCTCAGAATGTGTATTAATTATAAACTTTATTCATTAAAGCGTTTACACACACTTCTGCTCCTTGCAGGATTAAACTAACAATATTAAACTATTACAGTATTAAACTATAACAGTATTAAACTCTAACAGTATTAAATTATAACAGTATTTTCTCCCTCTGATTTGTCCATAGTCTTATTTTCCCGGGTGTAAAAATCTCAACAGACAGTCAGTTCACTGAGTTCTTGGACGGTCTAGGCCCCGCCCAACTTGCTGGGAGACAGACACTGGCCACGCCCCCAATGGGTAAGTGATGATGCTATTTGTTTGTGTGTTTATTGGAAATTTACACAGTCATTTGTTCTATCAGGTCAATAATCTAATAAACGAGAAAAAAAAATCTATTGAAAATCGACCACGTTCACAATCTGTTTTTTTTGCATACACTTTGTTTCAGTTTTATAGAAAGTATGTATAATAATAAATATAACACGTATACGACAAGTTATATATGCAAATTAAATATGGTTGCAAAATTCTGAATTTACTAAATATTTTTGTTCTGCTTATACTGCGTTCACATGAAATTATTGTCAGGTTTATCCAAATATGAGAACTCTTGGTAATTTTGGGTAAAAAAAAATAAACTTTTGAGCGGGAGTTTATACATTACTATAGTATTACAATTATATATAATGGTGCTTGTTTCTAAAAAGTAACTTGTGAAAAGTTTGTATATTTTGATAATCATCTCGGACATTTTTTCTCACCCGTTCAGGCGATATCCAGATCGGCATGGTGCACAGGAAAGAGCGTCTTGACGTCGAGGTGATTCGTGCTAGAGGTCTGGTGGGAAAACCGGGCAACAAACAGACACCAGGTGACAATGCGGTGTTCCTCCTTCCACTTAACAAAGACATATTGGATGATTTGCTGTCCTCATTTTACTACTTTAGTTTTTCACCAGGACTATGAGCTTACAAATAACGAACATCTATTTAAATCACAATGTATTCTCTAAAGTTCAGACCACACCCAGTTCCTCAGTGATGTCACACAGCTGTGTTGACGAGGTTGATCTATAAACATGAACTTTACTGTGTGGTTGAAATGTTAAAAGGACATCACACAGTAGATTAACGTCAGGCTACAGCTAAGAAGATATTATAAGAGATATTATGGCTCGTCTAATAGTTTTCTACTTATTACTTTTTGTAGCACCCTACGTTAAAGTCTATTTACTGGACAACGGGAAGTGTATAAACAAGAAGAAAACGAGGCTGGCGAGAAAAACACTGGACCCGCTATATCAGCAGCAGCTGCAGTTCGAGGAGAGTCCTGAGGGAAAAGTGTTACAGGTAAACCTCACACACGACACGCGTCGTGAAAAGAAAAGCGGAATGGTTGTGTTGTACCATCTCCTGTTTTAGTTTGAAAGAGCGATGAGATGACATTATTGAAAAAAAGCACCAATTAAATACCACCAAAGTCACAGAGACACCCAAACACACCCTCATATCTATTCATATGGCAACTCCTCTACCTCAGACAAGAAGAAACACATCTCAGTGATCTTCTAAACGTCTGGGTTACACATGTAACCCTGTTCCCTGAGAAGGGAACGAGACGCTCCGTTTTGCATAACACTATGGGAAGCGCCTCTCGCGCGTGACCGGTATCTGAAGCTTGTGAAAAATTATGCCTCTTTATAGGCCTGCCATGATCAGGTGATGTGACAATTAAGCACAGTGCGTAGATATAAATATGGCACCTGTGAACCGCACCATCAGCCTCTATTATCTGAAGCAAAGACGCAATTCACAGGCCTGCCCTGGTATGACAAAGCTACGCAACGTCTCGTTCCCTTCTCAGGGAACAGGGTTACATATGTAACCCAGACGTTCCCTTTCAAATGGAACTTTGACGTTGCATTTAGCATAACACTATGAGAACGAGAATACCCCCTCTGTCATACTGAGGGTACGGCCTGTTCAAAAAGACCCAAGCCCGAGGGTCACTGCAAGACACTCAAGCCTGGGGTGGAATGAAAATCCAGGCTGTAATAATGAATGAATGTGTGTGGTGTAGACCACCCTGCAGCAGCACACACATCCTGTAAGTATACCACTTTGGACAAAGCCTTCGTGGAGGCGACCGCCCTAGTGGAATGAGCCCTTATGCCCAGAGGCGTACAGAGACCGTGTGCCTCATAAGCAGTCGAGATTGCTTCCACTATCCAATTAGAGATGTGCTGCTTTGAACAAGCATCACCTCTACTGTCACCGCCAAAGGAGACCAGCGGCTGCTCCAACTTATGCCACTGGCCGGAGCGGTGGACGTAAGTACAGAGAGTCCTTACTGGACACTGCAGGTACATTATCTCTTGTTCCAGTGTGGGTAATGGAGGAGGGCAGAAAACCTGCAACACCACAGGGTGGGCAGCTTATGTAGGCACTTTAGGAATATAATCCAGCCTAGGATACAGGAAGGCCTTGGCTAATCCAGGGGAAAAGTCATGGCAGGAAGGGGCAACAGAGAGAGCTTGTAGATCGACTACTCGCTTGAGAGATGTCAGGGCCAACAGAAGAGCTACCTTTAGAGTCAGAAGCTTCTCAGAAGCTGACCCTAAGGGCTCAAATGTTGTCCCTGACAGACCTTCCAGGACCACAGAAGGTCCCAGGAAGGTATGCGCAGCCTGCAGATGGGCCTCAGCTGTCTGACACAATGCATAAACCTTGAAGTTAGAGGATGTTGCCCACAGAGGCTCCATCAACGCGGGACATGGATGGCCGAAATGGCGGCCACATAAACCTTGATTGTTGAAGGAGCCCACCTCGCTGAGAACTGTTTTTGTAAGTACTCCAGGACTGTAGCTATTGCGCAGTTCACTGGGTCCACAGTGGATCTCTGTGGATGGGAATCTCCCAAGGAGTGCCATCTCACAGGGATATTATCTCTCAGAACCATATTTGAGCTGGCCAATAAGGTGCTACTAGCAGCAGACATAGGCTGTCTTGGCAAACTCTTGTAGTACTAGTGGGAGCAGAGCGATGGAGGGAACAGCATACAGATGTGACCTTGGCCAGATGTGCACCATGGCATCCAGCCCTAATTGTGTGGGAGGAGTGAGGGTGAACCTCAGCGGCATGTGTTGGCTCCTCGGAGGCCAACACATGCGATCCCACTTGTCCAAACTTTGCCATATGGACTCCACCACTTGTGGATGGAGCCACCCTGCTCTAGATGAGGGCCGCACTGGAGACCGTGAGCTGGACAGCTGTCTAAGACTGCGCTCCAGCCTGTGAGGGAGGTGTCTGTCATTACCTTCTTGTGCTAAGGAGACACCTCTAGAGTGTGACCCAAGGCTAGAAACTGTGGACACTCAAATTCTCAGAGCACGTAGGCATCGCTGTGTGACACTGATTTTCTCAGAGGTTTCATCCTCATCATAGTAGAATTCCTATAACCCCTAGAAAAGTTGTCCACTGCACGGGGGAAAGCATACTTTTCTGAGATTCAACCTAAGCCCCAAGCTCTTCATGTGGGCGAGAACAACATCTTGATGTTGAACTGCCAGTTCCCTGGATTGTGCTAGAATTAACCAGTCGTCCAGGTAGTTTAGTACACAGATGCCCTGGAGTCACAATGGAGCCAGAGTGACATCCATGCACTTTGTGAAGTTGCGAGGGGATAAAGCTAGCAATATTTCTATGTGGAAATTTGCACCTTTTTGGATCTTTCGTCACAAACCAGTCCTCAAACTGAATCTGTGGTATGATAAGTTTGGGCATCAGCATCAGCATCTTGAACCTGTATGTCAGAAGAGTACAGTTCAGATGACGCAGATCTAAAAATGGCCACATACTCCTATTTTTTTTTGTGGACCTGGAAATAATGGCTGTAAAAACCTCCCTCCCTCAGGGAATGAGGTATATGTTCTATGGCCCCTTTGTCCAAGAGGGATCTTACTTCCTGTGCTAATGTCGTGCTCTGGTCTGTGCTGACTACTTTGGTGAGCACACCTCTGAACCAGGGGGGTCAAACTATAAACTCGACCTGGTAACCCTTTTCTACGGTAGACAGAACCCATGGAGACACATTTGGCAGTAGTTTCCACACTGCCAGATGGTCTTTTAGTGACGTTAACTATTCCACATTCTATTGAAGGGAAAGCATAAGATTTTTGTTGCCCTGTGACAGCTTGCTGACCACAAAACACTGAAAACTTGGGGACCGCCTTGGCTAGGGGAGGCTCTACAGTAGCACTGGGGGCTACCTGCCCTAACAACCTCAAGTCTCCTGATACGTCCCTCCACAGCCCCTGAGGGCCCCTTTTCTTTGCCTGCTTGGCCTTTATGACTATTCTCAGATCAGGCCTAGTAGCAGGCCGCGACTGTGGCTACCCGGTTCCCCTGGCTGTCGGCGGGGGTTGGTAGGCTGCCATACTCGCCTTCTGGGTCTCCCTGGCACTAGTGCTGGCCCGGGCTCCACTCGTGGTTGCCTGGGTGAGCTCGAGACAACAGGGTAGGAACTGGCTGAATGCCGCCATATGTCGAGCTCACTCAGCAGGTCTGCTTGGTAGGCTTGCAACACTAAGCAAGCAAGACTACTACTGCATAGGCCTTGCATAGGCCCACCAATGCCACGGTGGCCTTACATGGTGGTTTGGATGGCAAAGCCGACCCCCCTAATTACCTGCCATCGATGGAGAGAGGTAGCTCGCAAATGCCACCTCCACCTTCAGCATAGTTAAATAGCCATGCCGTTCATTCCCCACAATGGCCGAATAATCCAACATCATGGGGTTATACATACGGCTTATGCATGGTTTTCCCCCAGAAGCCTGATATTTTGTCATGCACTTCTGGAAGAGAGGGGAGTTTCTGCAGTGTGATTTACTTTCACTGGGGAGAAAGAGGTTCATCTAGCCTTAGTGATCACTTCAAGCAGCTCTTTATATGCTGCTCTCAGTTTTTAGCACATCCTTCTGGCTCCTCGGAGTCAGAGAGGAATTATTACTATTATTTTTGTGTGTGTGGGTTTTATTTTCCCCCTTTGGCTTTCCATAGCGGAAGGAGAAGTCGTGACACGAGCTCCAAAATTCAGCGGAGAGCTGAACCCGGAAGACAGAGCAAGAGATAGAACAGCACTCGTCTCCAGCTCCTCTTCCGGATCCATAAGAAATCCCCTGAACCTGAGATGGCTAGCTGCCTCGGCAGCGGCCGGACCAAATCCGCAAGGCTCTGAAACCCAACTTCGCTTCGGCTTCCGAGAAGAGCACGAATCGCAAGCCGAGCTGCTTAATGTCGGCATTACCTTGTGCAGATTCTCGAGGCTGCCATCGCATGCTAACTTACAATATTGATAAAAAACTTGATCAAGGTTGCTCCTGTAATCCTATAGCTATTGTCTTAAATAAGATCTTCAGTGTCTCTGCAGTATTTTCTGATGTATTAACCAAAGCATTTTAATCAGTTGTGTGATTATTTCTTAGCCACCTGTGTCAAATTTTGCCTGCAGGTCGTACTGAATGTCTTTTGTTCACGTTAAACCCATACTGTGTTTTTCAGATCATCGTGTGGGGAGATTACGGCCGTATGGACCACAAGTCATTCATGGGCGCTGCTCAGATCCTGTTGGATGATTTAGAGCTCACCAACATGGTCATCGGCTGGTACAAACTGTTTCCCCCCACCTCGTTGGTGGATCCGACGTTAGCTCCTTTGAGCAGAAAAGCTCCTGAAGGAACGACTGACAAATCAAATGTCCGCTCATAACGGCGCCAAGATGTCCTCTGCATGCTTCACGCTGCGTCCCGTGGGAAGGCTGAGCGCACGAACACGCCGCCGTCTTCCTGCTGCCAAAAGAGAAACAAGGAAACAGGGAGACGCGGGAGCCGGACATTTGGGTTCGAGCATCGTTAATGTCAGACAGACAGACAGACAGACAGACAGACGGCTCAGAGGTCCGAGGCTCGACTCAATCTGGGACAGAAGAAGACAAATAACACTTAAACAGAAGTCGAGCTTAAACAGAAGAGATCTTTTTGGGATGGAAAGACACCAACCTTTGGCTGATTTGTTTCCTTTTCAAATGGAGAACAGTGTGATTTATCCAGAGCTTTGGATGTCTGTAGAGAAAGGAGAAGAAGACACCAACAAAAAGCCATGTGGACCTACAAAGGGTAGTCTGAGAAAATGAGAAGAACAGATGGTTATACTGGAGCTCAGAAATCCCAAACTCGAGTCCGTCAACAAGGGTGTGCTGGTAGATGTGATGAAGAACAAAATGAAGCTCTCTGAAGATAACGTATACAGAAAGAGGAACAAAGGTCCAACTTTTGAGAGAGAGATGAAACCTTGGCTGTTCTGTTTCATGTCAGTGTTGTTTTTTCCAGGACTTGGGTGGAAAAAATATATAAATACATTTATAAACAAAAACGCACAAAAAGGCATGTGGACCAACAGTACTGGGGTGAAGAGAAGATTAAAATGGACGAATCCAGGACAAGAACAATAAAGCCAATTTCAGATGATTTAAAGAGAACGATGGTGACAATAACATTTATTTGGACGTTTTGTTTCATATGCAAAAGGACCTCAGTGTTCTCCATAAAGAGTTTGGTATATCTGCAAAAAAAACAACACTACACACAAAAAAGCCATGAGTGTTCTAACACAAGCAAGAGACAGAGAGAAGAAGCTGAGAATGACGTCTCCAAAGCCCTACTGCACTTCCTCAATCAAGCCAGATAAATATCATTAATTATCAAAAGTTCCTGTTTTAATAAACATTCAAAAACAAATCTAGAGAAAAAAGAGAACTCTTTTACGCTCTGGTATGATGCTATTTTCAGTGATGTACTGTATTAAAGTCATGAGAAGAACTTTTCTTTTCTTTTATTTCTTTTTTTGTGCATGGATGCAAATTATAGAAATAAAAATATGATTTTCTTCAAGGCTGCTGCTAAAAGAAAAAGAAAAGAGATGGATCGAGAGCCCGGTCGGCCATTTTGAACGGTTTCTATTCAGAAATCTCCACTGCATGCTTTACAGTAAGAGTGACTGTGTTGAAGATGAAGATGTGGTTGTTGTTGTACGTCTGTATTTGTTGCAGATCAGCAGCGGTGTGTTCTGGGAAAAATAAAACCCATTTCCTAATAGAAAAAGACTTTATTTTAAATTCCATATTTTCCAGACTACATTGTGCGGTGTTTTTCACCTTGTAGTTGCTACACGATGCATATCATAATTCTTGCTGCGCTGATTCTTAGTGTGATTATTTTTCTAAACAAATAGAGAAACTGAAATCACACATTTTAATAATCACGCGTAACCAATAACAATAACAATAACAGCTGTCCTGGTGGATAGAAACCACCAACGTTTAGCCAGAAGGAAACCTCCGTGCTCAACATGTTAGTGTTTATCTCCATGCAGATTTGAGCAGGATATGACTCATAATCTGGAAAATACAGTAAACAGATTAGACCCTTAAAAATACCTTTATTTCAAATCTATGACTTGTGGTTATTATAATTGTGCAAACTGCACTTTTCTCTTTCTTCCATCTGCTTTCTGGCTGCCATGTTGTTTATTTGTTTTCCACTGGGAGGCGCTGTGTTTTATTCTTATTGTCTTTTCACCTTTCATTTCTCAACTCATTTGTCCAAAATCAGACATGTCAACAACAACAACAAAGAAAAAAGATTAAGACTAATTCCCACTTTTGAGCATGTTTCACTAAAAGATTAATCAGTGTGAGAGTTCGTGGTTAGTGCATGTGGCGGTGAAGCTCAGCTCTCTGATCTTCAACTTCATCAAACGCCGTTCAAGCTCATTTTGTTTCCACATTTTATATTTTATTATTATTATTATTATTATTATTATTATTATTATTGCATTTAATGTCTCATTTAAAAACCAGGTGATTCCCAGTGAAATAAAGAAAAAACACACGTTTGCAAGGGAGACCTGGCCAAGTTGTTCAAATGGATATTAAAGTCATTTTATATTTAACAGAAGTTGAGTAGTAAGGTTGCAGGTATATTTTATTTTAATATTGTAATAAAGAAAAAGATTTTTTTTAATGACCCCATTAGATGGTGCAGTATGTCACAGACTGGTTTATGAAAATGGGAAAATTGCCACACAATTTTTTATTCTTTTCTTGTTTTGAGAAAAACAAAAAATAATAAACACTCTGTGTTATTTATTCTTTGCATGTTGTTTTTATTTAGATTTATTTCTCCTACACTGATTTACACCTTGTTGTTAGAACCAGAAGATACGACCACATCACCCCGATCTTATCCACACTGCATTGGCTCCCAGTAAAATTTCACATTGATTATAAAATACTAATACTGACCTATAAAGCACTAAACGGTCTCACGCCACAGTACCTAAGCAAACCTTTGATCTTTTATTATCCACCACACCTACTTACAGTGCCTTGCGAAAGTATTCGGCCCCCTTGAACTTTTCAACCTTTTGCCACATTTCAGGCTTCAGACATAAAGATATCAAATTAAATTTTTTTGTGAAGAATCACCAACAAGTGGGACACAATTGTGAAGTGGAACGAAATCTATTGGATATTTTAAACTTTTTTAGCAAATAAAAAACTGAAAAGTGGTGCGTGCAAAATTATTCGGCCCCTTTACTTTCAGTGCAGCAAACTCACTCCAGAAGTTCAGCGAGGATCTCTGAATGATCCAATGTTGTCCTAAATGACTGATGGTGATAAATAGAATCCACCTGTGTGTAATCAAGTCTCTGTATAAATGCACCTGCTCTGTGATAGTCTCAGGGTTCTGTTGAAAGAGCAGAGAGCATCATGAAGACCAAGGAACACACCAGGCAGGTCCGTAATACTGTTGTGGAGAAGTTTAAAGCCAGATTTGGATACAAAAAAATTTCCCAAGCTTTAAACATCCCAAGGAGCACTGTGCAAGCAATCATTTTGAAATGGAAGGAGTATCAGACCACTGCAAATCTACCAAGACCTGGCCGTCCCTCTAAACTTTCAGCTCAGACAAGGAGAAGACCGATCAGAGATGCAGCCAAGAGGCCCATGATCACTCTGGATGAACTGCAGAGAACTACAGCTGAGGTGGGAGAGTCTGTCCATAGGACAACAATCAGTCGTACACTGCACAAATCTGGCCTTTATGGAAGAGTGGATATCCATAAAAGTCTGCTTTAAAGTTTGCCACAAGCCACCTGGGAGACACACCAAACATGTGGAAGAAGGTGCTCTGGTCAGATGAAACCAAAATCGAACTTTTTGCCCACAATGCAAAACGATATGTTTGGCGTTAAAAGCAACACAGCTCATCACCCTCAACACACCATCCCCACTGTCAAACATGGTGGTGGCAGCATCGTGGTTTGGGCCTGCTTTTCTTCAGCAGGGACAGGGAAGATGGTTAAAATTGAGGGAAGATGGATGCAGCCAAATACAGGACCATTCTGGATGAAAACCTGTTGGAGTCTGCAAAAGACCTGAAACTGGGACAGATTTATCTTCCAACAAGACAATGATCCAAAACATACAGCAAAATCTACAAAGGAATGGTTCACAAATAAATGTATCCAGGTGTTAGAATGGCCAAGTCAAAGTCCAGACCTGAATCCAATCGAGAATCTGTGGAAAGAGCTGAAAACTGCTGTTCACAAACGCTCTCCATCCAACCTCACTGAGCTCGAGCTGTTTTGCAAGGAAGAATGGGCAAGAATTTCAGTCTCTCGGTGTGCAAAACTGATAGAGACATACCCCAAGCGATTTGCAGCTGTGATCGCAGCAAAAGGTGGCTCTACAAAGTATTAACGCAAGGGGGCCGAATAATTTTGCACGCCCCACTTTTCATTTTTTTATTAGTTAAAAAAGTTTCAAAAATCCAATAGATTTCGTTCTACTTCACAATTGTGTCCCACTTGTTGGTGATTCTTCACAAAAAAATACAAATTTTATATCTTTATGTTTGAAGCCTGAAATGTGGCAAAAGGTTGAAAAGTTCAAGGGGGCCGAATACTTTCGCAAGGCACTGTAGATCAAAAGATGCGGGCTATTTGTTGGTACCTGGAATAGTGAAGGCTACAGCAGGGGGAAGATCTTTCTCTTATAGAGCCCCACAGTTTTAGAATAGCCTTCCAATTAGTGTTCGGGGCTCAGACACAGTCTCAGAGTTTAAGTCGAGGTTGAAAACATATTTCTTTACTCAAGCTTACCATGAATAGACTTTCTTTAACACAAAGTTCACAGTCTTATCCATCATAGGATAGTAAGCATACCTAATAATCTCTAAAAACCTCTCTTTACCTCCCTCTCTCTCTGTCCTTCTGTCGAGCCACACATGATATTATGGAGATGCTAGTGCTCCTGAACTTTCTGCACTCCGGACCTGTCTGATCCATTCTGATGCCCTACCTCTGGCTGGAGCTCTCATCAACTGGAGGCTAAATTCTGCCACTGAGGATCAGCCCAAGCAGTGCGGCATGGAGATTGCTGAGGATGGTGCTGCTTGAAGTACCATGGAAATGGTTTTGGACCTCGATTTCACATGGACATTCTCACTGTGGTTGCTGTGGTTACGGTTGCGGCGATGGCCTTGGGACAGCAATTACCACATCCAGTTTTGCACTCGGGTCTCCTTTAGTGAACAGTGGACTAGTTCAACAAACAGACTTCATATAAAACCTTAATGAACTTTCTTTTACTTTCACACTATCTGTCGTTACCCAGATGAGGATGGGTTCCCTTCTGATTCTGGTTCCTCTCAAGGTTTATCCCTCATATCATCTTAGGGAGTTTTTCCTCAACACCGTCCATTGTGAATGGCAACATGGAGTCATCTTGTGGGCTCACCATGTGCATAATGTAGGTTGGACTTCATTACATTTACAGCATTTGGCCTTTTCAGAGCGACTTTATCTCACTTATACAACTGAGCAGTTGAGGGTTAAGGACCCAGTAATGCCAGCTTGACAGAGCTGAGATTTGAACTCATGACCTTCTGATCAGTAGTCCAATATCTTAACCACTGAGCTCACTGGGTCAGGGTGAATGCCAGACCAGCAGCATGCACGTGTTGGACTGACGGACTACAACCTTGAAATGAAAACTGGATTGGGAATCAAGAGATGAAAAGATAAGAAGATCGATATATTTGGTTTTACATCCACATAGTTGGGGTGGTCTCTCCTATGCCAAAGGAGATACTGTAGGTCTCCTTAGTGAGGACTCCCATATCTGAAGCCAAATGGCAAAAAGTTATTAGACTTCTGTGTTTTAAAGCCAAGTACTCACATCAGCTCGAGGATGAAGATAAAACACAAAGAACCATGAGTGAGAAAATTAAGGGTCCAATTTATTGCTCCAACACACGAGATCCACACAGTGAGACGTCCCAAAGTGATCTGAAAATACAGTTTTTCAAACTTAGTATACGGCCCCTGTTTTGCCCAATTACCAATATGTCTGGTTTCTGGGTGATTTCTTCATCCATTATTTTTGAATTCCAGGTGCTTTGGATCTGGAGAACCTTATCCCAACAGTTAATGATAAACTTTTTGATTGCATCATCAGACTTATGTTTTTGACACATGGGTAAAGTGAGGTGCAGAAGTGATGGTGAGTTACTGTGCAGAACAGATTAATGTGCTAAAACCAGGAGAGCTTCTTGTGTTGCTTGGGGAAATCATCTTTGAGATTAATTTAAGGAGCATTAGTTGCCTTGGTTTATGCAGACACTTCATTCACTCATGCAGGATTGCTAGTTACATTTACAGTACAATGATCAAGCTGAAGGGTCAAAATGACAATAGGTAGTTCAATAGTAAAAATCCCCAGAGATCAGCAGTTTCTGAAATACTCCAAGCTGCCCATCTGGTACCAACAACCATGCCATGGTTAAAGTCACAGAGATCACACTTTCTCCCCATTCTGATGTTTGAAGTGAACTGAAGCTCTTGACCTGTATCTGCATGATTTTATACATTGTTGTCACATGATTGTTAACTGCATAAATGAGCAGGTGTACAGATGTTCCTAATAAAATGGATGGTGAGTGTAGACTGTTTGAATACGGCTGGGTATTGTTTGAAAATATTCAGCACTAACGCTGATCTGATACCTTTAATTAGATACTGAAATCAAAACAATAAATTTTTTCAATCATTTCCCCCCATTTGTGACCATTAAAACATGTTATTGTAACTGATATTATTATCCATCCATCCATCCATCTTCAACCGCTTATCCGTAATCGGGTCGCGGGGGTAGCAGCTCCAGCAAGAGACCCCAAACTTCCCTTTCCTGAGCCACATTAACCAGCTCTGACTGGGGGATCTTGAGGCGTTCCCAGGCCTTATTGACCTAGGGAGGCGCCCAGGGGGCATCCTTACCAGGTGCCCGAACCACCTCAACTGGCTCCTTTGAACACAAAGGAGCAGTGGCTCTACTCTGAGTTCCTCTCGGATAGCCGAGCTTCTCACCCTATCTCTAAGGGAGAGGCCAGCCACCCTCCTGAGAAAACCCATTTCGGCCGCTTGTACCCGCGATCTAGTGTTTTCGGTCACTACCCAACCTTCGTGACCATAGGTGAGTGTCGGAACGAAAATTGCCCGGTATATCGAGAGTTTTGCCTTATGACTCAACTCTCTTTTCGTCACAACGGTGCGATGAAGCGATTGGAACACCGCTCCCGCTGCTCCGATTCTCCGGCTAATCTCCCGCTCTATTCTCCCCTCACTCGTGAACAAGACCCCGAGGTACTCCTTCACTTGGGTTATCCTTCACTTGGGTTATGTTCTCATTCCTTACCCCGGTTTCCTGCTGAGAACCATGGCCTCAGATTTGGAGGTGCTAATCCTCATCCCATCCGGTTCGCACTCGGCTGCAAACCGATCCAGCAAGTGCTGGAGGTCACGGACCGATGATGCCATTAGGACCACATCATCCGCAAAAAGCAGTGATGAGATCCTCAGGTCACTACGCCTCGATATCCTGTCCATGAATTATTATATTATTATATTAAGTGATATTGTACTGATATTCAGTCAATGGTTTGATGTAAAAACAAAAGGTCCAATCTATTTATACACCTAATACAAGAAGATTTGAAAACTATTTGAAGATTAGAAAAAGTGTCAGAATGTTACAAAAACAAAACAGAGCAGTGTTTACAGGAAAGAGAACAGAGCAGCAATAGCATGTTGAGGAAATAGTCACGGCTTCAGTCATGGTGATTTTAGAGTCTTCCAACCAGATGATGTGATAGAGTGGTGGGGTGGTGGAAGACATGGGCTGGAGTGTAGACCAGAGCAACTAGAACCTTAACCAGAACCTGAGTTCTGCCATGATGTCTGGATTCTGTAGGGTATAACAGTGGAATTGTGTAATAATAAAAATGAAGAATTGATCTTCAGTAAGTGTTTATTCCTGATAGTAGTGCTGCAACACCACTCTGTAAAGTCCTATGATGATGAAGAATCACACCAAGCAAGCACAGGTTCTTTAGATCTTAGACACACTGTCTGTGCTTACACTTTGTGGAAATGTGTTACATTTAATTCAGATTATTTCTCAGTGTGAGAAAAACGTTCAGGAAATGCCGCTGTGAGTCGAGCACATTTCATTAAAAATATCTTCTCTGGAATCTGCATCAGATGAAAATTCTTCATAACCTGAAATTAAACAAAAACAAGTTTAATATTTAAGCTGTCAGGTTGAACATGAACATTAAACATCAAAGTAAAGTTTAAGTGCAAAGTTTAAAACAATACCCAGTAACTCACTGAATATGAACCTGTTTATAATCAATAGCTCTTTATAAAAACAGGACCAGGTTACTTACACTTTTTCTTCACTAAACAAAACGTATCAAACAATGTTAATGAGTCGAAATATTTATATATTTTATTTCTGTACATTTATCTGAAATACTGTAAATCACCTCAAGTTCTGTAGTTTAAGACTGAAGAGCTGCTTCTTTTCTGAGTCTCTGAGATTATTCCCAGTCAGATCCAGTTCTCTCAGGTGTGAGGGGTTTGATCTCAGAGCTGAAGTCAGAGCAGCACAGCCTTCACCTGAGATATCACAATAACACAACCTGCAGAGACAATGACACACTCTTCACTCTCTCAGTTTACACAAACATTTACACACAACTTTACTAAAATATTGATAAATGAGACCCTGTGTGTGTGTGTGTGTGTGTGTGTGTGTGTGTGTGTGTGTGTGTGTGTGTGTGTGTGTGTGTAATTTAATTTAATCAATTCAACAAGAACAATCAGGGTTGAGTTTCCTAAAAGCATTGTAAAGTTAAGATCATTGTAACTGGGAGAGAGAGTGTTCAAAGTGATGCTCGCTCTACCATTAAACGATGATGTTTGTGCTGTGATGCTTTTGGGAAACTCGGCCCTGATCTGCTTATACTACTACAAACACTGAATACATAAATACTGTGATCAGATCAGGAAAAAACATCAATGTGGACTGAAATGAAATGATTTTCCTCCTCAGGATATTTGATGCTGAACCTAAAACCTCTGCTTCAGTCTCACTATTAGAGAATGTGTCTTACTGAGGAGCAGGTCATGTGACTCTCAGAGAGATGATCTTACCTCAGTGTCTCCAGTTTACAGTGAGGATTCTCCAGTACAGCAGAGAGACACTTCACTCCTGAGTCTCTGAGTTTATTCCCAGACAGATCCAGTTCTCTCAGGTGTGAGGGGTTTGATCTCAGAGCTGAAGTCAGAGCAGCACAGCCTTCATCTGAGATATCACAATAACGCAACCTGCAGAGAGACAATCAGTATGTTTACATGGACAACAATAATCCAATATTAACTCGATTAAGACAATACTCTGATTAAGAAACCACCATGTAAACAGCAAAAAAAAGATTAAAGTCATAATGGAAGTAAACACAGACTATGTTTACATGGACAGCTGTAATCTAATTATTGACCTTATTCTGAATAAGACAATACTGTGATTAAGGTGTTTACATGAGTCACTTTTAGAATATTCCTTTCATGTTCCTGTGTTACATGTTATAGAATATAGATCAATGAACATCACGTCATTACGTCACCGCGCCACGCCGTCCGACGTCCCTCCAGAATTTCACGTATCAACATACAGTTCGTCTTTGTTATGGGACCGTATACAGTTTTGGGTGTTTTTATTTAGAATTTTTACAAACACTTCAAGTGCAGTTAATTATTTGTCATGCTGTAAGTGCAAATAAACGACTGCTTGAAGCGTCGGGCTGCGTCTCAAACCTAATATGTAGTAGCCGAGATACATGTATTTCACCTACTATATAGTAAGTAAGTACGCGGTTTGGGACGCAGCCGTGCTCTCTTGTTTGCTGTAAAATGGGTGCGCTGCCGTGTGTACGTGTCCTGTCGGAAAATACGGTGAAAACTCTCACACGATGTTAATAGTGTGATTAAGGTGTGTACATGTCTGTAATACACGTCCATAATGCGACTAAAACAGGAATACTCCACACGTCTTAATTCCATTTGTATTTACATCGATTATGACTTTAATCTGATTAAGGTAATTAAATAAAATTGCTGTTTACATGGTAGTTTCTTAATTAGAGTATTGTCTTATTCGGGTTAAGATTGGATTATTGTTGTCCATGTAAACGTACTGACAAATGGAATTAAGACATGTGGAGTATTCCAGTTTTAGTCGAGTTGAGTTGATGCCAAAGAGCTCCATTTTGGTCTCATCTGACCACAACACTTTCACCCAGTTGTCCTCTGGTGGTCAGATGAGACCAAAATGGAGCTCTTTGGCATCAACTTAACTCGCTATGTTTGGAGGAGGAGGAATGCTGCCTATGACCCCAAGAACACCATCCCCACCGTCAAACATGGAGGTGGAAACATTATGCTTTGGGGGTGTTTTTCTGCTAAGGGGACAGGACAACTTCACCGCATCAAAGGGACGATGGACGGGGCCATGTACCGTCAAATCTTGGGTGAGAACCTCCTTCCCTCAGCCAGGGCATTGAAAATTAAAAGTAATTACTAAGTCATTACCAAGTACTAAGTCATGTTTTGCAGAGGGGTCAAATACTTATTTCCCTCATTAAAATGCAAATCAATTTATAACATTTTTGACATGCGTTTTTCTGGATTTTTTTGTTGTTATTCTGTCTCTCACTGTTCAAATAAACCTACCATTAAAATTATAGACTGATCATTTCTTTATCAGTGGGCAAACGTGCAAAATCAGCAGGGGATCAAATACTTTTTTCCCTCACTGTATGTGCCGCCGTGAGTACTAGGTCATCGGATCACGACTCCTCGAGTTTGCATGCGTTAAGGCAGGCTGTGTGAGATGTGGACATAGCGGTATAGCTCCTCTCCCTCACTCACGGAGCCACGCTGCTGTTTTTTGCTTGGTTGCTGCTTTGTGTTTGGTTCTGCTTTGTTTTGTTTTGCTGCTTTGGGGCTGCTTTTTGTTATTTCATATTCTGATTTGGTTTTGTTTTGTGTTGGCTACGGTCATTGAGATCAGTCTTTCTTTAATTCCACTGTGTTGTAACAGTGTGTCAGTTATGCTGATACTGCTACATGGTAGTAGTGGTTTTGGTCAGTCTTGATCGACTTGCTACCTGTAATCAGTTTGAGCTCAAGGTTCTGTTTTCATGACAGTAAGGGTTTTTGTTTGTTTGTTTGTTTGTTTTTTGGGTCTGCTTTGAGCAGATTATAATTGACTTTGTGTTCTTTTGGGGTTTTTCCCCCTGTAGAAGCTGAGTGCTTCCTGAGGCTGGAGGAGGTCCTTTTCTGCACCTTGGGCTGTACTTAATTAAGGGTCGTTATTATTGCTGTATTTATTTGCAGTGAATTTTGTGGGTATGATTCTGATTAGTGGGGTGCTTTTCCCTTTTTGTAAAGCTGGTGCTTCTGTACTAGCCTGCCCTTCATACAGGAAGCCTCTGTTCTCCTAGGATCATCTGTTAAATCCTTTTTTGTACTGTTTTATTCAACCAAATGCTTGATTGTATTGGCTGTTCTTCTTTTAAGTAGTTATTGACTCCTTTTTAATCTTAAAATAAAATGTATTTTTGTATGGAAACCCAAGCCTCTTGCCTGTTCTAAGTGGAACGTGTATTTGTGTCCTTAGTTGGGTTATTTTCCGTTTATTCGGGGTGGCTGAGTGGGTCTTAATCGAAGTGAAACGAGCCACATTGCTACACATGTAAATATGTTGCATTATAGACATCTTACAAGTCAAAGTCTGTCTCTCTCTTTCTGGGAAAACAAAATGTTGCTCACAAAAAAGACATTTTATTTTTGTCATGTACAATCCAAAATTATGTAGCAATTGCTAAATGTTATTTGTGTTTTAATGAGGAGCAGGTCATGTGACTCAGTGATCTTACCTCAGTGTCTCCAGTTTACAGTGAGGATTCTCCAGTACAGCAGAGAGACACTTCACTCCTGAGTCTCTGAGTTCATTCTCAGACAGATCCAGTTCTCTCAGGTGTGAGGGGTTTGATCTCAGAGCTGAAGTCAGAGCAGCACAGCCTTCATCTGAGATATCACAATAACACAACCTGCAGAGAGACAATGACACACTCTTCACTCTCTCAGTTTATATCATTACATGGATTACTGCACTTTTATATCTGGAATATACTGTGGAGTTTAAATTGATTATTTTTATTAAGTTTACAGCATTTATCAGACTCCCTTATCCAGAGTGACTTATAGAAGTTGTGTTGGGGCGTCACTACATGCAAATGAGCTGTGTCGGGAACGCGCTTCACACATTACAGGAGATCAACATAAGCACACGAGTACGAAGAAAATCAGCCTTTCTGTCAGAAATCTTTAGTTCAGTTTGACTTACACAAACATTTACACACAACTTCACTAAAATATTGATAAATGAGACTGTGTGTGTGTGTGTGTGTGTGTGTGTGTTCTTGTAAATATGATCGTTATATCTCACAATCAGGGCTGAGTTTCCTAAAAGCATTGTAAAGTTAAGATCATTGTAACTGGGAGAGAGAGTGTTCAAAGTGATGCTCGCTCTACCATTAAACGATGATGTTTGTGCTGTGATGCTTTTGGGAAACTCGGCCCTGATCTGCTTATACTACTACAAACACTGAATACATAAATACTGTGATCAGATCAGGAAAAAACATCAATGTGGACTGAAATGAAATGATTTTCCTCCTCAGGATATTTGATGCTGAACCTAAAACCTCTGCTTCAGTCTCACTATTAGAGAATGTGTCTTACTGAGGAGCAGGTCATGTGACTCTCAGAGAGATGATCTTACCCCAGTGTCTCCAGTTTACAGTGAGGATTCTCCAGTACAGCAGAGAGACACTTCACTCCTGAGTCTCTGAGTTTATTCCCAGACAGATCCAGTTCTCTCAGGTGTGAGGGGTTTGATCTCAGAGCTGAAGTCAGAGCAGCACAGCCTTCATCTGAGATATCACAATAACGCAACCTGCAGAGAGACAATCAGTATGTTTACATGGACAACAATAATCCAATATTAACTCGATTAAGACAATACTCTGATTAAGAAACCACCATGTAAACAGCAAAAAAAGATTAAAGTCATAATGGAAGTAAACACAGACTATGTTTACATGGACAGCTGTAATCTAATTATTGACCTTATTCTGAATAAGACAATACTGTGATTAAGGTGTTTACATGAGTCACTTTTAGAATATTCCTTTCATGTTCCTGTGTTACATGTTATAGAATATAGATCAATGAACATCACGTCATTACGTCACCGCGCCACGCCGTCCGACGTCCCTCCAGAATTTCACGTATCAACATACAGTTCGTCTTTGTTATGGGACCGTATACAGTTTTGGGTGTTTTTATTTAGAATTTTTACAAACACTTCAAGTGCAGTTAATTATTTGTCATGCTGTAAGTGCAAATAAACGACTGTTTGAAGCCGTGGGCTGCGTCTCAAACCTAATATGTAGTAGCCGAGATACATGTATTTCACCTACTATATAGTAAGTAAGTACGCGGTTTGGGACGCAGCCGTGCTCTCTTGTTTGCTGTAAAATGGGTGCGCTGCCGTGTGTACGTGTCCTGTCGGAAAATACGGTGAAAACTCTCACACGATGTTAATAGTGTGATTAAGGTGTGTACATGTCTGTAATACACGTCCATAATGCGACTAAAACAGGAATACTCCACACGTCTTAATTCCATTTGTATTTACATCGATTATGACTTTAATCTGATTAAGGTAATTAAATAAAATTGCTGTTTACATGGTAGTTTCTTAATTAGAGTATTGTCTTATTCGGGTTAAGATTGGATTATTGTTGTCCATGTAAACGTACTGACAAATGGAATTAAGACATGTGGAGTATTCCAGTTTTAGTCGAGTTGAGTTGATGCCAAAGAGCTCCATTTTGGTCTCATCTGACCACAACACTTTCACCCAGTTGTCCTCTGGTGGTCAGATGAGACCAAAATGGAGCTTCTTGCATCAACTTAACTCCTATGTTTGGAGGAGGAGGAATGCTGCCTATGACCCCAAGAACACCATCCCCACCGTCAAACATGGAGGTGGAAACATTATGCTTTGGGGGGTGTTTTTTCTGCTAAGGGGACAGGACAACTTCACCGCATCAAAGGGACGATGGACGGGGCCATGTACCGTCAAATCTTGGGTGAGAACCTCCTTCCCTCAGCCAGGGCATTGAAAATTAAAAGTAATTACTAAGTCATTACCAAGTACTAAGTCATGTTTTGCAGAGGGGTCAAATACTTATTTCCCTCATTAAAATGCAAATCAATTTATAACATTTTTGACGCGTTTTTCTGGATTTTTTTGTTGTTATTCTGTCTCTCACTGTTCAAATAAACCTACCATTAAAATTATAGACTGATCATTTTCTTATCAGTGGGCAAACGTGCAAAATCAGCAGGGGATCAAATACTTTTTTCCCTCACTGTATGTGCCGTACGCGTGAGTACTAGGTCATCGGATCACGACTCCTCGAGTTTGCATGCGTTAAGGCAGGCTGTGTGAGATGTGGACATAGCGGTATAGCTCCTCTCCCTCACTCACGGAGCCACGCTGCTGTTTTTTGCTTGGTTGCTGCTTTGTGTTTGGTTCTGATTTGTTTTGTTTTGCTGCTTTGGGGCTGCTTTTTGTTATTTCATATTCTGATTTGGTTTTGTTTTGTGTTGGCTACGGTCATTGAGATCAGTCTTTCTTTAATTCCACTGTGTTGTAACAGTGTGTCAGTTATGCTGATACTGCTACATGGTAGTAGTGGTTTTGGTCAGTCTTGATCGACTTGCTACCTGTAATCAGTTTGAGCTCAAGGTTCTGTTTTTTGCGACAGTAAGGGTTTTTGTTTGTTTGTTTGTTTGTTTTTGGGTCTGCTTTGAGCAGATTATAATTGACTTTGTGTTCTTTTGGGGTTTTCCCCTGCTTAGAAGCTGAGTGCTTCCTGAGGCTGGAGGAGGTCCTTTTCTGCACCTTGGGCTGTACTTATTTAAGGGTCGTTATTATTGCTGTATTTATTTGCAGTGAATTTTGTGGGTATCATTCTGATTAGTGGGGTGCTTTTCCCTTTTTGTAAAGCTGGTGCTTCTGTACTAGCCTGCCCTTCATACAGGAAGCCTCAGTTCTCCTAGGATCATCTGTTAAATCCTTTTGTGACTGTTTTATTCAACCAAATGCTTGATTGTATTGGCTGTTCTTCTTTTTAAGTAGTTATTGACTCCTTTTTAATCTTAAAATAAAATGTATTTTTGTATGGAAACCCAAGCCTCTTGCCTGTTCTAAGTGGAACGTACTTGTGTGTCCTTAGTTGGGTTATTTTCCGTTTATTCGGGGTGGGCGTGAGTGGGTCTTAATCGAGTGAAATGAGCCACATTGCTACACATGTAAATATGTTGCATTATAGACATCTTACAAGTCAAAGTCTGTCTCTCTCTTTCTGGGAAACAAAATGTTGCTCACAAAAAGACATTTTATTTTTGTCATGTACAATCCAAAATTATGTAGCAATTGCTAAATGTTATTTGTGTTTTAATGAGGAGCAGGTCATGTGACTCAGTGATCTTACCTCAGTGTCTCCAGTTTACAGTGAGGATTCTCCAGTACAGCAGAGAGACACTTCACTCCTGAGTCTCTGAGATTATTCACAGACAGATCCAGTTCTCTCAGGTGTGAGGGGTTTGATCTCAGAGCTGAAGTCAGAGCAGCACAGCCTTCATCTGAGATATCACAATAACACAACCTGCAGAGAGACAATGACACACTCTTCACTCTCTCAGTTTATATCATTACATGGATTACTGCACTTTTATATCTGGAATATACTGTGGAGTTTAAATTGATTATTTTTATTAAGTTTACAGCATTTATCAGACTCCCTTATCCAGAGTGACTTATAGAAGTGTGTGTGGGCGTCACTACATGCAAATGAGCTGTGTCGGGAACGCGCTTCACACATTACAGGAGATCAACATAAGCACACGAGTACGAAGAAAATCAGCCTTTCTGTCAGAAATCTTTAGTTCAGTTTGACTTACACAAACATTTACACACAACTTCACTAAAATATTGATAAATGAGACTGTGTGTGTGTGTGTGTGTGTTCTTGTAAATATGATCGTTATATCTCACAATCAGGGCTGAGTTTCCTAAAAGCATTGTAAAGTTAAGATCATTGTAACTGGGAGAGAGAGTGTTCAAAGTGATGCTCGCTCTACCATTAAACGATGATGTTTGTGCTGTGATGCTTTTGGGAAACTCGGCCCTGATCTGCTTACACAAGGTTTCCCTCACCAAAAAAGTGTTTTTACGGAGCACCTTAAGCTGAATGAATGTATTATAATATCAGATCATATTCTTATATGAACATATCAGAATGAATGTAAAACGATGGTGAGAGTTCTAAATAAAAAAGAGATCTCAAGCTGAAAGAAAAGCTGGAGACAGGAATGAGCTGCCAATCAACAATCAGTGTTTGGATGAATGTGTGTGTGTGTGTGTGTGTGTGTGTGTGTGTGTGTGTGTGTGTGTGTGTGTGTGTGTGTGTGTGTGTGTGTGTGTGTGTGTGTGTGTGTGTGATTGGTGTGTGTCCGATGGTCATCACCAAGTTAATTAAACAGCTGATTGGATATTTCTCTGTAACATCAACTCGGGATGGTATTTACAAACATCAACTCGGAGGAGAAAGTTCCAAACCATCAATAAGGTAAGCCTCAACAAAGAATAAATGAAGTATAAACTTTTTTGTTAGGGAGTAATTCTTGTAGATGTTAACAACAGCATTAACCAACACAGAACATATAACTACAACACTTTCACCCAGTTGTCCTCTGGTGGTCAGATGAGACCAAAATGGAGCTCTTTGGCATCAACTCAACTCGCTGTGTTTGGAGGAGGAGGAATGCTGCCTATGACCCCAAGAACACCATCACCACCGTCAAACATGGAGGTGGAAACATTATGCTTTGGGGGTGTTTTTCTGCTAAGGCGACAGGACAGCTTCACTACATCAAAGGGACGATGGACGGGGCCATGTACCGTCAAATCTTGGGTGAGAACCTCCTTCCCTCAGCCAGGGCATTGAAAATGAAAAGTAATTACTAAGTCATTACCAAGTACTAAGTCATGTTTTGCAGAGGGGTCAAATACTTATTTCCCTCATTAAAATGTAAATCAATTCCTAACATTTTTGACATGCGTTTTTCTGGATATTTTTGTTGTTATTCTGTCTCTCACTGTTCAAATAAATCTACCATTAAAATTATAGACTGATCATTTCTTTGTTAGTGGACAAACGTACAAAATCAGCAGGGGATCAAATACTTTTTTCCCTCACTGTATGTGCCGCCGTGAGTACTAGGTCAGAGGATCACGGCTCCTCCAGTTTGCATGCGTTAAGGCAGGCTGTGTGAGATGTGGACATAGCGGTATAGCTCCTCTCCCTCACTCACGGAGCCACGCTGCTGTTTTTTGCTTGGTTGCTGCTTTGTGTTTGGTTCTGATTTGTTTTGTTTTGCTGCTTTGGGGCTGCTTTTTGTTATTTCATATTCTGATTTGGTTTTGTTTTGTGTTGGCTACGGTCATTGAGATCAGTCTTTCTTTAATTCCACTGTGTTGTAACAGTGTGTCAGTTATGCTGATACTGCTACATGGTAGTAGTGGTTTTGGTCAGTCTTGATCGACTTGCTACCTGTAATCAGTTTGAGCTCAAGGTTCTGTTTTCATGACAGTAAGCGTTTTTGTTTGTTTTTGTTTTTTTTTGGGTCTGCTTTGAGCAGATTATAACTGACTTTGTGTTCTTTTGGGGTTTTCCCCTGTAGGAGCTGAGTGCTTCCTGAGGCTGGAGGAGGTCCTTTTCTGCACCTTGGGCTGTACTTATTTAAGGGTCGTTATTATTGCTGTATTTATTTGCAGTGAATTTTGTGGGTATGATTCTGATTAGTGGGGTGCTTTTCCCCTTTTTTGTAAAGCTGGTGCTTCTGTACTAGCCTGCCCCTTCATACAGGAAGCCTCAGTTCTCCTAGGATCATCTGTTAAATCCTTTTGTGACTGTTTTATTCAACCAAATGCTTGATTGTATTGGCTGTTCTTCTTTTTAAGTAGTTATTGACTCCTTTTTAATCTTAAAATAAAATGTATTTTTGTATGGAAACCCAAGCCTCTTGCCTGTTCTAAGTGGAACGTACTTGTGTGTCCTTAGTTGGGTTATTTTCCCGTTTATTCGGGGTGGCGTAGTGGGTCTTAATCGAGCGAAACGAGCCACATTGCTACACATGTAAATATGTTGCATTATAGACATCTTACAAGTCAAAGTCTGTCTCTCTCTTTCTGGGAAAACAAAATGTTGCTCACAAAAAAGACATTTTATTTTTGTCATGTACAATCCAAAATTATGTAGCAATTGCTAAATGTTATTTGTGTTTTAATGAGGAGCAGGTCATGTGACTCAGTGATCTTACCTCAGTGTCTCCAGTTTACAGTGAGGATTCTCCAGTACAGCAGAGAGACACTTCACTCCTGAGTCTCTGAGTTTATTCACAGACAGATCCAGTTCTCTCAGGTGTGAGGGGTTTGATCTCAGAGCTGAAGTCAGAGCAGCACAGCCTTCATCTGAGATATCACAATCACACAACCTGCAGAGAGACAATGACACACTCTTCACTCTCTCAGTTTATATCATTACATGGATTACTGCACTTTTATATCTGGAATATACTGTGGAGTTTAAATTGATTATTTTTATTAAGTTTACAGCATTTATCAGACTCCCTTATCCAGAGTGACTTATAGAAGTGTGTGTGGGCGTCACTACATGCAAATGAGCTGTGTCGGGAACGCGCTTCACACATTACAGGAGATCAACATAAACACACGAGTACGAAGAAAATCAGCCTTTCTGTCAGAAATCTTTAGTTCAGTTTGACTTACACAAACATTTACACACAACTTTAATGAAAGATTAATAATAAATTAGGCCCACTGTGTTTTTGTGTGTGTGTGTGTGTGTGTGTGTGTGTGTGTGTGTGTGTTAGGGATGCCACGATACTCAAAATCTAGTTGTCAGTACCGATACCACCAAAAGTACACGATACTCGATATCAAAGTTGATACCACGGTGTGGTATAATAAATAAAATAAAATTTTACAAAATTTAAAAACTCTCCTGGGGGACATCCTCCTCTGGCTGATACTGGTGAAGAGAGAGAGAGAGAGAGAGAGAGAGAGAGAGAGAGTGGGGGGGGTGTATTTTAGTTATCAAACACTGTCTGACAATGAGTGGAGGTGGACTCCTAAACACACACACACACCTTATACTCTGAATGCAAGCATTAGTTTAAATTCACTGATATGGTGTCAGGCCATAAAGATTTATTAAAATCATGAACATGTGAATAATTATTAGTGACATTAGGCTAGATTTAGCTGACAGGACACGGGCTGAATGGCGATGCATGGTGGAACATTAGGAGGTAGCTTTAACATTGCAATGTGTTAGCGTTGCTATCAAATAACTGGCTATCGCAAACATTACATGGAGCATAACGTCAGCTGGTTTCACGGCTACAATGCAGCCGTCTCAAACAAATATAATATCGGACCCTCTTTCAGGTGCTTCGCCAAATTCCAGGTGTTTTCTCGCTTTGTTTGAAATAAACGATAGCATCGGTTGCACACCCTAAACCAATACAAGCTTTACTCTTTTTTCCTCTCAACGATTCGGGCGGAGCTAAACTTGGTAAGCTAAGCTAATCTTCTGTAGTTTTTCCCGTGTGCTTGTAAGCGTTCTTCCTCTTCTTCTTCACCACTTGCGAAGTGACTAAAACACTTGTGCGTATTTGCTGCTCCCATCAGTTCCGGAAGAATCGCAATCTCTGTACTTTCGTAACAACCGATACCAACTGTACTGCAGAAAAACAAGTACCGTCACGTTTTAAGAATGTTGTGACCAACTTGGTACCAAAGTATCAGTTCTTGTGACATCCCTAGTGTGTGTGTGTGTGTGTGTGTGTGTGTAATTTAATGTAATCAAATTTAGAAGAACAATCAAGGCTGAGTTTCCTAAAAGCATTGTAAAGTTAAGATCATTGTAACTGGGAGAGAGAGTGTTCAAAGTGATGCTCGCTCTACCATTAAACGATGATGTTTGTGCTGTGATGCTTTTGGGAAACTCGGCCCTGATCTGCTTATACTACTACAAACACTGAATACATAAATACTGTGATCAGATCAGGAAAAAACATCAATGTGGACTGAAATGAAATGATTTTCCTCCTCAGGATATTTGATGCTGAACCTAAAACCTCTGCTTCAGTCTCACTATTAGAGAATGTGTCTTACTGAGGAGCAGGTCATGTGACTCTCAGAGAGATGATCTTACCTCAGTGTCTCCAGTTTACAGTGAGTATTCTCCAGTACAGCAGAGAGACACTTCACTCCTGTGTCTCTGAGATTATTCCCAGTCAGATCCAGTTCTCTCAGGTGTGAGGGGTTTGATCTCAGAGCTGAAGTCAGAGCAGCACAGCCTTCATCTGAGATATCACAATTACACAACCTGCAGAGAGACAATGACACACTCTTCACTCTCTCAGTTCAGGACACACAGATCAGTTCAGCAGGAACTTTTTCATCAAAGAGTCACTGCAGTCTTTAATCATTATGAAATACAGAAACTTAGTCATTAATTATATGAGAGCAATAATTAAATAACAAATTCTATTTATTGTGTAAGAGGATGTGTGTGTGTGCGTGTGTGTGTGTGTGCTTTCCAGCTCCATGAGAATGATTACACTTGACTAAAACACATTAAAGGGCATGTACAAATATATAAACACATATTAAAACATAATTCTCATGTGCTTCAATATAAATTCAGTTACTCATAAATACCTAATAAATAACATCAATTAAGAATCACTTGAGAATTTCAAATTGCACAGACGGAGAGTCTCTGTCACAAAAGTAAACTTGTAGCGGTTGGTCATAAACCTAAAACTCCGCATACCCGAAGGAATTATCTCAAAATATAAGTACAGGGGCTGCGTATCATCACCCATAATACTCCAGGCCTTCCTTATAACTTGCTAGCTAACTATTTATGTTTGTTAATAACTGAGATGAAACCCTCGATATAAGTTGTAAATGTAAGCATGGTGATAGCAGCTACGCTGTGTTCAGTACTGAAAGTCTGAGATGTTTAGACTGTGGGGACATCGGGTATAAAAAGTCGAGTTGTTCACACAGAGCTGTGCAGCCGGGGAGGTCAGGGGGCAACACGGCCGAGATCAGCACACACACATGGAGGAGGGTGAGATCTCCTCAGATGAGGTGAGTTACTCTGAGTGCTCAGGTGTGTCAGAAACACAGACAGATGACATGTACTCCATCACACAGATCAACCGGGTTCTAGAACAGACTAAAGGAAAAAGGAACCTTTCACTGTCGAGTTACTTCCCTGATAAGTCCAAGTTGGTGAAGTCAGCACAACACGTCACCAAGAAAGAGAACCTGAAGGTGCTGTCACCTAGGAGAAGATTTCCACTCAGGAAACGGACATCACCAGTACGAAAGACTCTTCTAAGTTAGTTGTGGACAGGATCTATCTGGCACTCTTTCTGCTTTTCTGGATTTTTCCCTGTTTTCTCTGTTTCCACATGAGACTGGATTGAAAACTCTGTGTCATGGACATTGAGAGACTGGACATGTCAGTGTGGAGTCAGTACACTCCTGCATCCTGAGCAAACACTGGACAAATACTTGCAGATCCTTTCTTTCTCCACAGTTTTGCCTTTCAATCACTTTGTTGAAGTTTAATCTTGGTTCCAGAACTTTTGTGGATCATCTCTATATTTATTTGTAAATTCCAATCTAGCTTTCTGATTCTTACTGCTGATGAGTGGTTTCAATCTTGTGGTATCTCTCTATTTCTGCTCATCATGTCTTCTTCAAACAGTGGATTGTGAGACCTTCACCCTGCCCTGTGGAGGTGGTTAGTGATGTCACGGACAGTAGATGTTTGGTTTTTCTTCACAGATCTCACAATGTTTCTGTCATCAGCTGTTGTTATTTTCCTTGGCCGACCCATTCAGTGTCTGTTGCTCAGTACATCAGTGGTTTCTTTCTTTTTCAGAACATTCCAAATTGCTGTATTGTCTATGACCAATGTTGAAGAGATGTCTCTGTCTCTGATTAATTTTTGCTCTTTTCTCAGCTTCAAAATGACTTGCTTTTCTCCCATAGACAGCTCTCTGATCTTCATGATGGCTTATCTTTTTAAACAACAAATGCAGTGTTCACAGGTGAAACTGAATACTTAAAATGAGTTGATGTTCAGAGATATTTATTGTTTAAACTATCAATCTCTAACAGATTGTCTGGGTAACAAGAAACTCCTGTCAGTCACATGTTCTAGTCTTTTGCTCACATATAAATTGGGTGGTCTGATACAAAATGTGCTATGTTCTCTGTCATTTAACACATCTACATATAAATACCAGGAAATTGACACTGAAATTCAAAACTCTCTTCTCAAATTAAACTTTCAATCTCAAACCCAAATGTCTTCATTCTACAGCAAAAACAAATGAAGTGGCCATGTAGTTCCAGTAGTTTTTTGTTTTTTTTGGGGTGTGTGTGTGTGTGTGTGTGTGTGTACGTGTGTGTGTGTGGGGGGGGGGGGGGGGGATGCAGAGAGACAATGACACACTCTTCACTCTCTCAGTTCAGGTCACACAGAATCATCAACTTTATCAGCACAGTCACTACAGCCTTAAATCACTGTGTATTACTGTGAATCATGTTTATGAAATTTTAAACAGTATAACTAAAATGAAATGGCGGTGTTAAAAACAGGTTGTATTATTTATTATTATAATGTGAAAAGGTCTGAAAAGTTGTATTCATGATTCACAGAACAGAACTTCTCAAACCACAATGAAGTGAAAATGATAAAACCTTCACTCTTACAACTGTAACCTATTCCTGAGCTTTTCATCACCAGACTTCTGAAATTATTTCTCTTATTAATGAGGGTTTGTTACTTCTTAAATATCTAAATATGAAAACATGACAAGTGTGTGTGTGTGTGTGTGTGTGTGTTTTATAATTCAGTTTAATTAACTAATTGACAAAAACAATAAGGACTGAGTTTCCTAAAAGCATGTTAAAGTTAAGATTTAAGAGAGAGTGTTGTTAGTGATGCTCGCTCTACCATTTCACGCTGATGTTTGTGCAGCAATGCTTTTTGGAAATTCGGCCCTGATTGGCTGATTCTTTTACATAAATATTGTGATCAGATCATTAGGAATGTGGTAAAGTATAATAGTATTCTATTTATATTACATCTCTGGGGCAGGTGATTGAGTCTCATGGCTTTTCATATCATTGCTATGCTGATGACACCCAGCTCTATTTGTCCTTCCAGCCTGATGATCCATCTGTCTCTGTGTGAAGCTCTGCTTGCCTGTCTGACATCTCGGACTGGATGAGGGAACACCACCTTAAGCTGAACTCAGCAATAACTAAGCTTCTCATTATCCCAGGCTATCCCTCAATCAACCACAACCTCAATGTACAGCTCGGATCAACCACAATCAAGCCAACCAGGATGGCTAGGAACCTTGGGGTGACTCTTGATGACAGCTTGACCTTTACAGACCACATTTCAACAACTGCACGGTCCTGTAGTTTCATTCTGTACAACATCAAGAAAATCAGATCCTACCTCACCAAACAGGCTACACAGATACTACTCCAGGCTCTTGTTATATCAAAACTGGACCACTGCAATGCACTACTCCCAGCCAGCTCCATCAAACCCCTTGAAAAAATTCAGAATGCTGCAGCACACCTCATCTTCAACCAGCCCAAAAGGACCCATATCACACCCCTCCTCATCTCCCTCCACTGACTTCCTGTGACCGCCCGTATCAAATTCAAGGATTTAATGCTCCTCACGCAACCTGCGATCGGTTAACGACCGACCCTCAGTAGTGCTTACTCAGTGTGGCTCAAGGTCCCTTTCCAGAGCCTTCAAACTAACTATTCCTCATTGGTGGGATGAACTTCCAACATCACACCGGACCACAGAATCTGTCACTATTTTCAAAAAACAGATAAAGACCCACCTCTTCCATGAGCACTTAACTAACCCCTTGAATGCCCCCCCACATTATTTAAAAAACAAATAAAATAAAATAAAAATGATTCTCTCTCTTACAGAGTATTCTCTCTACTCTGCACACTTTGCTTCTCTAGAACTCAATTATAAATCGTGTACTGTAGCACTACTTGTATTGTTCTCCGCTTGATTTGTATTGTTCTATCGCTTTGCTTTTATTTCCTCATTTGTAAGTCGCTTTGGATAAAAGCATCTGCTAAATGAATAAATGTAAATGTATAAGTTTCATTGTGAACTGAAATGAAATGATTTTACTCCTCAGGATATTTGATGCTGAACCTAAAACCTCGGCTTCAGTCTCACTATTAGAGAATGTGTCTTACTGAGGAGCAGGTCATGTGACTGGTAAATGGTAAAGGTAAATGTGCACTTATATAGCGCTTTTATCCAAAGCGCTTTACACTGTGTCTCATTCACCCATTCACACACACCAATGGTAGCAGAGCGCTTTCACCCATTCACCCATTCACACACACACACCAATGGTAGCATGCAAGGCAGCTAGCTTGCCATCGGGAGCAACTTGGGGTTCAGTGTCTTGCCCAAGGACACTTCGGCATGTGGAGTCAGCCGGGCCGGGAATCGAACCGCCAACCCTACGATTAGTGGACAACCCACTCTACCAACTGCGCCACAGCCGACTCCCACAGTGACTCTCACAGTGACTCTCACAGTGACTCTCAGAGAGATGATCTTACCTCAGTGTCTCCAGTTTACAGTGAGGATTCTCCAGTCCAGCAGAGAGACACTTCACTCCTGAGTCTCTGAGTTTATTCTTAGACAGATCCAGTTCTCTCAGATTGGAGGATTCAGATCTCAGCACTGAGGCTAATGCTGCACAACTTTCCTCATTTAGGCCACAATTATTAAACCTGAAGGAAAGAACAAAATACATGATGCAATAACAGTGTACATTATCAAACACATTCTCAAACACTTTTTATATGAAATGTACAAACATGCTATACATGTGCTGCAACATGCTGCATCATTTACTGTGTAATGTGTGTTTACTGAATGTAGATTAGAGACATTTATACCACAGTACCCTTGGTTCTGGATTCTGATTGGTCAGAAGGTGTTGATTAATTTTCTGTAACAGCAGCTCTGACAGCAGTGCAGCTACAATCACAGTTTTATATTAATGCACTCTAATACATTATTGTTTCTATAGTAACAGCTCATTCACAGGGACTTGTTTCATGGAGTTATATTAACATTAACAGAGGAGAAACAACTGGTGCAGCTCCAGCATAAGTGATAACAGGGATTTGTTTGATAGACAAATTACTTTGGTGTAAGAGGAATAATACACTTTGCTGTTTTAGGAAAATAATGAATTACAGATTATTACAGTAACTCTGCTTCATGTTGGTCTGCATCACAACACCCTTTTACACTATTTTATGTTTTATTCTGTATTTAATATAGACTATATGGCCAAAGGTATGTAGACCCCTGATCATCACACACATATATGGTTCCTCCCCAAACTGTTGCTACAAAGTCTGAAGCACACAATTTGTATAGAATGTCTTTGTACACTGTAGCATTATACTTTCCCTTCACTGGAACTAAGAGGCCCAAACCTGTTCCAGCATGACAATGCCCCTGTGCACAAAGTGAGCTCTATGAACACATGGTGTGTCTGGAGTGGAAGAACTCGAGCGTCCTGCACAGAGCCCTGACCTCAAACCCACTGAACACTGACTGCACCCCAGGCATCAGTGTCTGACCTCACTAATGCTCTTGTGGCTGAATGAACACAAATCCCAGCAGCCACGCCCCAAAATCTAGTGTAAAGACTTCACAGAATAGTGGAGCTTATTATAACAGCAAAGGGGAGTAAATGTGGAATGGGATGTTCAACTAGCACATATGGGTGTGATGGTCAGGGGTGTACATACTTTTAGCCATACAGGATAAAACTCTTATGATATCTTATGAGGTCTGACAATGTTCTTGTATCTTGCATGTATGCTGTAAGAATATTGTAACAGTGTAACAGTTATATTCAGCATTACTTACTCAGCTTTTCTGGATGCTGCAACCACAGGCAGGAGCTTCAGAAGAACCTCGTCTGATGTACAGTGTTTGTTGGTATATTTATTAAGGACAAACACATCCTGTTCCTGCATTGATGTCAGTAACACAAACACCACAGCTGACCACTGAGAAGGAGAAAGTTTTCTTTGTTGTAAATTTCCAGATTGCAGGTAGTGTTGGATTTCCTCAACTAGAGAATGATCATCCAGTTCATACAGACAGTGGAACAGATTGATGGATTTCTCTGTTGAGGGATTCTCTCTGATCTTCTTCTTAATGTAATAAACTGTTTCCTGTGTGCTGTGGAAGCTACTTCCTGTCTGTGTCACTATGGTTTGTAAGAGGATCTGATTGGACTCCAGTGAGAGACCCAGAAGAAAGCGAAGGAAAAGATCCAGATGTCCATTTCCACTCTGTAAAGCCTGATCTACAGCACTCTTGTGGACATCTGAGATCCTAACTTTCAGGCTCAATTTCAGCCAGGCTGACTTTTTAAAAACATTTCTCTTTTTATTCTTGAATGTCAGGTGCACATATAGAGCTGCAAGGTGTTCCTGAATGCTCAGATGAACAAAGCAGTACACTTTACTCTGGTGAAGCCCAAACTCCTCTCTGAAGATCTGTGTACACACACCTGAATACACTGATGCTTCTGTCACATCAATGCCACACTCCATCAGGTCTTCCTCATAGAAGATCAGGTTGCCTTTCATCAGCTGCTGAAAAGCCAGTTTACCCAGTTTCAGAACCATTTCTGTATCTGTCTCTCTGCTCTTTGTGTACTTTTTCTTTATGACGTTTGTCTGAATGATGAGGAAGTGTGTGTACATTTGAGTCAGAGTCTTGGGGATCTCTCCACTCTCTGCTTCACCCAACATTCTCTCTAGAACAGTGGCTGAAATCCAGCAGAAGACTGGGATGTGGCACATGATGTAGAGGCTTCTTAATGACTTCAGGTGTGTGATGATTCTGTTGCTCAGGCTCTGATCACTGATCTTCTTCCTGAAATATTCCTCCTTCTGTGGGTCATTGAACCCTCGTACCTCTGTGACTCGATGGACACACTCAGAGGGGATTTGATCAGCTGCTGCTGGTCGGGAGGTGATCAGATGAGAGCAGAGGGAAGCAGATTCCCTTTGATCAGGTTTATCAGCAACAATGCACTGATGCTGATTCAGTTACATCACACAACCTCACTGTGTTCTGGAAATCCAGAGGGAAACGACACTCATCCAAACCATCAAAAATAGACAGAACTTTGTCCAAGCTGGAAATGTTTGTTTCTTTTATCTCCTATAAAAGAAATGAAGAAGCTCCATCAGACTCAGGTTTCGATCCTTCATTAAATTGAGCTCTCTGAAAGGAAGTGGAAATATGAGATGAACATCCTGATTTGTTTTCCCTTCAGCCCAGTCTAGAATGAATTTCTGCACAGAGACTGTTTTTCCAATGCCAGCGACTCCCTTTGTCAGAAGCGCTCCTGATGGGTTTGTCTTCTTCAGATAAGGGCTTAAAGATGTCATTGCATTTGATTGGTGTTTCCTCTGTTGCTGCTCTCCTGGATGCTGCCTCGATCTGTCTCACCTCATGTTCATTATCGACTTTTCCACTGTCTCCTTCTGTGATGTAGAGCTCTGTGTAGATCTCATGCAGAGTGCGTTGGGTTTCCCTGGTTTGTTATCACCTCATTTACATGCTGAAACTTCTTTAGCAGATTTAATTTGCATCTCTCCTGAAGATGAGGTTCAGTGCTTACAGACTTACACCTGTAAAATGGTAATAGACATGTGGTGAGATATCAAGCACAAGCTCTCTGTCATTTTTCTTGAGTCAAATGTATATGTGCTTGTTATCCTCATTATCTGTAGAAATACTCAGCACAAAGTGACTGGAGAGATTTTATAATACCAGCATAATGATTAAAATACTATTGTCATGCTGAGTTTGATCTTACCCTGTATCTGTGATTATGATCTGTTGTGTTTTCTCTCTTGCTCCCGCAGGACACTGAATACAAAAAGTTTTTAATATCATGCACTTGTCCATTTTATTACACCATTATCCACATTACTTAAAACTATGGTTTGAACTTTAGTCTCTAATTTAATAAAACAATGATCAATGTTTCAGAGAATGCAAATGTAACTAAACCTGATGGATACAAATGACAAAATTACACAGATACAGGTCGAGAGCTTCAGTTAATTCACACATCGGACATTAGAATGGGGAAAAATGTGATCTCTGACCATGGCATGGTTGTTAGTGTCAGATGGAGTGGACAATTAAAGACCAGGTGACATTTTCCCCAATCTTCAACTGTCCAGTTTGGGGGAGTTTGTGTTCATTATAGTCTCAGATTCCTGTTCTTGACTGACAGGAGTGGAACCTGATGTGGTCTGCTGCTGGTGAAGCCTCAAGCTACAATGTGTTGTGCTTTCTGAGATGCTTTTCTGTTCATCACTTTTGTAAAGAGTGGTTATTTGAGTAACCATAGCCTTTCTGTCAGCTCAAATCAGTCTGTCCTTTCTCCTCTGATCTCTCAACAAGAAGTTTCTAACCACAGAAGTTCCCTCACTGGATGTTTTTTTGCTTTTATTTGCACCATTCTGTGTAAACGCTAGAGACCGTTGTGGATGAAAAGCCCAGAATATCAGCAGTCAAACCAGCTCCTAAGGCACCACCAATCATGCCACGGTCAAAGTGACTGAGTTTATATGTTCCCCATTCTGATGTTTGATGTAAAGATGAACTAAATATCTTGACTTGTATCTGTATCATTTTATGCATTGTGCTGCTGTCACATGATCAACTAATTGAATGAATGTGAAGGTGTACAGGTGTTCCTAATAAAGTAAACAGTACGTGTATCTTTAGAATATTCTAAAAGAAAACTTTCACACTACAGAATATATATCAGTATATATCAGTATAATGGATATTTAGCTTTTTTAATTAAAATGGTTAACAATGAGATATTAGTTAATTCGAGTTACATGTAAATGTTTGTTACCGTTCTGGTGTGGATTCTCTCTTCTCTTTAAATGTTACTAGTAAAGGCATAGAATCATCACTCTTCATGGACACACAGCTGGGTACTGGTGAGTCTGATCTCTTTATTTCTGTTGCACTGCTCACACACACACACACACACACACACACACACACACACACACACACACACACACACAACACAACAGCAACATTTATTCAGTGTGAAATAGTATTTTATTAAACTTTACTAACTTTACTCAATTCCTTTAGTTTTTTCTCACTTACTTATCAACAACCTGGCAACCATGTGGCACATATCTCCCATATTTAACTACAACCTTTTAATGTTTTACTCTTCAGAGATGTTTTAATTATTTAATGCTTTAGTTTTTTTTATGTTTTACCTTTTAACATTTAAACATACTTATGACTTTAACCTTCATAACCTTTTATACCTTTGTAATAATTTATAATCTTTGTTTATAAATAACATAAAAGTAAAAAATAATGTCGGGCACGCAAAGAATATAAATCGACAAAATACAAGGCACGTTGCAGGGGCCAAGCGAGTGCTAGCAAAGGTCTTACTTTGTAAAAAAGCAACTCGTCAATGGAAGAGAAACTTTCGATATAGTTGGCGAGAATCAGCGACGTGGAAGGGAGACTTCGGGTTTCTGGAGGATGCAGAAAGGCTCATCCGCCAGCCACTGGATCCGAACTTGAAGCTCTTCGGGATAGGATCGACGACATGGAAGACCGGATCAGGCGTAATAATCTGCGCTTTGTTGGCTTTCCGAAGGCTGTGAAGGCGGGGACACAATCGCATATTCCTGGAGAAATTGTTGCCTGACATGTTGGATATTACTACACCGTCACCGCTGGTTTATTGCGCGCGCGCAGGACTCGGCCCCCGGACCTCGGCTGCCCGGAGCGATGTTAATGGTCGGACTTTGATTGCAAAGTTTATGTGGTCGGGGGACAGAGACCGCATCCTACGCGCATCCCAGGAGAAAGGCGAGAATTCGGTGGGAAGGGAAACGAGTCGTGGATTTTCCCGGACTTCTCCAGGGGAACCATAACCAAGCGTGATGCTTTCAGGAGTGCAAAAGGATGCTTCATCAACACGGGGTGAAGTTTGCTCTACAGTACCCAGCCACGCTCAAAATCCGACCGAAAAGAGGGCCGCGCCGCTTCATGAACCCGAGGACAGCCATGGACTTCATCAGGAACGAGCTGCACTCGCCACCCGAAGAAGCTGACTGACCGCTCATCTCTACGGATGTGGCTTTCTTTTCCTTTACAACGTGAGGGACGGACAACTTTTGTTACAGGGGTATGATCGAACTGTGTCTTCTTTTCTACACCACTCAGCTCACCGGCCGATTATGTTCATAAAGTTATGTTCTTATAGAGTTCACCCAAGGTATATCACAGTCCTGGTACCATTGACCCATTTGTCCACATTTTACCACTATGTCACGGTTGATAGTAATTTGCGCCTAGCCACATGGAATGTGAACGGTCTGGGAACCCCAAAAGAGGAATAAGATACTTCATAATCTGAAATCGGTCAGATATGATATTGTGTTTCTACAAGAGTGCCACTTGCTTTAAAAAGTTACGAATAAATTGCGTAAAGGATGGGTGGGGAAGTTTTTTTGCAGTGCCGGCACAAGTCAAAGTAGAGGTGTCATTATTTTAGTAAATAAACATTTACAATTTAAATGCTTAAAGGAAATTAAGGACATAGAGGGGAGGATGCTTATTATCCTAGCTGATATACAGGGGAGAACATTGATATTAGCAAACACCTATGCCCCTAACAATGATGTTCCTGGATTCTTTGCCAATTTGGAATGTAAATTGATTGATATGGGCAGCTACCCAATCATATGGGGAGGGGACATGAACATGGTAATGGACGCAGTCCTTGACCGGAGTAGCCCCAGCAAAGCTAGACCACCTAAGTCGCTAAGTGTTGTTAAAAAATTGTGCTCTGCTCTTGGTCTCGTGGATGTATGGCGGCTGTTTAACCCTACTGGGAGGGATTATACATTTCTCTCGGCAGTGCATGGCGTGTTTACCAGGATCGACTATTTCTTTATTTCTAAAGAAATGCTCACATTTACAGTGTCGTGCATTATTGGGAACATATTAGTATCCGACCATGCCATGGTGTCGCTCAATTTGGTTCTTGCTGACAAAGTAAAAAAATCAACTACATGGAGATTTAACTCATCTCTCCTGCAAGATGATGCCTTCAAAGCAATGTTGAAAACTCAAATTGATCTTTTTATTGATATAAATGTTCCCTCTTCCCCGTCAGCTGGTACAACATGGGAAGCCTTCAAAGCTTTCATAAGGGGTCATGTAATTCAGTTTGCATGCCACAGGAAGAGACAGAATATGAGAGCAATGGCAGTCCTGGAGAAAAAAGTGGAAGAGGCTGAACAACAATTGAAGCAGAACTTCACCCCACAGAAATTGGGAGAGCTCACAAAACTGAAATATAAGTATAATCATATACTTTCACAAAAGGTGGAATTTGGACTCTTTAGAGTCAGGCAAAAATACTTTGAATCTGGGGATAAGGCAGGGAAGCTACTAGCCCGCTATATTAAGCAACAAGAGTCCATGGCCACAATAACTGCTGTTCAATCAGAGGGAGGAGCTCTCTTGACAAAGTCAGCTGATATAAATGAAGCATTTAAAAAAATTCTACATGAAATTGTATATATCAACAGCACCCGATACACAAGACGAAACTATTAAATTCTTGGAGGGGCTGGATCTCCCCACACTAAATCCTGATCAGCGTGATGGACTGGATGCCCCAATTACACCTGACGAAATAATGGAGGTCATTAGGACTTTAAAGCGGCAAGCAAGTCCCAGGTCCTGATGGTTTCACTGCTGAGTTTTTCAAATGTTTTTTCAGAGGAGGTCACCCCACTTCTGCTGCAAATGTATAATGAAGCCTTTAGCCTGGGAACACTGCCCCCTACCTTGTGTCAGGCCCTGATAACCCTTATATTAAAAAGGCAAGGACCCTACTGATTGTAAAACTATCGTCAATCTCTTTGTACTTATATCCCTATATCAAAATACTCTCTAATATACGCACGTCGCCTTAACAGAGTAATTTCCACACTTATACACCCTGACCAAGTAGGTTATTTGCGCAATAGATTTGCTTCTGACAATATTCGATTGATATATGTAATGTGGACAGTCAGGAACAATAACTCACCAATAGCAGCTGTTTCCTTTGACGCGAAAAAGCTTTTGATTGTGTAGAATGGCACTATCTTTTTCAGATGTTGGAGATTGTGGGCTTCGGACCAGACATTTATGAAGTGGGTGAAACTATTTATACAATGCAAGCACCTCAGGCAGCTGTTCAAATTAATGGAGTGGCCTCCTCTTATTTCAGACTCGGCCAGGGGACCCAGCAAGGTTCACCGCTTTCTCCCCTATTATTTTGCCTAGCAATCGAACCCCTGGCTGCAGCAATCCGTAAGGACACTGATATCCCGGGTATTACGATTGGAGGCTATACACATAAACTTTTGCTTTATGCTGATGATACTCTAGTCTTTATTACAAACCCAGACAGATCTGTTCCCGCTCTACTCCGAATTATAAAGTTCTTCTCGAGCTTTTCTGGCTATCGGGTGAATTGGACAAAGTCGGAGGCCCTCCCCCTGACCTCATATTGCCCTAAATCGCTATTCCAAGCCGGCTCTTTCCAGTGGCCTCTCGAGGGAATTAAATACTTAGGAATACTTATTCCCAGACAACTTAGTGATATAGTGAAAAGTAATCTGGAACCGCTCCTAGAAAAAATCAACACAGATATGCAGAGGTGGTCTCCGCTTTATCTCTCTCTGTGGGGCAAGGTCAATGTTATCAAGATGAACTGTGCTCCCAAAATAAATTATATTCTTCAGTCCCTTCCCTTGGATATCCCTACCAAATACTTTAAACAATTTGATGTACTTTGTAAAAAGTTTTTTTGGAATGGCAAAAAACCTAGAATGCATCTGAGAAAACTAAAAAAAACGATAGAAAAAGGTGGTTTGGGTCTTCCAAATATGCTGTTTTATTATTATGCCTTTAGCTTGAGACACCTGGCACACTGGGCGCTTCCCCCTGAAAGAGCTCCTCCATGGTACTCAATGGAACAGTCCATTTGCACATCGTTTCCCCCATTGTTGTTCTTGTCTGCCAGAAAGCCACCAAATGCTCGATCTGATCCCATCATATCAGATTTACAGGAAATCTGGAGGAAAATAGCCTGTATTTCTAAAATAAACCCATATTTAACTATGTCTTTGGGGATTTGGGACAATCCTAAACTCCTAATTGGCAAATCCTCAGTAATTTGGAAAGAGTGGGTGAATAAAGGGATCCTTACTCTGAGTCATTTATATGAAGGAGGCATACTTAAGTCTTTTGGCAACCTGGTTGAGCAGTTCGGTCTGTCCAGTAATCAATTTTGGAGGTACCTTCAATTAAGACATCTCCTGGTTAGTATCTTTGGCTCAGCACAAGCTTCTCCCCAGGGCCTGGACCTTTTAAATTCAGTCTTACGCATTGCAGAGGCAGGACATGAGGCTTCCCAGTTTTATTATATGCTTTCAAACACTTTTGGCCATGATATCACCACAGCTCTAAAAGCATTATGGGAAAAAGATCTGGGCGTCTCTATTGAAGAAAAGGAATGGGATAAAATTATTGGTATTACTAAGCATATTTCTAGAGATATTAGAATAAGATTAATACAGTTAAAAATTCTACATCGATATTATTGGTACCCCAGCAGATTATTTAGACTAGGGCTGAAAGACTCTTCGATTGCTAAGTTTGGGAGGTGTTACAGGTGTTAGGGATTTAGTTCATGCATTGTGGTCATGCCCAAAGGTACAGGCTTTTTGGATTAGGATCCATAAGTATATCTCAGAGATAGCAGGGACGCTACTCTCTCCTGAACTCTACATACTAGGGAACCCTAAAGTTATCAACCACATGGTGAAACCTCTTAGCTTACTGGGTCCAGACAAGCATCATGATTGGCAAACAGATAATAATGAGAAAGTGGAAAGATGCTGCAGGCCCATTATTTCAGGAATGGGTCTCAGAACTCGGTAAGGTGGCGGCATTTGAGGAAATATTGTACAGTCTGATGAATGAGGTGGAGAAGTACAATGAAAAATGGGGAAAGTTTTTGCAATTTCACTCATTACATGCGACTTAACGGACTCATTTCCAGACTCTTTGGTTGTACCTTATTGTTATTAAGTTGTATTCCATCTATCTGTATCAACCTCTGTCTTGACAAATTATCTGTACTAGCAATATATGAGTATGCATTTGTGACTGCGTGTCTGTATATAAATGTATACTAATTTATTTTTAATCTATTTTTCTTCTAGACCTATCACTTTTTTTTTTTTAACTATAGAGCTGGGATGAAGGTGGTGAGGGCACTCCAGAAGTAATCACGTGGACATTATAATGTGGACGCTACTCTATTATTTAAGGACTGTGATTCCTCATATGCCAATGGTACAGTGGTTACCGGACAAATATCTATGCTGAAGTTTTACACCAACGCTGCCTTGGGCTCCTTGTTTTGTTTTGTTGTTGTTGCTACTGTCGGGTCATCTGGCCCACAGCCTCTTTAATTTGTTTTATGGAACTGTATTGGTTCGCTTTTGTTTGTATTGTAAAACAAAATAAAAAATATAAGTCTCAAAAAAAAAGAATGGAGAAAAATGTGATCTCTGACCATGGCATGGTTGTTAGTGCCAGATGAAGTGGACAATTAAAGACCAGGTGACATTTTCCCCAATCTTCAACTGTCCAGTTTGGGTGAGTTTGTGCCCATTATAGCCTCAGATTCCTGTTCTTGACTGACAGGAGAGGAACCTGATGTGGTCTGCTGCTGGTGAAGCCTCAAGCTACAATGTGTTGTTCTTTCTGAGATGCTTTTCTGTTCATCACTTTTGTAAAGAGTGGTTATTTGAGTAACCATAGCCTTTCTGTCAGCTCAAATCAGTCTGCCCTTTCTCCTCTGATCTCTCAACCAGAAGTTTCTAACCACAGAAGTTCCCTCACTGGATGTTTGTTTTTATTTGCACCATTCTGTGTAAACTCTAGAGACTGTTGTGCATGAAAAGCCCAGAATATCAGCAGTCAAACCAGCTCCTAAGTAAACAGTACGTGTATCTTTATAATATTCTAAAAGAAACCTTTCATACTACAGAATATATATCAGTATATATCAGTATAATGGATGTTTTGCTTTTTAAGTTAAAATGTTTAACAATGAGATATTTGTTAATTTGAGTTACATGTAAATGTTTGTTACCGTTCTGGTGTGGATTCTCTCTTCTCTTTAAAATGTACTGAGAAATCCATAGAATCATCACTCTTCATGGACACACAGCTGGGTACTGGTGAGTCTGATCTCTTTATTTCTGTTCTACTGCTCACACACACACACACACACACACACACACAACACAACATAACAGCAACATTTATTCAGTGTGAAATAGTATTTTATTAAACTTTACTAACTTTACTCAATTCCTTTAGTTTTTTCTCACTTACTTATCAACAACCTGGCAACCATGTGTCACATATCTCCCATATTTAACTATAAGTTTGAACCCTTTAATGTTTCACTCTTTAAAGATATTTTATTTATTTAGTGCTTTAGTTTTTTTTACGTTTTGACGTTTGATTTAAACATACTTTTTATGATTTTAACCTTTAACCATTATAACCTTTTAGACTTTTAACCTTTACCTGTTAACTGTTAAACATTTTAAATTAATGACATCAAAATATATCGTTTAACTCTTTTAGCATGTTTATCTCTGTCAAGACATCAAAGATCATCCATGAACTTTAACCTTCTAGTCTAAATTTAAACCACATTATTTAGAATATTAAAGAATTATTCGATGTGATTTTGCAATACTGTAGTAGTTTTGTAAAGTTTGTATTGTGGCACTAATTATTATTTTCTCTGATTTGATGGTCTACAGATTACACAACACATACAGGCCTGAGGTGCTCTTTTATGTGTGTATAATATTAACTTTATTGCTAATAGATATTATATTATAGTCATAAAATAAAGTTAGTAATGCTGTAACACACTTGGAGGAAAGCGCTACTGCATGCATGATTGGCTAGTGTCACAGTGATTGATAGTGGAGAGAGAGTACACCCCATCCATGGACAATCTTCCAGACATGGATGACGTCATCGCGATTCGAACTCGTGATGTCTGGATGATGGAGCAAACGCTTTTCTAGTGTAAACTCGAACTTTTTAAACTTGTTTAACTTTAACTTATTTTCCTAGAAATGTTCTATTCTACTTTCAGAGCCGAGGTTATTGGTGTTGATCAATAGAACAGATAATAATGTGTAACACATTAAGAGATTTAATTTATTGCCCTTTAAAGCCTCATGATGTTCACTGATGCCTGGGCAGAATCTAAGTTAACCCCCGCTCTATGATGTACATAAAGTCTTTATATTTTCAATAAATATTCATGTCTTAAATAAAATAACTGCTTACCTCTTTTTGAACTGCAGAGATCCAGCAGGTTGTTCAGGATTAGCGTGATCCATTTTCACTATTAGTAAAGAAAGGTTATTGGTCATGGACAGACAGATGTGTATGATCAGGACTGATCTCTTTTACTGGTATGTGCCACAGTCCACATTCAAACTTATATATATATATATATATATATATATATATATATATATATACATACATACATAACCCTCAATACCAAACATTTGTTTTAAGAAGAAATAAATGTAATGCTTAGTAATACAGCATTTATAATATTTACATTTATAAACCTAATTTTTTACAGTATTTATAATTTACAGAACAAACATAGGTTCTGTTACACCATTTTAAAAATATAACTAGACAATCATGAAGTATGCCTTTCACTTCTGGTTCTTCTACAGATAAAACTCACATTCAAACAAACTCCTTTTAGACAAACAAATGGAAATTAACTTCACTTTATTATTTTCTCCCTGAACGATTGGCGCCCGATCTGTCCCTTTTAATATTCATCATTAATGTTTTATTACTACCTGATTATTATTAAATACCCATTAATACATGAAAAAAATCCTTTTCTGATTCTTCATTTCAAAACAGCACTAATTATATTTGTATTCAAACGTCCACATTGTTTGGGTTTAGATTTCTCCTCCACGCGCATGGAGCCAAATCTTCCTGCTGTTTCACCTGAACATCTGAGTGTGTGTTGAAATGTAAAAGCCAAATAAAATCTAATGAAATAGTAAAATATTTGTAAACTATACAGCTATAGTGTGTTTGTCCTCACTGATAAAGGTCTATAGATAAGGTCTTTTTACAGAAATGAGAAAAATATACTGAGTTCACATAGCGCAGTTTTCTACTGTAATGTACACACACCATTTTATAAACTGGATCATTATTTTTGTCAAAGCAAGGAAAATTACCTTTACTCGACAGTAAAGCGTTGTGGCGTTGGCATTAATCTCGCTGTTTCTTGATGTTTGAGTTTATTCAGACGCACTTTTAAAAAGGAGCTGAGGATTCAGGAAGTCTTTCACTTTTGTAGAAGTAGAACAGGTTGAAGCACATTCACAGGCACACGGAATTCCAGACTTAAACCGGTTCAGCAGCTGCACAGTGGACTTGTCAGACACTCCCTCACCTATATTTACATGCTCTATACTTCAGACCATTAAACACAACTCGGTGTTTATTTGGATTTTGTAACATTCCAGATATTTCAGTTCATGGGCTGAGTGTTAAGAGATGAAATAGGCCAGAAATAATAATAATACCAATAATACATTAAAAAAGGGGAAAATTCAAAAGCAACCATAAAAAGAAAAAAGTTCATGTTTTAAAAATGCTACCTGATGAGGCAATCCTGATATCTTGGGTATCTAGGGGAGGTGATGGCGACACCGAGTGTTCAAACTAGGAACATCATATTTTAACTTTCTTAAAAGCTGAACAACTTTAATTTTATTTCTAAAATATCTCTCAATGTGTTTCAGAAATGACAGTAGACCAGAGTTTGGACACTCCTGGTTTTGGAAAAACAAAGCTGTAATGATGATGAAGTTTTTCTGGATCCTACTGAGTCGGAGGAAGAGATGTGTGAAGGATCTCATAATTCTGTGTTTTAGCCCCAGACAGGGTTTCTCCTCAACCATTTAAAATTTTACCCATTTTAGTTTATTTACACTTTTTATTCTTATCAAAATACGTAAATAAAGGAATTTCTCTCTCTCTCTCTCTCTCTCTCTCTCTCTCTTTATATATATATATATATATATATATATATATATATATATATATATATAATTAGAGAGAGAGAGAGAAGCTCTATGGAAGATTATATGAAATACAGTGCATTATTGTAATTTATTTATTGTAGCAACATTATAAAATGGATTCCATACATATACTTTTAAGTGAATAAATGAATCATTTGATGTTCATTTAGTGTTTGTTTTCAGGTTAGGCCAAATGAAAATATTGTATCTAATTAAGTTTAATAGATATATAGGAGCAAAAGAAGTAGCTGTATATTACAGCACCGATAGTTGTATATATTATGACTCTAGATGTGATTATGTGTTAGTGTAGTTATATGACAAGCAACAGTCCGTTTAGAGATGCGTAGGAGAGGAGAATAATGAAATCAAATGTTGCAGTCTGGTCATCATTTATAATTAATGATGATGCTGAAGGCGTCTGCTGGACATTTCAGTACGCTCCAGTTCTAAAGAATGATGATGGTGGAAATTGAGAATCTTCTGGAATGAGAGTCATTGTGACGCAACAGAAGAAGCCGCTGTAAAAAGCTAGCTCATTGGTACCAGCATCTCCTCGGTGTGATTTAAAAAACTTTACAAGACAGATAAAACAAGCTTTGGCCAGACAGTGTTACATGTTTGAAGTTTTTAACATTTATTAATTTAAACCTCTTCTGCTCCATGGCTGTGTTTTAGGACTATGAGGAGGAGTGTCAGGCTCAAGGAGCCCTGAACTCTCAGTACAACGAGATTAAGGAAACTTTAACACACACTGGGGGGTTAGTAAAGGTAAGTTTCTCCCTCTCACTAAGTCATGACTGTTGCAGTAAACTGTGTGTTAGTTGTGGGCCAGAAAAATAAATACAGTACCTCTGAGCATTTCAGACATGGATATTTAGAAGATTGTTTTAATGCTGCGTTTGATCTTCACTCCACCGTTAGGGCCAATTACACATCGCTCCCACATTACTATATCTTCACTCTGCCTGATGTGGAAATTTACATCTGAATGAAACAATCATAGCATTCATGTTGAATTACAGCATAGCATCTGTTTAAGCAAAGAATGTTTCATTTTTAACCTTCATTCCTGTTTAGTCACACTGTGGCAATGTTCACTGTGTCTGAATCTGTGCGTAGTAAATAAAGCCAACAAACATTAGTTTTTGAACTTCCAGGTGACTCTGACTGAAGCTGAGGAGAAATACAAGCGGGCGATGGAGTCCAAAGCTGAGCTGGAGAATGAGAAGTTGGACTTGATGTCCCGGGTCAACACACTGCGTGGCTCAGTGAAACAGTTGGAGAAACAGCTCTCTGAGACATGCAGGAGGAATGATGAGATAAAGAGGGTAAGTGAGAAAATTCTTACATTAATCAGTTCCTTTAGAAATAATATGATGTTCATGCTGCCTGATGACTTACACCACAGGTGATAGGTACTTCTCACATTTGAGAAGTCCAAGGCTGAAGAGCAGGTGAAAGATTTAAAGCAGAAAATCAGTTCACTGAAGGTAAGCTCTCATTAAATCTGTTATTGTTATTTGTCCCCAAATCATTTCAGGCTGTTCTAACAAATGATCAGTCGAGTCTTCAGAAGTGTCTGAATGTGTATGTAGAAGTGAATAACGCCAATAAGCTTTGCTTGTTGAACACTTATGTCTCTCTGGATGAAGCTGAAGTGAGATACCCGGAGTCATTGGTGTCCATTACTGAACTGGAGAATGAGAACTATGACTTGGTGGATGACATGAACACACTACAAGAAACAGTGGATGATTTGGAGGAACAGCTCTCTCAGACCCAGACAAGGTGTAATGAGGCAACGATGGTAAGTGAGAAAATCCTTGCATTAAGCTGTTTCTTTGTGCTGCATGATGAGTTACACCACTGACTATATGTACTTGATCAAATTTAAATTGTATTTCTAGTTTAAGATTAATTTATTTTATTATTAAATTATTTTTTTAATGTAGATGTTAACATTAAACACAAAAGTTTGAACCAGTTTTGCTCCATGGCTTTGTTTTAGGAGACGGAAAGAAAAACTCGGGAGTTGAAGGATCTACGTTCCAAGTGGGAATTGTTGAATGAAACTGTACTAAAGGTAAGTTTTACTTTTTATGACTTTTTTTCATATTTGAGTTGCTGTTTTTGGAAGACAGACGCTCATGACATCAGTGTTCACCCAGACAAAGTGGGAGGTGAGGGAAATGAAATCACTGTTCTTAAAAATTGAATCCAGTGTCGAATAAAAGCGAACCACACTTAACTGATGGAGCAGTGTGTGAACGTGTTGCATTGGATTTGCATCAATTCTGGACCTTGCATAGACTTTTCTAAAGTACACACAGATCCGGATGCCCTCTTCACAGAACCAGTCTCGATTCCAAGTCCTCAGTTTCTACTTGACCGAAATTCACAGTACTTTGAAGTTAAATTAAAGTGAAGCAACCCTTTCAGGACTGAAGTTTGAACCACTTCTGCTCCATTGTATTTTAGGATTATGAGACAGAGCGTGTAGCTCACTTCACCCTGAAGTTGCAGTACAATGAGCTGATGGAACGGCACAACCAGCTACTAAACGTAAGTTTTTCTTCTCACTAAGTCATGACTGCTGTAGTACACTGTGTGTCAGTTGTAGGTCAGAAAAGTAAATGTAGTATCTCTGGGCATTGCAAAGAGGGACATTTAGAAGCAAATATTCAAGCTTCAAACCAGGACTGCTATTGTGAACTGTGTGTGAAGACGCTTCATGTTCATGCTGCATGATGAGTTGCTCTACAGACTGACCAGCCCTAATAACAAACTAGGGGGTGCACATAATAAAATAAGTGCTTTTTATAATCATAGAGAAATAACAGTGTCTCCCATTTTGCTGTAGCAGGTTAGCCATAATGCTATGGCTAAACTGTATTTAATGCTAAACTGTATTTATTATCACTGACTGATGTGTAAATTTGGAACTGATTGAAAAATCATAGCATAATAATAATACAATCAGTATTTCAGGTTTAACTAGATCACAGGAACTGATTAATAAACATTTTCAAAAAGTGGAACTAAAGAGCCTCGTTGTAGATGTGAACATTAAGCAGTAAAGTTTAAACCTCTTCTGCTTCATGTCTGTGTTTTAGGAGTGTGAGCAATAGCGGGAGGCTCACAGTATCCTGAAGTCTCAGTATGATCGGCTGAAGGAAACTTTATCAAAACATTTTATATCTGTTCTGATGAGTGATGAGTCGAGTCCTCAGAAGTGTTTCAGTGTGTGTGGAGAAATAAATAAAGCCAACAGGCTTTGGTTGTTGAACTTCCAGGACACTTTGGCTGAAGCTGTGGCAAAATACGAGCAAGGTGATGGAGTCAAACACTCAGCTGGAGAGTCTGAAGTCAGACTTGAAGTACCATGTGCACAAAATGGAAGATGCAGTGCAGAAGCTGGAGAAACCTCTGGATGAAGTAGAGATATTGTGTGATATGATAAAGTCAGTAAGTGAGAAAATCCTTACATTAAGCCGTTTCTTTAAAAATAATGTTTGTGCTGCATGACGAGTTACTGATGAGTTATTATTATTGGTCAGTACTATTATCGATGTCATATGATGAGAAACCAAAAGACCTGATCAATCTCATTGTGATAGACGAGGTTGAATAATAACAAAATCCCCACAACAAAATTTCTCATGGTCTAATGGTGAGGAACATGCTAGTTTAAGAAGCTAACACAGATGTTTGCTCCACCCCATTAAGATCATAGTAAGTCTGACAGAGCTACGGGAGATCTGTGATCTTAACTCATCAGTGAGCCTATAGAAATGACTATTATGCCTACAGAAATGATGCTTTAAAAGTCTAAGAGGAAGAGTTTGGAGCTGTTTATTGCTCAGTAAAATATAAGAACGTGAAGGCCAATTCTTCAAAGTACACTTTATGTAATAAGGAACCCTAGTAACAATATGGCATGTGGTGTTGTGCAGTAAGAGGCTCTCAATTCAACACATCTGCATATTGAAGAATACATTTAACAGACTGCACAATAAAGTATATTCGTCATAAAATACTGTGTTTTTGTCATAAAATAATGTGTGTCAGTTTGTGGATTGTTACACCATTACACAGCATTTGTTTAGTACACATTTTCAACAAGTAAACGTAACATTATGTAAACATTTGTATTTTCTAATGACTGTGTTTTAGGATTGTGATGAGAACGGGAGGTTTACAACATCCTGAAGTCACAGTACGAAGAGACATTAAACAGTGTGATGAATTACTAATGGTAAGCTTCTCCTCTTATTAAGCTATAAATGCTATAATTCTGCTGTTTAAAGTCTAAGACATGCAGAAAGTGTGAAGTGTCACCTAATCTCACCACGGAGATCCTGTTTTGGCTGCTTCAAATTTTGCCAGTGGTGTCTGTGAGCTGCTAGATGCTGAACTCTTACAATAAGCTGCCACAGCCAACTATGACAAATGTGGCTCTGCTGTTGCTTTGTTTTGTTTTTTTGTTAAAAAATATTCATAGCTCAGCAACGACATGCTGCTTTTGACCTCAGGCTATCAGGAGGGGTTTGTAATGGTGTCTAAGCCACTGTTAGGTAATAGAGGAAGTACCTTTTGGCCTATTAGCAGTGTTGGTTCAAGTTCTGTGAAGGAAAAAACTTTTAGCACTGGTATAGCCGAATGGGTGGATCAATGGATGTTAATGAGCAGGAGGGGAAGGGAGCGAAGCACAGACTCCGGCCTTGTAGCTCAGATAGCTCAGAGCATGAGATGGAGCAAGCCACTGGAAAAATAGCAAACAACAACTTAGCTATCTCAGACACGGTGAAGTGAAGCTAACAAGCTATGATAGAAGTAGCTATTCTCAGGGAAAGCTGAAACAGAAATGTTATGAATATCCACAGTGTCAGAAAAGTATTCTCAGCACGTAGTGATGTTTACATTACATTACGGTAAATACTACATCATTGATGTCATATGACTTTGTGATTAAGGTCTCGGCATATGCACACAAGAGATTATCCAGGTGTTAATCACTGCTCCTGGTGGTTAAAAGGGGTGAAACTGAACGACCATGATGAAGGGTGGACATTAACCTGGGTGGACAAGGGGCTTGTGTGGTCAAATTCGGTTCAGTTCACAACACATAGTACTGTCATCACAAATGCCAGTTGTTTATTGTATCATACACACACAAACGTGTTCCCACTGCCACTGATAAAAAAACACCCATTTCAGGAACTGTGCTGATCTATAGGCTTCATAGATCATGGTGCAATCTTTTATCCTGTTCATTCTCACTGTCCCAGTGTAGTAGATTCCTCTTTCTTTCACGTGTTCCGCTAGCGGCACTGATGTAAAATAATTATCTGCAAAGAGTTGTGATCATTTTGAGGACAATATCTACACTAACACCAACATCAGATTTATATTTGTTTGGATTTTCTGCCCCTTGACAAATGTCAAAATCATAAAGGAAACCATATTGCCCAGCACATCCCCATATTCTGAACCCCCATTTACCGTAAGTAATGTTGTATGCGGGAAGTTAATACTATTTTCCTCAAAATAACACATCACTGCTTTTGTAGAATACACAAAGGTTAGTGACACTTCATTTAACCTACATTCTTTAAATTAATCTTTAAAGAGTTCCTGTTCGCTACAAAGTGACCTAACGTTTATCTACCCGCTGTGTGTAAATACTAAAATTAGCCGTGTTTGCTAGTAAGCGAGCTAACGTTATGCTAACCGCTGTGTGTAAATGCTGAAATCAGGGTTTGTACAAGGTGCTTGTGTAACTGGTTCACAAAACCAATTATATGTGTGTCTGCGTGTCTCTGTTATGAACTTCCCAAAACCTTGGCGTTTAACTTAAAAATACATTGGAAAATTCGGTGTGGGTTTTACAACACTATTTTTGATGGGAACTACAATGCAGGTGTTCAGTTCAGGTGGGACACTTATCAGTGATGCACACTCCCAGATAGTGAGCACATGTGGGCTGATTCCGGTAGAAATGCGCCCCTTTCGGTGAAAAGGTGAATTGCCCAGAGCCTGCAGTCATTCTTCATTTTCAAGAGGAATAATTTCAGCTGAAGAAGGAAAGTCATTTAATTGAGTAATTAGCGTTTGCGCAATTCTTAGCCTGAATCTTGCAACATATTAATGTTTGTCTCATTGAGTGATACTGAAGTGATTGAATAATGCTTAAATGCAGCTGTATTTTACAGACAGATATAAAGAGGACAGGACCTGGTCAGATGATGCACACTCCCAGATAGCAAGCACATTTAGGCCGATTCCGGTAGAAATGCGCCCCTGTCGGTGAAAATGTGAATTGCCGACTGCTCACACCACTTCTGGAGGACAGACGGGTTTTGTTATCTTTTTTTGTTGTTGTTCATGGATGCAAATTATACAAATAAAAATATGATTTTCTTCAAGGCTGCTGCATATTTTCCAGACTACATTGTGCGGTGTTTTTCACCTTGTAGTTGCTACAGTACGCATATCATAATTCTTACTTACGCTGATTCTTAGTGTGATTATTTTTCTAATAGAAACTGAAATCACACATTTTAATAATCACGCGTAAACAATAACAATAACAATAACAGCTGTCCTGGTGGATAGAAATCACCAACGTTTAGCCAGAAGGAAACCTCCGTGCTCAACATGTTAGTGTTTATCTCCATGCAGATTTGAGCAGGATGTGACTCATAGTCTGGAAAATACGGTAAACAGATTAGACCCTTAAAATACCTTTATTTCAAATCTATGACTTGTAGTTATTATAATTGTGCAAACTGCACTTTTCTCTTTCTTCCATCTGCTTTCAGGCTGCCATGTTGATTTGTTTCCACTGGGAGGCACTGTGTTTTATTCTTATTGTCTTTTCACCTTTCATTTCTCCACTCATTTGTCCAAAATCAGACATGTCAACAACAACAACAAAGAAAAAAGGTTAAGAATAATTCCCACTTTTGAGCATGTTTCACTAAAAGATAAGCTCATTTTGTTTCCCCATTTCATTATTATTATTATTATTATTATTATTATTATTATTATTATTATTATTATTTGCATTTAATTTCTCCTTTATAAACCAGGTGATTCCCAGCAAAATAAAGAAAAACCACGTTTGCAAGGGAGACCTGGCCAAGTTGTTCAAATGGATATTAAAGTAATTTTATATTTAACAGAAGTTGAGTAGTAAGGTTGCAGGTATATTTTATTTTAATATTGTAATAAAGAATTTTTTTTTTAATGACCCCATTAGACGGTGCAGTATGTCACAGACTGGTTTATGAAAATGGGAAAATTGCCACACAATTTTTAATTGTTTTCTTGTTTTGAGAAAAAAATAAATGATAATAATACACTGTGTGATTTATTCTTTGCATGTTGTTATTATTTAGATTCTCATTGTTTTTTTTTTTGTTTTTTTTGTCTTTTCTGATCCTCCACGCCTACTTAGATCAAAAGGTGCAGGCTATATGTTGGTGCCTGGAATAGTGAAGGCTACAGCAGGGGAAGAGCTTTCTCTTATAAAGACGCACTGTTATGGAACAGCTTTCCAATTAGTGTTTGGGACTCAGACACAGTCTCGGTGTTTAAGTCCAGGTTGAATACATATTTGTTTACTCAAGCTTACCATGAGTAGAATCTCTTTTATGCAAAGTGCACAGTCTTATCCATCACAGGATAGTAAGCATGCCTAATAATCTCTCCCTCTCTTTCCTCCCTCTCCCTCTCTCCTTCTGTCGGGCCACACATGATATTATAGAGATCCCAGTGATCCTGAACTTTCTGCTCTCCGGTCCTGTCTGATCCATTCAGATGCCAAAGGAGATACTGTAGTTCTCCTTTGTGAGTGTGGAGCAGAGGACAAGAGGGTCCCCTCCATGATTTTTTGAATCTCAGGAAGGAATCCTCTGACAGTTGTTTGTCTTTATGAACCCAATAGCAGTTAGGGGTATTTAACCTTCTTACAGAAGGTGGACCAAGTGACTCCAAACTTTACTGACTCACTAATCTTTCTGGGGAACTTCAGTTCTCATAATGGGAATGATGGTGATTCTTGGGCAGAGTGAACTCCCATATCTGAAGCCAAGTGGTAAAACGTTATTAGACTTCTGTGCAAGCCACATCACTTCACCGCATCAAAGGGACGATGGACGGGGCCATGTACCATCAAATCTTGGGTGAGAACCTCCTTCCCTCAGCCAGGGCATTGAAAATGGGTTGTGGATGGGTATTCCAGCATGACAATAACCCAAAACACACGGCCAAGGCAACAAAGGAGTGGCTCAAGAAGAAGCACATTAAGGTCCTGTAGTGGCCTAGCCAGTCTCCAGACCTTAATCCCATAGAAAATCTGTGGAGGGAGCTGAAGGTTCGAGTTGCCAAACGTCAGCCTCGAAACCTTAATGACTTGGAGAAGATCTGCAAAGAGGAGTGGGACAAAATCCCTCCTGAGATGTGTGCAAACCTGGTGTCCAACTACAAGAAACGTCTGACCTCTGTGATTGCCAACAAGGGTTTTGCCACCAAGTACTAAGTCATGTTTTGCAGAGGGGTCAAATACTTATTTAAAATGCAAATCAATTTATAACATTTTTGACATGCGTTCTGTATTTTTTTTGTTGTTATTCTTATGTGGACTGTAGTGACTCGGTGGTGGCCAAGGATTTTCTGTCACTAATTGACTTTTAACTTCACTCAGTTTGTAACTGACCCGACTCATAACAAGGGTCATACGCTGGATCTGGTGATTGCTAACGGCTCATTTGTATCTGAGTTTTCTGCTACTGACATTGCTCTGTGATCATTCAGCTGTCTTTTTTAACCTTGAACTGTATCATTCACGTGAGCCTCCTATCCGAACAGTAACCTTCCCGAAGTGGAAGTCTATCGATCAGACAGCCTTCTCCAATTCTGTGGTTTCCACCCTAAGCGATCTTCATCCATCATCACTGGAGGAGAAGGTTCTGCAACTAAATTCCACTCTTGCTGCTAAGCTTGACACTTTTGCTCCTCTAAAGTCATGTAAGGTCACATTCACCCGCTCTGCTCCCTGGTATAATGACAATCTGCGCTCTAGAAAGGCTGCATGTCGGAAAATGGTGTGAAAATGGCGCCTTACCGGACTGAGTGTCTACTATCAAGCGTGGAAGGATCTTCTGATGGAAGAAATTTCTGTTAACCCTGACTGTGCCACTCCACTCCTTCGTCCTTCTGGGTTCACTGGTGTTTCTTTCACCCATTTCTCACTGCTTGATTCTGAGGCTCTCATAAGGGAGGTCTCCAGCATGAAATCTACCACCTGCCTGCTGGATCCAATTCCCACGATGCTGTTTAAATCGTGCTTTGCTCTGTGGTGCCCTGCTATCCTCAGCATTATAAATGACTGGGGTCATTCCAGCAGTGCTGAAGACTGCTGCTGTTACACCTGTCCCTAAGAGAGAAAATGTTTCTGTGGATGATTTTAATTTCAAATCTTCCGTTTTTGGCAAAAATACTTGAGCGTGTTGTCGCCTGTCAACTATGTTCTCATCTGACAACCAACAACCTCTTTGAACCACTTCAATCAGGTTTTCGTAAATTTCATAGCACTGAAACGGCATTGGTCAAAGTTACAAATGACCTGTTGATGGCCTCTGATTCTGGAGCTACCTCACTTCTTATTCTTCTTGACCTTAGAGCGGCCTTTGATACTGTGGATCATGGTCTTTTACTTACCCACCTTGAAAGTGTTTTTGGTGTGTCCGGGAAAGTTTTAAACTGGTTTAAATCCTATTTTACTGACCGTTCCCAGTTTATTTCTATGAGTGGCTTTAGATCGGACACTTGTTCGGGGCTCACTGGTGTTCCTCAGGGTTCAATTCTAGGCCCTCTACTGTTCAATATTTATCTATCTCCACTTGGGCACCTGCTGCAAACACTTGGCCTCCATTATCACTTTTATGCAGACGATACCCAAATCTACATTCACTCAAGATCTGATGAAAGCATTGATGTTGGTTATCTTTCTGGCTGTATTTCTGAGGTAAAGAAATGGATGAATAATAACTTTCTGTGCCTGAACAGCGGGAAAACTGAGGTCATGCTCATAGGTTCCCGTCATCAGATTCGCAAAGCGGCTCCATTGTCTCTATCCGTTGATGGCTCTGTTCTAGAGTTCCAAAACAAGTTGAGGAACCTTTGGTGTAATTTTTGACACTAACCTCACTTTTGATTTTTTTGTTCAGAGCACTGTGAAAGCTTCCTTTTTTCACCTCAGAAATATTGCCAGATTAAGACCAATGCTAAACTTATCTGTCGCTGAAAAGCTGATAAATTCATTCGTTGTCATGCGGTTGGATTATTGCAATGCCGTTTTAGCTGGAGTTTCTAAAACTGCAATTAACAAATTACAGTATGTTCAGAACTCTGCCACCCGGATCCTGACAGGAAGCAGGAAATATGACCATATCACTCCTGTTTTGAAGTCCTTACACTGGGCTCCCGGTCAGGTTCAGGGTGGATTTTAAGATTATGATGTTAACATACAAGGAATTGCACGGATTGGCTCCACAATATTTAACTCACTTATTAATCCCGTACACCCCACATCTCAGACTGCACTCCTCACAGGGTAATCTACTTACGGTTCCACTAACCCACCTTAAGTCTATGGGTGACAGGGCTTTTTCTGTCTACGCTCCATCACTTTGGAACTCTCTTCCCCCTGAACTCAGGGAAGCCCAGTCCTTTGGCATTTTTAAAGCTCTCTTAAAGACACACTTTTTTAAACTCGCTTTTGACTCTTAATATCTTTTTGACTTTTTTTATATTTGTTTTTATTTTTAGACAGTTTTAGTCGTTTTATTTAACTTTTATTTATTCTGTGATTTGTGTTTTTATGTACAGCGCTACTTTAAAGGCGCTTTATAAAATAAAGTTTATTATTATTATTATTATTATTATTATTATTCTGTCTCTCACTGTTCAATTTAATCTATCATTAAAATTATAGACTGATCATTTCTTTGTCAGTGGGCAAACGTACAAAATCAGCAGGGGTTCAAATACTTTTTTCCCCCCCACTGTATATTGATTTTACTGATGTCAGGAAGATATTTTAGAGCTTTGAGTAATGACTGACACCTAATACATGAAAATTCGAAAACTATTTGAAGATTTTACAAAAAATAAAGTGTCAATGTTACAAAAACAAAACAAAGCAGTGTTTACAGGAAAGAGAACAGAGCAGCAATAGCATGTTGAGGAAATAGTCACGGCTATTATAGCCATGGTGATTTTAGAGTCTTCCAACCAGATGATGTGATAGAGTGGTGGGGTGGTGGAAGACATGGGCTGGAGTGTAGACCAGAGCAACTAGAACCTTAACCAGAACCTGAGTTCTGCCATGATGTCTGGATTCTGTAGGGTATAACAGTGGAATTGTGCAATAATAAAAATAAAGTATTGATCTTCAGTAAGTGTTTATTCCTGATAGTAGTGCTGCAACACCACTCTGTAAAGTCCTATGATGATGAAGAATCACACCAAGCAAGCACAGGTTCTTTAGATCTTAGACACACTGTCTGCGTTTACACTTTGTGGAAATGTGTTACATTTAATTCAGATTATTTCTCAGTGTGAGAAAAATGTTCAGGAAATGCCGCTGTGAGTCGAGCACATTTCATTAAAAATATCTTCTCTGGAATCTGCATCAGATGAAAATTCTTCATAACCTGAAATTAAACAAAAACAAGTTTAATATTTAAGCTGTCAGGTTGAACATGAACATTAAACATCAAAGTATAATCAATAGCTCTTTATAAAAACAGAACCAGGTTTCTTACTTTTTCTTCACTAAACAAAACGTATCAAACAATGTTAATGAGTCTAAATATTTATATATTTTATTTCTGTACATGTTTATTTGAAATACTTTTAAATCCACTCTTCATGGACACACAGCTGGGTCCTGGTGAGTCTGATCTCCCTATGTGGGTCTTTCGACACACACACACACACACACACACACACACACAGAGAGAGAGAGAGCTTTATTCAGTGCAAATTAGTGTTTCACCAGTTTTACTAAATATTTTTTTTGTTGCCACAAGAAACACAAGTCTAATGAGTCGATTATTATTTACAACCCATCAATTTTCAATTACATTTTCTGAATGAATTTTTCTGATTTTTTGATTAAAATTTTTAAATTATATGTAATTTAATTATATATAGTATATTCACCTTGCCACACTACCGTGCCAAACATACATTCACTACAGCTACTGCAGAGAATTTTATCAGTAATTTTCCAGAATTATCAACTATGATTGGAACACCGTCTGATCCCAAAGAACTGACCAGGCAACTGAACGTTTAGAGTTAACGTTCCACTACATGTTAGATAAGGAAGCTCCACTTAAAAATAACAAAAACATTATTAGAAAGAAAAAAGCTAGCACCCTGGTATAATCACACACACACACACACACACACACCTTAAAACAGACCACTCAAATTTTAGAATGTAAAAGGTGTCCAAATATATTATTATTTTGAACAGAATGGAAGGAGAGCCTCCTAAACTATTTTGTGCTGCTAGATCAATACATCTCTCCACCCTAATTGAAGATAACAAAAATAATACTACATTCTTATTTAATATTGTAGCAAAATTAACTACGAATAAGTTCACAACAGAAACATGCACACAATAATTATATAGCAGGAATGATTTCATAAATATTTTCCATTGGCATAATTGAAAATATCAGGCAAAAAGTATTCAGGCTATTAATTTATAACCAGACAGTTTTATAACTAACCCTGTAGATAATAATTTTTACAATATCAGATCAATGATTAGAATGTTGTACTCGACTTTGAGAGACCGAAGTAATTTCACTAATTTCCTCATCAAAATCATCAATTTGTATACTAGCCCCCTTACCTACACGTTTCTTCAAACAGATTACTCCTGGGGCGGCTGTGGTGCAGTTGGTAGAGTGGGTTGTCCACTAATCGTAGGGTTGGCGGTTCGATTCCTGGCGTGGGTGACTCCACATGCCGAAGTGTCCTTGGGCAAGACACTGAACCCCAAGTTGTTCCCGATGGCAAGCTAGCGCCTTGCATGGCAGCTCTGCTACCATTGGTGTGTGTGAATGGGTGAATGAGACACATGGTTAAAAGTGCTATATAAGTGCACATTTACACTCCTGAAGCAATCGAACCTCTTCTAATAATAAAAATAAAAACTAGCAGATTAAAAAAACCTCCCTTTTATGTTCAAGATCATAGAAAAGGTTGTAGCACAGCAGCTATGCCCGTATCTACAGTGCATAGGAATAACATTTATGAAATCAGTCAGTATTTAGGCTGGCCAAAGTACAGAGACAGTGCTGGTTAAAGTTAAAGGGTTGTGTCTCCTTGCTTGTGTTACTTGACGTTAGTGCAGGTTTTGATACCACTGATCGTACTATTCTCCTTGATAAGACTACAAAATGTTCTCGGTGTTAAGGGAACAGACCTCTCTTAGCTCAGGTCTTACTTGGCTCAGGTCTTTCAATCCTGATCTATCATAGATGTAAATGGAGACTTCTCTATGAATACTGAGGTAAAGTTTGGTGTTCCACAAGGTTATGTTTTAGACCCACTTCTCTTTACTTTATGTGAGGAAACTGTTAATAAGAAGGACCCCCCCCCCCTATTATTTTGGCTATTGGTATTGACATTAATCAGTAAGATGGGAGGCCTGTAATTTTTGTTGTTATAATTGTTCAACAATTACCGTTTAAATATTAGTCGTGATAAGAGACAGAAAGAATACTTCATACCTATAGCTGTAGAGGGCGCTGATGACCAGTGGTAGGGGAAAAACATCCACGAACGCACAGAGCTAGAACATCACTGCTCTGGGTGTTGAGCTGCACTGTCACAGCGTATATTCTGTTCTCTAATGGTTAAGAGGTCTTGTAATTAATTACAGAACCTAAAGACAACAGTGAGCAAATAAAGAAGCTACATTACCCCAAACATGCATCGTTTTAATGTGTGCAACATTTATATATGCTACCTCTGGGCAAAATTATTCGTAAACATGGTGCAGATACCACACACTTTTTTGTTTCAGCAAAGCATCTGGCACAGACACCAGCTTAATAAAGTTGAGGATTGTGTAAAGGACATTAGACGGTGGATGCTTATTAACTTCCTTTTACTTAATTCTGATAAGACAGAAATAGTTTTATTAGGTAAATTATATTAGATCAATTTATAACATTTTTGACATGTGTTTTTCTGGATTTTTTTGTTGTTATTCTGTCTCAAACTGTTCAAATAAACCTACCATTAAAATTATAGACTGATCATTTCTTTGCCAGTGGGCAATCGTACAAAATCAGCAGGGGATCAAGTACTTCTTTCCCTCAATGTATCTATCTATCTATCTATCTATCTACTATTGGGATGGCAAGGCCAATTCATTTGGATTTCAGCTTTTATTTCCTGGTGAATACAGCTACCTGTGTTAACGTAAAACATAGATCCTTTTGTATCAGACCTCCCAATTGTTAGGTGAGCAAAAGTATAGGAACACTTAAGCCCTGAAGCAAATGAAATAGTACATATTATACATATCCTTTGCTTGCATTAACTGCATCAAGACCGAGACTAATTGACCAAATTGTTGGTTTCATTTTGGTGATGCTTTTCCAGGCTTTTGGAAATGGTTTGCATAACATTCCAGCAGAGGAACAATATGGTTTTCCTTATTTTATGACTAAGACCGATTCAATTCAATTTTATTTGTATAGCGCTTTTTACAATAGTCATTGTCTCAAAGCAGCTTTACAGAAATAAAAAACAGGTATAAACAGTCAGAAACAGATAAACAGAGACAAACAGATATAAAACAAATGGAATTTATCCCAACTGAGCAAGTCACTGAGTGGCGACGGTGGCAAGGAAAAACTCCCTAAGATGTTTTTTGAGGAAGAAACCTTGAGAGGAACCCATCCTCATCTGGGTAACACAGATTGTGAAGGTAACACAGATAATGTGAAAATGAGAAGTATGTATGGCCTTAGGAGCAGCTGTAGTCCCAGCAGAAGATTTGGGCTCATCCAGAGGCAGAAGGGATCTGGATCTCCAATATCTCCATCTCCATCTCCACTTGAATTTTTCAGTGAAGCAGGTATGTGCCATGGTTATGCTGAAATCCACACTGAACTACATTAGCCATAGGCCCCAGTATGTGACCCACTGCTCACTCACACCTGTTCTATGTTACCCATAATAAGGACCCCTATAGAAGTTCTAGTTTTTTTAGCACCTAACTGTCAAGTTTCGGTTGTGGTCTTGTTCATGTGTTATCGTGTGTCCTATAGCCACTCTCAGAGTCCACATGTTTTTGCCTTGTGTCCATTGTTACATTTATGGTTCTTGTTGTTTTCACAGTTTTGTTTGTTTGTTTTGCACTTTATTCAATAAAAATCTGTGCTTGTATCCACTGTCTTCTACAATCCTTGACACTGAGTTTTTCCCTATTTCAATAAAAATGCTAAAAATAACAATACTTCTGGTGCCTTAATTTAACACAGTCAGTTATTTGAATAATGCTGTTTGAAGAAATTGGGTCTTATTGTAAGCTTTTTTTCTTTTCTTTTTTCTTGGTTGCTAATTTATTAATCTTAGATTAAGAGAGAGATATTCAAAGTCAGATAAATCAAGGGACCAAAATACTAATTTTAAGTAAGTCTATCTTGAATAACTGAGTTTTCATTGCTTATAATAAGCACAACTGGCTTTTGGCATGTTTGTCTAGTTTTAAGATCCAATAGGATTTTTAGTGACTAAATATTTATGCTATTTTTAAGAATTCTTACCTTGTCAGTTTTGCTTAACCTATTGACAGGTTTGTTTGTTTTTTAGTAAACTTTAACTATATTTGAGTGTTTCTTGCTTGTTTCAAGAAAGTCTTTTTTTGCAGCAAATGTACTTTTGCATGCACTATAAATGTTATCTAAAATAAAATCAACTTTATTGCAACACTGTGACCTGAGAAAACACACCAAGTCTATAAACACATACATCTTTTGTTGTATTATTTTCATTGCTCTTATATGCACCATTTTTTTCATAGCGTTATTTTTGTTATCAAAATATATATTTTTTACATTCTCAAAATATTAAGACTTTTTCTTGTGTAAAAACAGGAAACACAAAACCCCCCATTCCACTGCTCCAAATCCATGTTTCTTGAATTCATTTATAATTCCCTTTCATTGTAAAGCTCTTTACAGACTTCTAGTTGTTCTGAGGATTTCGTGTTCTTATTCTTCTGTCCAAAATACAACCAACAATAAAACCACAACAGAATGACCGGATAACCATTTCTTCTTTATATGCAGCGTCTACAAATGTATTCCACTTGTCTAAATGTGTTTATTAGAGAGCTCACTCACCTCATTTGGTGTGGAATTATAAATATAATTTTTATTTTAATCTTCATGTTTTCGAGCTGCTCACTAAAACTGGTGTTGGGGTTTCAGACAGAGTTATTTAGAAAATACAGGCGGTATGTCACGCCGCAGCCGACGGAGGCCGCTGTGGCGCTTTATTTGAATGGACTGGACTTTTGTTTGTTCTCTCGCTTCCGGATTAGCGCGAGCTTCCGTATTGAATGATCACAGGTGTGTGTACTTTATGTTTGATGACCTTTGTTATTTAAAGCCCTGAGTTACTGAGCATGTTGCTCGTGATTATTGGAAGTTACGTTGACGCGTCTGTAGCACTCTAGTTGCTTAAGTTCATGATATATGTATATGTCCCGTTGCCAGTTTTCTAGGGAAGACGGCTTCTGTATTAAGTTTGATATATTGATAAAGATTGTGATCTGCGCCTGCATCCGCCTCTCGTCTACGTGGACTTTTGACACCTAGGCATTTTTACAATCTGCATGTTGAAGTTTACAAGCCGGGACATCAACACCCATCAATAAACTTATATGATAATGCTTTATGTGTAGAAGTTCTGACAGTATGGTTTGTTACTGTAAAAACCTTCGTGCTCTCTTTAATATTTAGCATCGTTATGTCTCATTGGTTCATACAATCGCTTTAGAATTGATAGAAATTCAGAGATAACTTATTTTAAAATATCCAATAGGCCTGTCTATAATTGTTTTATGTACATTGTCTGAAAGAATGTATAATAACGAGAATGAATTTAGAGTACATTTTTGGCCAAATGTTTTTGGAAATTTCCAACAAATAAAAAAAAATATATATTTTTTGCACATTTTCTGAACTTTAAAAACTTTAACCCTATTAAACACAAAACAAATCTGTTAAGTGGTGCTAAGAAATTGACTGTCAAAAACTGTCAGATTAATAAGTTTTTCATTTTGGTAGGTCGGTAGGAAATTGCTTTACAGTACAATGTAAGGGGTTAAACCACAGACAATTACAGATGTGTGTATATTCACTAGATACCAATAACTATCAAACAATTATAATTATAATTAGAAGAGGAATTAAAAAGGAAGTTTAAATGATATGTTCTTATGCCCTCAGTATCAGTGCCATGGGTCTAGTAATTAGAAATATTTTTTCCTTTATTCACGAGATCTTCACTCCATTTTTCACAGTGCATCTACAGAACCTAGGCCTAATAATTGAAGGACAGGCTGCATAATCATCTGGAACACAATAAAATAAAAAAATAAAAATAAAACTCTGATGCTCATACCCAAGATCCTCTCAACACACCTGGCATTCAATCACACTATCATTTTTAGAAGTAAGTCTTGTGACGCCCCGCCCTCCCGCTTCAAAATAATAAAGTTGAACAGGTGCCTTAATTAAAATATTTAATAAAACAGAATTTTTCCCCCCCACCAAAATTTCATTTAGGAAATAAGGTAAAAATTGATTTTAAAAAAATAAATAAAGAAAAAAAATTGTGAAAATCTAACTTTTTCTGTAACTTTTTTTTTTACCATTGAATCAAGCAATTGTAAAAAAAAAAAAAAAAATAATAATAAAATAATCTTCTGCATCAGATGAAAATTTCACACCCTAAAAGAAAAAAAAACAAAAGTTATATATTTAACAATAGCATCAACAATCAGTGCAATTTTTAATGCAAAGTTCAGTTAAGCTAATACCTTAGCTTATCTTAGAAATACATTTACTGTTTACAGTCTATAACTCTTTATGAAAATAGGACCAATTCATGAAGCGAAAAAGTTTTAAACAATTCTACCTGGTCTTAATATCTGCATAATTGATTTTTGTACACCTGTATCTCAAATGCCTTTAACTCACATAATGTTCTGGAGTTTGTAATACTTATTATCTTTAAGACTGAGAAGCAAATCCTTTTCTGAGTCTCCAAGTTCATTCCCATACAGATCCAGTTCTCTCAGATGTGAGGGGTTTGATTTCAGAGCGGCAGTCAGAGTAACAAAGCCTTCAGATGAGATAGAACACAACTTCAACCTGCAGAGAGAAAATGATTCAGATCAGTATCATCACAGTCATTATGTCAATATAGCCTTGAATATCTACGTATTACGGTGAATGCTGTTTATTAAATATGAGTGTGTAATAAGTAAAATAAATAAATAAATAAAAATAAACAGCAATATATACTGTGTGTGTATTGAGCGAGTGACAATTCTGTTGGTGGAAACATTTTATTGATAAGAGCGCTTAGAGGAAAATGGCCAGATTGGTTCAAGCTGGCAGGAAGGATACAATAATTCAAATGATCACCTTTTACAACTGTGGTGAAAAGAAAACAATCTCAGCATGCACATAACATCTAATCATGAGGTGGATGGGCTACAGTTTTGTTTTTGTTTTTTTAAATAATATTTCTAATCTTCAGCTCTTCAGTTTAGGTGAGTCTGTGCCCATGACAGCCTCAGATTTTTGTTCTTGGCTGACAGGAGGAGAAGCTTGTGGTGTGTCATCAGGTTCTATGTTTGTGCATTCGGAGATGCTCTTCTGCTCAGAATGTGTTCTGGTTGTTATTAAATTTAGGTGTGTAACAATTATTGGCACCTTTTTAGTCAATAATTTGTGCTACCTCCCTTTGCCAAGATAACAGCTCTGAATCTTCTCCTATAGTGCCTGATGAGGTTGGATAGCAAGGGATCTGAGATCATTCATTGATATCCATGAGAACAGAGTACTTTTGTGAATTTTTCCAACAACAGATCAAAAGGTTCAATAATTTTTCACAGCCTTCTTTGCTAATATTTACCAAACGGTGCCAATATTCTTGGAGGGCTCTGTAATCCAGAGGGAAATACTTGAAAGGCTTGAGAAGAGGAGGCAGGACCTTAACTGCTTCTCACACCTCCCTGGTCACGGTCATGTGCAGTACCTGGAAGAGTGTCTGCAACCAATGCAGAACAAATTTCATCCGGCTTTAATTTCCAAGGGGCCAACCCAGTCCTAAATCCACAACTAACTGACCAAACTGTATATTTTTTCAAGTCCTTTGGAAGTGCCAGTGTTGTTGCAAACAGCCCAACACACGCAAGCAAGGCTTTCCTAACTGTTGACTAATCTAGCTGGTCCATTCAGGAGGGCCCGTCTTCCCCACTTACTCCTTGACCACATTAATTTATACTAATGAATTTCCAGGTAAATGTCTGCAGCCTTGTTTTATCATAGTGATAGAAGAGGAGATGGTGTTAGGAGGCTTTTCAATGTGGCTCAATCTGAAACCTGCTCGCCCCGATATGGCTAACATCTTATGATGCCACTGCCTGATGTTGCTGCTCCTTAATCTGGATAAGAGACTGGACAAACTCAGGGAGAGGATTCTGCTCCATATCTACATATTTTTTTGCTGAGTAATGCTTGATTTTCAGCACCAGTGAGACAATTTCAACTGCAGGCTACTCAAGAACACAGCAGACCACATCTGAGGAATTAAAATATATATATACACATACATACATATATATACATATATATATATATATATATATATATATATATATATATATATATATATATATATATATATATACACACACATATATATACACACACACACACATATATATATACACACACACATATATATATATATTTTACACACACACACTAAAATACAACAGAACCTTGGCTGCTTTTCAGTTCACTCAGCATTATCTGCTTTGTTTTGCTCATTTCCACCATGTGCACCACACCCCCACCTGCTTCAGTGCCCTACTGATGTTGTTTTCTTAAATAAGTGGGCACTGGGAAATGTCTGACTTCCCAGTGGGAAAGATCCATTTCAATAGCTCTCCAACTCATTTGAACAACTCTCCAAACTCGTTTTTTCTGATCCGACTTTTATGATTTGCTATTCTGTTATATTCAACATTATGGCGCTCAGTGAAGAGTGAGAACAAGAAATAACAGCATGATTTAAGGTTTTTAAGCCTTTTGAGTTTCCGGTTATATTTGAACTTAAATACTGGGTGATACTTTGATCAAAATAAATGCCCTTCCATGTCATACTTGGCAATATTAATAGTGAATTTTCACATCTGCTTTATTTAAAGAGTTACTTTGTCAGTGCTTCATTTATTTTGAAAGTTTTTGTGAATAATTTCAATATTCATTCATTTCTGACTTTAGGCAGGTGAGCTTATGTGAAAACTCTAATATGGGAATGTTTTCTAAGTTGCAAATTTCCTAGTTCCCAGCTGTCATGAATGGTTATGACCAGATCATGTGACACTCAGAGATGATCTTACCTCAGTGTCTCCAGTTTACAGTGAGGATTCTCCAGTACAGCAGAGAGACACTTCACTCCTGAGTCTTGGAGTTTATTCTTAGACAGATCCAGTTCTCTCAGGTGTGAGGGGTTTGATCTCAGAGCTGAAGTCAGAGTAGCACAGCCTTCATCTGAGACACCACAACATTCCAATCTGCAGTTGGACAATGACACACTCTTCACTCTCTCAGTTCAGGAGGAACCATTTCAATCTTTAATCATTATGAAATAAACCATGAAAGCATTGTATAAAAAACAAAGTAACAGTTACAAATTTATTGTGTTTGTGAGGGTGTGCACATGTCTGTTTCTTTCTTTATGATGACCAAATGTCTCCAAGAGGAAAAAAACTCTTACACTCTACACAAATCCTATTTTCTGCCTTAATGTGACACTGATATTAATTCTGTGTAGACAAGTCAGACATCTCGGATATCTCCGGATTGCAACAACCAAAATACCTTTTACGTGACATGGTTGCACGTATAACAGCTTAAAATATCTTTTCAGTAGACTCCAAACAAACCAAACACCGTGGAAATCAGGCATGATTATTTATATATTTAAGATATTTTTATTTCTGCTTGTATTTCCTCATTTGTAAGTCGCTTTTGATAAAAGCATCTTCTAAATGAATAAATGTAAATGTAAGATATTATGAATGTAGTTATCTTGACTACACAAAGTTAAACTAGTTGGGAGATGAGCACAGATGAACTTGACTGGTTTATCTCTTTTTTAACTTTGCACACAATGGTCTGTGGGTGTTTTTCAGGTTTGGGCCCATTAGTTTAGTAGTGAAGGGTATGGTTAAAGCTACAGCATACATTTTAGATAATTGTATGCTTCCAACTTTGTGGCACTAGTTTGGGAAAGACCCAGTCCTGTTCCAGTATAACTGTGCCCCTGTCTGCCACAAAGCAAGGTCAATAAAGACATGGTTTCATGAGTTTGGAGTGGAGGATCCTGCACAGAACTCTGACCTCACCCCCATTGATCAAATTTGGGATCAACTGGAACATTGGTTGCAAACAAGGCTTCCTCACCAAACATCACAACATCAGTGCCGGACCACAATAATGCTCTTTTGATTTAGCGGCCAAAAATTCATACAGCTACACTCCAAAATCTTGTCAAAAGCCTTCCTAGAAGAGTGGAGGCTGTTATAGCCCCAAAAAGGGGTCCGACTCTATATTAATACTGATACTTTTGGAATGGGATGTTCAAAAAACTTGAATACTTGTAACGGTCAGGTGTCTTTTGGCCATATAGTGCATGTATGCATTCTTAAAATAGATATAACGGGGTTCCGAAATGGTACAAAAAAAATAAAGCTTTGGGGTGACCCCCTGGCTGTGTTCCCTGGATGTGTGCGACATCATTCACTCTTGCTCCTGTTTCAGTCAGTGTGACAAAGTATATTAATGACAGACAAATTAAATTTGCATCAAAGCCCAATCTTTTTTGTATTTATACAGAATTCAGGTCTAGCGACTTTCAGCAGCTTTTTCTGGACAATCAAAAATACATACAGGAAATTAGAGGTCAGTCAATTGACCAGTTTTGCTGATAAATTGATGTCTATAGGAAAGCAAAAAATATTATGATCAGATAATTAGGAATCAAATTAAGCGCTGTGTACTGAAATTAAATTATTTTTCTTATGTGACTCTCAAAGAGATTATCTTACCTCAGTGTCCACAGTTTACAGTTAGGATTTTCCAACACAATACAGAGACGTTTCACACCCAAGTCTCCAAGAGTATTCTCAGACAGATCCAGTTCTCTCAAGTGTGAGGGGTTTGAGCTCAGAGCTGAAGACAGTACTGAACCTCCCTCATATAAGGTATCACAACCAGACAACCTGCAGACAAAAATGATACACTCTCCACTCTTGGTTTGGTGTGTGTCTCAGTGTGTGGAAACAAATCGTTCAAATAATTCACATACTAAACTAATCCCCTTGCACTGCATGCATACATTTAAATGATAAAACACTAGCAGTGAAATTACACAATTATGAACACAGAAAAACATCAGGTTAATGTAGCATTATATACTAAGACTATACTCATGATAGCTTTACTGTATGTGCTTGGTGACTAAATTGTGTTGGTTTTTGACTTACCAAAAAATTTTTAGATTATAAATTATTGGTGAATTAATAAAGGATTTGTTAGAAATAAATATTTACAGATAAAATAAACAACAACATCAACAAAAACTAAAACCAGTATGATCAGTATCATCAAATATATGTAAAAATACAACTAATATTGATCAGTGACCACATAATTAGGAATTAAATTAAACAGTGTGTAGTGAAATTAAATATTCATTCTTTGAATATTTGATGCTGAACCTAAAACTTCTGCTTCAGTCTCACTATTAGAGAATGTGTCTTACTGAGGAGCAGGTCATGTGACTCTCAGAGAAATGATCTTACCTCAGTGTCTCCAGTTTACAGTGAGGATTCTCCAGTACAGCAGAGAGACGCTTCACTCCTGAGTCTGTGAGTTTATTCCAAGACAGATCCAGTTCTCTCAGGTGTGAGGGGTTTGATCTCAGAGCTGAAGTCAGAGCAGCACAGCCTTCATCTGAGATATCACAACTACACAACCTGCAGAGAGACAATGACACTCATCGAACAGTCACTGCAGTCTTTAATCAGGAGGATACACAACATTTTAATCATAAATATTATGCCAGTAAAAACATTTTTGTTTTTGAGAAAGTGTGTTTTAGCATTTTTTTTTTACTTTATAAGGTGTTTAAGCACTGAAGATGCTAGTTGTATATATACGCTTACATATATTTGACATATTCGCCAGCTCTGTATCTATTGCAATATTGCAATATCATATTTGTAATATGTGTTCTTAAAATCTTTGACTGTTCTCAAGTGGTTTTCATGTTTTTACTGTTCATCTAAAATTGTAACCAAGAGACAGTGTTTAATTTTTAAAAAGCAGCATGCGGAAATATTCCTGATTATATTTAACATCACTAATAATTAAAGTCAATTAGCTGGTTTGTTTTGGCAACTCCAGCATTCAACCAATTATGAGTAGAAGAATTCACATTATGGTTTTGAATATGTAGAAATACAACTAATATTGTAATCAGATAATTAAGTATCAAATTAATCAGTGTGCACTGAAATGTACTGATCTCCTCAGGATATTTGATGCTGAACCTAAAACCTCTGCTTCAGTCTCTCTGAGAGTCACAGGACCTGCTCCTCAGTAAGACACGTTCTCTAATAGAGAGATGATCTTACCTCAGTCTCTCCAGTTTACAGTGAGGATTCTCCAGTACAGCAGAGAGACAATTCACTCCTGAGTCTCTGATTTTATTCTCAGACAGATCCAGTTCTCTCAGGTGTGAGGGGTTTGATCTCAGAGCTGAAGTCAGAGCAGCACAGCCTTCATCTGAGAAATCACAATAACACAACCTGCAGAGAGACAATGACACACTCTTCACTCTCTCAGTTCAGGACACACAGGTGATAAAAGTTCTTCAACAGACACTAATGCTGTCTGTATCAGATGTGTCCTACTCCATATGGTTAAATCCATGCAAGGTACCAGGACCTGACGGCATCCATGGCCAGATCTTCAGAGCATGCGCCATCATGTTGGTAGAGGCCTTTACTGACATCTTCAATCTGTTACAATATCGGTCATCTATCCCAGTATGCTTCAAAAAAGACCACTATAAATCCAGTTTACAAGACACCTTTCAACTTCTGTTGCACCCACAGATCTACAGACTTTGCCATTCTCATAATTAAGCACACCTCTGGGAGAATATTATTCACTATATTGTTGACTATATTGTTGGGTGGCTGTGGCTCAGGTTTTAGAGCGGGTTGTCCACCAATCGTAGGGTTGGCGGTTTGATTCCCGGCCCACATGACTCAATGCCGAAGTGTCTTTGGGCACGACACTGAACCCCAAGTTGCACCTAATGTCAAGCTCTGCTACCATTGGTGTGTGAGTGTGTGTGTGAATAGGTGTATGAGACATAGTGTAAAGCGTTTGGATAAAAGCGCTATATAAGTGCAGAGTATTTACCATCCTCCGCCCCATACCACACAACCAATGTTAAGCTTCCTGGACGTTATCAACTATGGTCTTCAGTGGATCACTGATTGCTCTTTCATAACAAAATCCAGAGACTCAGGTGTTCTAAGGAAAAACATGAGATTTAATGGACTTATGCTCTGCATCTCTATGATGGCTGGCAAACCACAGAAAAGAATTTCTCTTATATGTGACTGAGCTTATTGTGGCGACAGGCCGGCGGCCGGTGCAGAAGAGACAAAGACCACTCCTCCCCCGACTGCTGCGGTGGTGCTGAAGAGACAGCTCCGCTTCAACACCACCGGCTGTCCAAAACATTGGAGAGACACACGACTGCTGAATGGTGCACTTTACACAAGAATTCCACCATCGTGCAGAACCTGCGTGAAGTTGCCCCCCCCCACCAACGCAAAACGTCAGCAAAATAGTCTCAATCGCTTGTGCCGGTTTGTGCCGTTAAAATTTTCGTTTGTGCTGTTTCAGTTCAGGAGATATTAAAGGAATATTCAAAAGGTCATTCTGGGGTCACCCAGCCCCCCCCGCATGCGCCGAATTAACCCCAAATAGTCCAGCAGGCGAGGGCAGAGTATAAAAGAGCGATATTTCGCTCGCAACAAGAGAGAAGACTTTAATTGTACGTGCGCAAATTTGTTGTGTGTTTTTTCAGACGATTTTGACAAGTGCATGTCTATTAATGGCTGGTGTGTGTTTTCTTTCCAGATGTTTCCGACGCAAGCAAAAACTCCGCTCCTTGGTTGAAACCGCGGCCTCGCCCAACGGCAGAACAGGATTCCCGCCACTCGGGAACCCCCCAGCTCGACCCTGGCAACCCCGCAGATGACAGAAACCCTCACTGCACGATCGCACTTCAACACACACACAAACGCACATGCGCTCCCCTCACAGACTGTCCTGAATAAGGGAACAGGATATGAGGTTATTCTATGTGCCCACCAAAATGTAACTATTAAAGTAATTAGTGTGCCTAACACACCAACTCTAGTGTTGTATTGTCTAATTAATTCTGTGGAGCCAGTCACTGAGAACACTCACGACTGCCTAGCCAAAATTCATGTTTCCTCGAGCCCAAGTTTGAACTTTAAGACATTCCATCTGAAAGATTTGTGTGTCTGAAATATCACAAAAATAATGAACACCCCTGCTCTGCCCAATTGGCCGAATTAAAAGCTATCACTAGAGAGTGCGAGCTGGTTAAGGGTAGAATTGCTAATATATAGATACTGACTCTGCTTATGCCCATGGATTGTGTCATCTGTTTAGAGCTATTTGAAAGTAATGAGGTTTTTAAAAAAGTGTTGGAACGCCACTTTAACATACAAAAAAATAGTTTAATTGAATTCTGATTGTACCTACTGCACTTCCCACCGTATGAATTTCAGATGCGCATGGTTTTAACCAGTGTGATAGGGGGAACTTACGGGAAAGATAAAACAGTAAGAGTACTGGTCTCTGTACTTACAGGAAATGGTGGATATCTTTTTATCTGAATGTGAAATTTGTGCTCAAAACAATGTCAGAAAGGGAAAAATCAGTATCAATAGGGCACATATCAATGCCCCAAGGGCCGTTTAAGCACTTGGTGTACAGGTTCAGCAGATGGAGGGAGGCAATGCCATCAGCAGGCCAAACTTCTGTAACAGTGGTTATATTTTTGACCAGAGAGGTAATTCCTAGATTTGGCATACCATCTCAGATTAGCTCTGACAATGGCTCAGCGTTTGTTTAAAAAAAAAAAAAAAAAATGTGTTAGTGTAACTGTGAATAAAGTAACATTTTGATGTGTTTATCACCCTCAGTCACAGGGAATAGTGGAAAAGGTAAGTGGTACCTTTAAGGTTAAGCTTAACAAAATTGTACTGACACTAAACTCATTTGGGTAGATGCTCTACCTCTTGCATTAATTACCTATCGCATACAGACTAACAGAAATAGGCATCCAACACCACATGAAATGTTTATGGGTCGATCCATGTCTGTGCCATATCTGAGAGGTCCTTATAAAGGACTGCCGCTGGAGTAATTGCAGATGGAACTAAGAGCATATATGCGATAACTACCTGATATGTATGAAGCTATCTATTGACAGGAGCAGAGCTGGGTACCGAGAGAGGAGACAAAAGTTCCTTGTCCAGTGACTCCTGGAGAACAGGTGTACCTAGGGGTGTACCTAGGGGTGTTCCAGCCCAGAAGGGAAGGGCCATACAAAGTGAGCACCTAGATTAATACCTAGGAGCAGAAGCGATTATTAGTGGTGTTAGCGATTATTAGCGAACAGTAAGTGGTAAATGTTTCTTTCTGGATTTTTTTTAGTTGGAACTAGGTTTAGCACCGATTGTCAGAAGCTATAACTGTGCTTCCTTGTTGCTATGACCTGTATACTTGTTGCTAGATTAAAGCAAATTCCGGTACTCCGTTTCGGTTGGGAGTCGCTTGTTCACATGACTACTCTTTGTTTTGCTAATTAAAGAGGCGTGCTCAGCTGAAACATAAGTATTTATTAATTATGAAACGCTGAAGCGTCAGCCCTTGTCATGTGAAGATCGAGCTCGTGTAAAGACCTGCGAGTCCACCGAGCAAATCGTCGCAATTTTTGCTCCCTTTCCCCCCCCCCTCACATTTCTCCTCCATGGTCACAACCTTACTTCCCTCTAACAGCCACCTTTCCTCACTTGACTTAAACACCGCAACCGACATGCTATGTTCCACCTTAACATCTTCTCTTGACAGTATATGCCCCCTAACCTCCAGACCTGCTAGCACATCACCCTCTAGCCTTTGACTCTCAGAAGCTCTGCGTAGCAACTGGACCAAACTAAGAGCATCTGAAAGGAAATGGCGCAAATCAAACAATCCAATTGACCTAACCAATTACCAGACACTTATCTCCTCTTTTTCCAATAGCATCTCCATTGCTAAAGCCACATACTTCCATGATAAGATTGGTAGTTCTCCCAACACCCGCATTCTTTTCAAAACTTTTTCCTCTCTTCTCTGTCCCCCTCCTCCCCCTTCCGCTCTCACTGCAGATGACTTTGCAACTTTCTTTTCCAGCAAGGTTACATCAATCAGGAACCAGTTCTCAACCCCAGACATGCATAGACCAACTCCTCCTCCACATAACTCCCAACTGACTCCTCCTCTCTAGCCATCCCACAACCTGTCCCCTTCTCACTACCTTCAGTCCATCTCTCCCAGACTATTACCAGCACTCACACACATCTTTAACACATCACTCTCTACTGGCACATACCCTACCTCATTTAAGCAAGCCCGGGTTACCCCAATGCTTAAAAAACCATCACTCAGCCCTGCTATAGTCGACAACTACAGACCTGTTTCCCTCCTCTCTTTTCTTTCCAAAACTCTTGAAAGAGCTGTTTTTAATCAACTCTCCAGTTCTCACACAGAACAACCCCCTGAACACCAAGCAGTCTGGCTTCAAGAGCAACCACTCCACGGAGACTGCTCTGCTTTCCGTCACTGAAGCCTTACAACTAGCTAGAGCAACCTCTAGATCATTTATCCTCATCCTACTTGACCTCTCTGCTGCCTTCGACACTGTGAACCATCAGATCCTCCTATGAACTCTCTCAAACCTGGGCATCACTGGAACGGTTCTACGCTGGTGGAATCCTAGATTTCTGACAGATCATTCAAGGTATCATGGAGCGGAGGTATTTCTGAAACTCAGCAATTCACAACTGGCGTTCCACAGGGGTCAGTTCTGGGTCCACTCCGCTTTTCTATCTACACTACATCTCTCGGGCAGGTGATTGAGTCTCATGGCTTCTCCTATCACTGCTATGCTGATGACACCTAGTTCTATTTGTCCTTCCAGCCTGACAATGCACCCGTCTCTGCACGCATCTCTTCTTGCCTGCCGGACATCTCGGTCTGGATGAAGGAGCACCATCTTAAGCTTAACCTGGGAAATCTGAGCTTCTCGTCATCCCAGCCTGTCCCTCAATCAACCAGAACCTCACTGTACAGCTCAGCTCACTTACACTCATGCCAACCACGATGGACAGGAACCTTGTGGTGATTCTTGATGACTGCTTGACCTTTACAGACCATATCTCAGCAACTGCAAGGTCCTGTAGGTTCATCCTGTACAACATCAAGAAAATCCGACCATACCCCACCAAACAGGATACACAGATACTAGTCTGGGCTCTTGTTATCTCTAAACTGGACTACTACAACTCACTGCTTTCAGGCCACCCAGCCAGCTCAATCAAACCCCTTCAGATGATTCAGAATGCTTCAGCATGCCTCGTCTTCAACCAGCCCAAGACAACCCATGTCACACCCCTCTTCATCTCCCTCCACTGGCTTCCTGTAGCTGCCCGCATCAAGTTCAAGGCCTTGATGCTCACCTACAAGACCTTGTCAGGAACAGCACCCTCCTACCTCAACTCTCTCCTGAAGGCCTACATTCCGTCTTGCAATCTGCGATCGACTAGCGACCAATGTTTAGTAGTTCCCACTTAGCATGGCGTAAGGTCCCTTTCCAGAACCTTCATGCTTACCATTGCCCAGTGGTGGAATGCACTTCCGATCTCAATCCGGACTGCAGAATATCTCACTATCTTCAAAAAGCAGCTAAAGACCCACCTCTTCTGTGAACACCTAACCAACTCAGGAAAAAACAAAGCAAAAAAAACAAACAAAAAAAAACAACAACGCACTTACACCTCTACTCTGTGCACTTTGCTTCCTCTGGTATTCAATTAATGGATCTTGTATAGTAGCACAACTTGTATTGTTCTCTGCTCGATATATTGCTTTGCTTATTTGTAAGTCACTTTGGTTAAAAGCGTCTGCCAAGTGAATAAATGTAATGTATAGGAGTAAGGAGGATCAAGTGATCGAAGGGAACGATCCATCTCAGAAGAAAGAACAAACCAAGGCATGAGAGAGGGTGTAAATGAAGGTAAGGGAGAACCAATGGCAGTCTCAGGCATTGGCAAAGAAGGTCAGTCAGGGGTCGTACCAACAGAGCAGGAGGAACAAAGGGATCCTGCTGCTGAGAGAAGTTCTGACAAGCCTAATAAACCTGCCGAAGGAGAAGTAGGCCCATGTAGACATCCCTTTCAGGACAAACTTTCTATCAGCTCTTGACTCGTCTCCAAAACAGTACTGAACTAGAGTTGATTGCGACAGTGAGCCAGAGTGGATCTCTGACCAGCTGCAGCAGGATGAAACCTACTCCAGTTCTTCAAGTGAGGATGAAGAGGCTTGATGAACCATGCCCTGGGTGCAAGTACTCGCCTGACCTCTTCCCGAGGATTAACCCCTGCGATACGTAAATTATCTGGGTCAAAGACAAACATTGCTAAGACATCCCCTGAGAAAGGATGTGATGGATTTTTTATTTTTCTGCTTTTTCCATTTTTTTCGATTAAAATATAATTAAGTGTGTTAAGAGACAGGGTGATCACTGTCTGATTTATCATTTTAATAAAACTGAGAAAATTGTTTTGTACTCATTTTTATCAGTCTATACGTGCTTAATCAACTGTGTATTCTACATAACCTTGACAACCACGGGCAAGTGCTGAACCAAATGCATGCTCATAAACACGGTTTTGATTTTTGTGGTTAGGGAAAGGGAGACAGAATTGTTTACTCCTTTCTAGCCAATGGGAGAGGAGATGTTTTTTTCTGGTCTCCAGAAAGAGTGGTTTCAGGATTTTGGTTGTTGGTAGATGGCTGACGTGATAATTCATTGATCACGAGTTAGCGTTAAAGAAGGGACTGGATTGTGAAATTACTCTCTTGGTGAAGGTGGGACTTAGTAAGTCCCAGACGAGGGAAATATATAGCATATAAAGTGTAATCAATGTGTGTAACTACAAAGTTTACTGATGTTTGGATATGTTAATAAGGTATAATCTAGTGTGTATACCCAACAGTTAGAATTATTAGTTGAACGCATTATCTAAATCCATAGTACACTTGTACAAATGTGTATTGAGTCTTACTGAACAGTAGGCCTAATTTCTTTCCGTGTCAGCCCATACGTCTCTGCATAGCAGGCATAAAATCTAAAACTATAAAACACTTTCTAACAAGTGACTTTCTAAGTGTGTAAATTCAGAACCTTGTGTTAGTCTAAAGCAACTTCACTCACGGGCAAAAAAAAAAAAAAAAAAGCACTTAAACACTCACCAGAACTGGGTTTCCAACCAAAGCCCTCTGAACTTGCAAATCAGTGTCAAAATAAAAGATAACACTTCCAGGAGGAAGGGTACCAGGCTGAGAATATAGGGTGAATTATGGGACAAAGTTAAAAACCCTGGTCGGGTAAAACTTTTAAAGAAAATACAACCGATAATGCATGTGCCACATATATAAGGTATCATGTGGATATGAATAATTACTTAAGGCAATGGTTTGTTTCTAGAAAGAAATGGTGAATGCACCATGTAGGGATAATTTTGCTGCTTCAGAAAGGTATATAAATACATGTTTGTGTATGTATAATTCGGACTTTCTGGAGACTGTCTCACTTTATTGTTTCAATAAAGTTTATTTACTTTCTGACATCTAACTCTCTGTCTCTCAAGTTTTTGCCTTAGGCTGTGAAAGAAAATTCTCTTATATAAGGTACCCTCTTATATTATGAACTGCAATCAAATACCTACGATGAATGTATTTATTTAATTACCTCTTTAAATAAGCTGATCAACTGCGATCCTTGATTATAATCCTGGAAATACACATGTATTTTCGTGTCAGCATGACACAGGACTCATTCTGTATTATGACTATGTGCTGTGCGTTTTGGCTAAATCTGTCTGACACTTGGACCAGTAGAAACTGTCCACACAATGCTTTTTATCAATATGTATAAATACTCCTGTTTTGAATGAATAAATCAGGAAGTCTCCTGTGAATGCTCATATTGGTCAGTGTGTGTTCATTTCGGACTCTCCAGGTGCGCCTGACTCTGCAGCAAACCACACTTTCTAGCTCATAGCAGCACTGAACTAAAAGTTAATAGAAGTTAATTGGTAAAACAAGCTGAAAGGCATGACGGACGATCTGATGGGCATAAGGCATAATCTGAGACTCCTGAGATACGTGGAAATCTAACAATTTGTTGTCAGATGTGCGATTACTCCGGGTCAGGTGAGTGTTTTTCTTTCCTCCCTGGTGCGGTGTCATTCGAACCCATAATTATAAATAGAGAAATGAGTGATTGTTAATAATCAATTTGTACTCTGGTGGAAATCTAACAGGCTGCAAAGATTGTTTTCCACGACAACACCCATAAACATCAACAGAGCTGTTGTGAACACTGAGGAACTTGAATTACCTGCCTCTTTTGACATCACAAGCATTTCAATGTACATGGATCTTTACATGCTGTGTAAACGATAAATAAATGACTTGAAAACTATTTAGTTTGAAAAATTATTCGCTTTCACTTTATGCTTTGTGAAATCAGAATCATGGCCCTATTTTACAAATAATAATTAAACTAAATGACATCATAATAAAATAAAATAAAAAAAATAGGCATGTTAAAATGTTCCCCAGAGAACAAATGATGTGGGACTAGTTTTTTATTGCTTAGCACTTATATTTATAAATCTAAACGTTGAGATTTAGCTATTGTGTGCATACAGATTTAGACCTTACATAAAAAAAGTTATATCCCAGGCGATGTGACTCTCAGAGAGATGATCTTACCTCAGTGTCTCCAGTTTACAGTGAGGATTCTCTAGTCCAGCAGAGAGACGCTTCATGCCTGAGTCTCTGAATTTATTCTCAGACAGATCCAGTTCTCTCAGACTGCATGATTCTGAGGCAAGCACTGAGGCCAACTCATCACACCTTCTCTCTTTCAGGCCACATTTATTAAAGCTGATGGAAAGAACATAATACATGTTAGCAATAACACACAATATCAACCAAGCTCTCGGACACTTTTTCAGATTGTAAGTGTACAATAAAACAATACAAGTGAAGATGTGTGTTTAGAGAATGCAGATTCTTTAAACCACCGCATTGTTACATTTTGGATAGTGATTGTTCCGGAGGTGTATTTTATATAACAGCAGCTATGACAAAAGTACAACTGAAAGTCACAGATTTATATTCATTTATATTAATTCAGCAAATATTTAAAACACTCCTAGTTCACCACACCTGAGATCACTTATTCTCTCATTTATTGAGACTATAAAGACCTAGAGTTTCTAGCACAGATTACAGTATTGAGGCCCTTCCTGTATTTCCGACCAGTTTTGTTTGGATTTATGGTAATAGGATCATGTGGCAGCAGCACATTTCAGAAAAACTAGGGTTAGGGTTAGGATACAGGTCAAGAACTTCAGTTAATGTTCACATCAAACATAAAATGAAGAAAAAATGTGATCTCTGTGACTTTGATCATGGCATGGATATTGTTACCAGATGGGCAGTTTTGAGTATTTAAGAAACTGCTGATCTCCTGGGACAACAGTCGCTAGAGTTTACAGAGAATGGTGTGGAAAAACAGAAAACATTGAGTGCGTGACACTGTGGGTGGAAACGCCTTGTTTATAAGACAGTTCAGAGGGTATTGGCCAGATTTGTTTGAGCTGCCAGGATGTGTATAATAACTGAAATAGTCACTCTTTACAACAAAGGTTAGCAAAAAAGCATATTAGCATGCACAAAAATTATGCAGTGGATAGGCTAAAGAGGCAGAGGTCTCTATCAGGTTCCACTCCTGTTAGTCAAAAACCAGAATCTGCGGCCATCATGGGCACAGGCTCACGTAAACTGGACAGTCCTCTGCTGTCGTAGCTCACCCACCTCATGGTTTGATGTGATGTGTTTTCTGATATTTTTTTTTGCTCACCACGGTTATAAAGAGTGCTTATTTGAGTTTCTATAGACTTCCTGTCAGCTCAGACCAGTCTGGTCATTCTCCTCGGAGAAATCAACAAGGCGTTTCAGCCTACAGCTCCGCACACGGGATATATTTTTTTCTTTTTTCCCCCTGCACAATTCTGTGTAAACTCCATAAACTGTTCTGTGTGAAATTCCCAGGAGATCAGCCCATCCAGCACCATTGGCCATCTTTTTTAGGTACTAGTGTTATCAAGGTTTCCATGTAAGTACAAGATAATTCAGATTCCAATATCTGACAATATTTCAAAATATTTTTTAAAATATTTAATTGGAAAGCGATCTACCTCTGGCAATTATCCAGATTTCATACAGGCTATTGCACCTTTGAACTCCTCTGTGATTTTAAGGTCTATAGCACCTATGTGTAGCAGTTATATTCAGCATTACTTACTGAGCTTTTCTGGATGCTGCAACCACAGGTAAGAGCTTCAGAAGAACCTCGTCTGATGTACAGTGTTTGTTGGTATATTTATTAAGGACAAACACATCCTGTTCCTGCATTGATGTCAGTAACACAAACACCACAGCTGACCACTGAGATGAGGTAAGATCAATTTGTTTAAAATTTCCAGACTGCAGGTAGTGTTGGACTTCCTCAACTAGAGAATGATCATCCAGTTCATACAGACAGTAGAACAGATTGATGGATTTCTCTGTTGAGGGATTCTCTCTGATCTTCTTCTTGATGTAATTAACTGTTTCCTGGTTACTGTGGGAGCTACTTCCTGTCTGTGTCACTATGGTTTGTAAGAGGAACCGATTGAATTCCAGTGAGAGACCCAGAAGAAAGCGAAGGAAAAGATCCAGATGTCCACTTTTACTTTGTAAAGCCTGGTCTACAGCACGCTTGTGGACATCCGAGATCATAATTTCTCTTAGATTCAGCAACATTTTAGACAACCGTCTCTGCTGAAGAACATTTCTCTTTTCATTCATGAATGTCAGGTGCACATATAGAGCAGCGAGGTGTTCCTGAATGCTCAGATGAACAAAGCAGTACACTTTACTCTGGTGAAGCCCAAACTCCTCTCTGAAGATCTGTGTACACACACCTGAATACACTGATGCCTCTGTCACATCAATGCCACACTCCATCAGGTCTTCCTCATAGAAGATCAGGTTGCCTTTCATCAGCTGCTGAAAAGCCAGTTTACCCAGTTTCAGAACCATTTCTGTATTTGTCTCTCTGCTCTTTTTGTACTTTGTCTTTATGATGTTTGTCTGAATGATGAGGAAGTGTGTGCACATTTGAGTCAGAGTTTCGTGGGGGGATCTTCCACTTTCTGCTTCACCCAACATTCTCTCTAGAACAGTGGCTGAAATCCAGCAGAAACAGGGATGTGGCACATGATGTAGAGGCTTTTAATGACTTCAGGTGTGTGATGATTCTGTGCTCAGGCTCTGATCACTGATCCTCTTCCTGAAATATTCCTCCTTCTGTGGGTCATTGAACCCTCGTACCTGTGTAACTGCATGGACACACTCAGAGGGGATTTGATCGAGCTGCTGCCTGGTCGGGAGGTGATCCAGATGAGAGCAGAGGGAAGCAGATTCCCTTTGATCAGGTTTATCAGCAGCACATGTACTGATGCTGATTCAGTTACATCACACAACCTCACTGTGTTCTGGAAATCCAGAGGGAAACGACACATCATCCAAACCATCAAAAATGAACAGAACTTTGTCCAAGATGGAAATGTTTGTTTCTTTTATCTCCTTATAAAAGAAATGAAGAAGCTCCACTCGCACAGGGTTCTCATCCTTCATTAAATTGAGCTCTCTGAAAGGAAGTGGAAATATGAGATAAACACATCCTGATTTGTTTTCCCTTCAGCCCAATCTAGAATGAATTTCTGCACAGAGACTGTTTTTCCAATGCGCCGACTCCCTTTGTCAGAACGCTCCTGATGGGTTTGTCTTCTTCAGATACGATAAGGGGCTTAAAGATGTCATTGCATTTGATTGGTGTTTCCTCTGTTGCTGCTCTCCTGGATGCTGCCTCGATCTGTCTCACCTCATGTTCATTATTGACTTTTCCACTGTCTCCTTCTGTGATGTAGAGCTCTGTGTAGATCTCATGCAGAAGTGTTGGGTTTCCCTGGTTTGTTATCACCTCATTTACATGCTGAAACTTCTTAAGCAGATTTAATTTGCAATTCTTCTGAACTTTGGTTTCAGCAGATGAAGATTCACACCTGTGATTTGTGATTTGTAGGGAAGAAAAATGGTCAGGTGAAATGTCATACATGAACTCTTCTTTTAGTCAGATCTCTACTTTAGAGTTTTGATAAGCTAATAAATCTGTAGAAATACTTAGGTAGTAGATGATTTTAGTGAAACTTATTATACAAACATGCAACTGCTATGAACATGTTGTTGGTTGTCAGCTTACCCTGCATTTGTGATGATCTTCTGCTCTTTCCTCTCTTCTGCCTCCTGTAGGACACTGTGGGGAAACCCAAAATTAGGTGCTGTGTACTTTGTGTAATAAGCTCCATTTTTTCAAGCATGACTCCCTGTCTCAACCTAGCCCGACAACACACACCCAACACCCTGCCTCGCCTAAATACCAACACCTGCATCTCATTCCCAGCTCATTTAGGACACTATACACAATAGTATTTTGTATAGGCAAAAATAACAAGGCAAACAGACAGCTTAGAAAATATGAGCCTTTGCTTTTCAGGTCATAAAACTGAATTATTTGTCAAACATATTGCCACATTGACCATTTACATCCAAGCAAACACTTTTAGTACTAATATTTGTTAATGCTTATCATTAAGTTTGTATTGAATTATTGTTAATACTTTTAAATTACCATTTTTGTTAGTTTGTAGATTTCTTTTATTTATTTATTTATTTATTTATTTATTTATTTATTTATTTATTTATTGGAAGAGATGGCACATTGGAAAAACAAACAAAAACAGATTTTAGTACACTGAGACCCAAGCATAAGAGGAGAAGAAAAAAAAAAGAAGGCACAGAAAATTGTGTCGTCTCAGTGACTAAACAAATTGGGAGCCAACCCCCTCCCCCCCCTTTTTTTTTTCTCCGTACAAATTAGAACACACATGCATACGTCCAAACTCAGTTTGTAGATTTCTGTTAGTGTTCAGTACTTTTTAGCATTAGCATTTATTGTTCTGGTTGTTTATTTTGTTGTATTTTACCTGTATTCACCTGTGTGTTCAATAAACAATGTTTGATCGTCTTTCAGTATTCAGAGTTCAACCTGTTATAATTTTGTCCAAATCTAAAATATTGTCTGAACATCAATTTCAGATTTTTTTTTTTTAATTCAAAGAAAACAGATGTTGCTGAAAACTAATTGATATGAATAATCTTGCCATTGATACTTATTCAAATATATAGCAAATATTTAGATTTTAAAATAGTGGGCCTTTATTAATCTATTAGCTGTCTGGCTAAGCAACATTATCATTCAATAGCTTGAAAATCAAGTTACAACTCTACAAACATAAAAAATTTTATTCAATTATTTATAAGGATGTTCACAAGTAATCACTGTCTTTTTTTGTAATGAAAATAGTATCTACTTGATTCATTATTTAAAGCCAGCCGGTCAAACAATTAAAAGTTTTATACATGTTGCATTTACGAATTGCATTTTATAAACAGAGGGGCGTGTCTATAAAATGACTGACAAGAGGCTGTTCCAAACACAAACCATGGTTTATACTAGGAGGCAATTTTCCAGACAGGTTGTTTTTAAGCATATTTAAATATTTGCCATGTTCTTGTACTTGCAAGAAAATAAACAATATCAACTATTACACCAATAAATTTATGTTTATTTTAGTTAAACTGCAGAACACCACAGACATAACCAACATTCTGTTTCCTACACCTTTCATTTCTTGTTGGAAGGATTTCTTGTACCTCAATCTATAGGCTTTTCCTCTGCAATGGTTTAACTGTGTTACCTGTGTCCAGATGAGTGCTGATCATCTTTGAATTTATAAGGAGTATCCATAGATGCATCACTCTTCATGGAGACACTGGTGAACACTGGTGAGTCTGGTCTCTTTATCTGGGTTAAACTGCACAACAACACAGACATAAAGATCAGTGTGTGCTTCCTACCTCTCTACCATTCATTCCTTTATATTTTAGCATAAAATTTGTTTAAAAACTCAAACATTAACAACAAAAAATCCTTGATTTTTCTAAAATTTCTTCAATTACAGAAAAAAAAAACTTTTATAATTTTTTTATAGGATTTTATGACCACTCAAACCCTCTGTAAATACTCCTGGGAAAATATCCAGTTTGTTAACTGAGGGTCAGTTAGTATGTGTGAATAATTCATTATTTAACAAACACGGGATAGAAAAATTCATTCAAATATTTTTGAGTAAACAGTGAGACAAACAGTTGATTAAAATAGACTCCCAATAGCTTACCTCTGCTCTAAGAGTGTTGAGTCGTCTGTGTCGAGATGAGGATTCTCCATTTTTAACTACTGGTGGAATGTGCATAGAAAAAAGTCTTTTCGTGTTTGTGGACACTCAGCTGGTAACTGCCAAGTCTAATCTCTTCTGCTGGAATGTACCACAAAATACGGTTAGAATCATAGCCTTCAAATCTCTACAATTATTTTCACTTCTCTGATATTAGAGGTTTACAATGAGGGAAAGTAGTATTTGATCTCCTGCTGATTTTGTACGTTTGCCCACTGACAAAGAAATTATCAGTCTATAATTTTAATGGTAGATTGATTTGAACAGTGAGAGACAGAACAACAAAAAATCTAGAAAAACGCATGTCAAATGTTATAAATTGATTTGCATTTTAATGATGGAAATAAGTATTTGACCCCCTCTCAATCAGAAAGATTTCTGGATCCCAGGTGTCTTATTTTTATTTATTTATTTATTTATTTATTTATTTATTAATTATTTTTAATTAATTTATTTATTTATTTCATTTTTTCCTTTCTCAATTAAATATTTGGGAAAGGGAAGGGAGGGGAGAAAAGGTAAATGAATCACATGAATATGAATCATATGAAAATGAATAAATAAAGGCAAAAAAAGATCACTTTGGGAGCAGGAGGCGTAGACTCTCAGATATAAAAGTACTAGACTTTTCCATGGGACTCGCATTGTATTTAATTTGTTCCTTTAAAATATACATTTCTCCTGGAAATGTACATGTAGTGTACCTTTAAAAATGATATAAAAACATATGTAATTATAGGGTACACTGCATGTACCTTTCTTTGGTAAAATACGCATACTAAAAGTATAAAAATTATATTAACCCATGAGGGTTCAACCACAGTGACAATGTATATTAGAATTGAGCATCCTTTTATTCTGAGCACATTTACATTACATTTATTCATTTAGCAGACGCTTTTATCCAAAGCGACTTACAAATAAGCAAAGCGATATATCAAGCAGGGAACAATACAAGTAGTGCTACTATACAAGATCCATTAATTGAATACCAGAGGAAGCAAAGTGTACAGAGTAGAGGTGTAAGTGCAAGTCTGTGGTTTTTTTTTTTTTTTTTTTTTTTTTTTTTTAGGAGATGGTTAGGTGTTCACGGAAAAGGGGGGTCTTTACCCTGCTTTTTGAAGATAGTGAGAGACTCTGCAGTCCGGATTGAGATCGGAAGAGCACATTCCACCACTGGGGAACGGTATGTGTGAAGGTTCTGAAAGGGACCTTACGCCTCGCTGAGTGGGAACTACTAAACGTCGGTCGCTAGTCGATCGCAGATTGCGAGAGGGAATGTATGCCTTCAGGAGAGTAGTTGAGGTAGGAGGGTGCTGTTCGACCGGACAAGTCTTGTAGGTGAGCATCAAGGCCTTGAACTTGATGCGGCAGCTACAGGAAGCCAGTGGAGGGAGATGAAGAGGGGTGTGACATGAGTAGTCTTGGGCTGGTTGAAGACAAAGGCGCACTGCAGCATTCTGAATCATTTGAAGGGGTTTGATTGAGCTGGCTGGGATGCCTGAAAGCAGTGCATTGCAGTAGTCCAGTTTAGAGATGACAAGAGCCTGGACTAGTATCTGTGTAGCCTGTTTGGTGAGGAATGGTCGGATTTTCTTGATGTTGTACAGGATGAACCTACTGGCACGCAGTTGCTGAGATGGTCTGTAAAGGTCAAGCCCTCATCAAGAATCACCCCAAGGTTCCTGGCCGCTTTGGTTGGCATGAGTGTAAGTGAGCTGAGCTGTACAGTGAAGTTCTGGTTGATTGAGGGATAGGCTGGGATGACGAGAAGCTCAGATTTTCCCAGGTTAAGCTGAAGATGGTGCTTCTTCATCCAGACCGAGATGTCTGATAGGCAAAATGATGATGCGAGCAGAAACAGATGGGTCGTCAGGCTGGAAGGACAAAATAGAGCTGAGTGTCATCAGCATAGCAGTGATAGGAAAAGCCATGAGACTCAATCACCTGACCGAGAATGTAGTATATAGAAAGAGGAGTGGACCCAGAACTGATCCCTGTGGAACGCCAGCTGTGTGCGAGTTCGAGTCACCTCCGCTCCATGATACCTTGAAGGATCTGTCCGAAGATAGGATTCCACCCAGCGGGAGAAGAACCGTTCCATTGATGCCACAGGTTAAAAAAAGTTGAAGATTGGAGGATCTGATGGTTCACAGTGTGAAGGCGCAGAGAGGTCAAGTAGGATGAGGACAGATGATCTAGAGGTTGCTCTTGCTAGTCGTAAGGCTTCAGTGACGGAAAGCAGAGCAGTCTCCGTGGAATGGTTGCTCTTGAAGCCAGACTGCTTGGAGCACGCAGAAGGGAGAAGGCAGAAGCTATCAGATTCATCCTAATCATCAGTAGCTGGAGTTGGGCTGCAACCAACGACATCCTATAGCCCATGACCTGGACATTGATCAAAGTCCTCCACTTTTTAGAGTGTTGGAACACACATCTTCCTAACCATTGTAAAGGGAGAATCCACTGCTAGAATATGATGTTAATTCGCTGATTAATTGGAACAGGTGTGAACTAGTTAGGCGGCACATAATTTAAGAATGAAAAAGGTGATTGCTACACGGAAACAGTTTTTTAAAATTATTATTATTGCAGTTTGTGGACTTTGGCAAAACCCTTATGATGCTACGTTGATTGTGTCGTACGGTTGATTTGTCTGTTTACTTTTTCAGACCTTGTACAGTATACTGACCTTTGGTTAGAAGACAGGTTATATAAAATGTGTTATGCGTTTTTGAAGCGATGTGAATATATTTAAATTTGTCATTCCAATTCTGCTTGACTCTCTTAAATTAAATCTGACTCCAATTGTAAAAACTTCAATGTTGTATTTATTTCTTATTAACTTGTATTTTGATCTATATTTGATTTAATTCTAATTTATTCTATACTTCAAAATGTGCTAGTTCATTCGGATTCCATGTTAAGTCGTGTTAGGGTTTTCTGTGTATGAAACATCATTTAAGTCATTTTTTTATTTTCCCTTATCTGTTTATTTCACCTAAACATTTTAGGTTGGTGTTGTAGACGGACATCTTATAGCCCGTGACCAGGGGCCCGTTTCAGAAAGGGAGGTATGTTAAACCCGGGAAAGCAGAGTAAGTCACGCTCGTTTCTGAAAGAGAGGTAACTTATACTCAGAGTCAGTTACCATGACAACTTACTCTGTGAACCTAACCTGGTCGAGAGCAGGTTTTCTTCGGTAAACCCAGAGTTTCTTTTGGTCGCGGTGTTTAAACACCTCATTGATTCTTTCGGTACATTCATTCATTGCGCACATTTCAGTCACGTAGAGAGCATCAAAGGGAATGAAGCGGCATGTCCTTTTATGGACGATCCTGTTGATGAAGAGGCTGTATTAATTCGTAGGGAGTTACATTTACGTCGGGGGAGGGTTTTGAGGCCCAGAGTGGATTTTTTGTCATATCCCGATGCATTTTCATTTGAGCGGTACCGTTTTTCTTTACAGTCAATAAGATACATCCATAATCTCATCCATCCTTACATCAGGAACATCAACCCTCGCGGTCGTGCTCTTACATCCGAGAAGGTGCTTTGCGTTGCCTTACGTTTCTTTGCAAATGGTATTTTCTGTATAACATCGGGGATGCAGAACATATTAGTAAGGCTACTGTTTGCAGAGCGGTAAGGAACGTGCCTCGCTCGCTCGTTTTACGAGCCTCTGCCTTCTTTCTGTTGGCTGAGTAGTCAAATGAGAATGAACATTTAGACCTATGACAAATGCTGCTGCACTGCTAGACACTGAATGCTATTTAGTCATTTAATATGTCAAGTGTTTGTAAAGTCAGGTACCCTACACCTATGATATGCTCAAGGCTTACCTGATTGAATTATGTTTTTATATTTCATTTTCAGCTGCTGCCACTTTCTTTGAATGCCTGTATTATTGCATCTATACATGAAAATTAAATTAATAGGTTTAATAAAATACTGTTCTTCCAGTTTCACCTCTGATATTATGACAGTTGGGTTATAACAGTCTAAAATAGTTCTTAATTACTAACTACAAACTACATCTTCAACAAGTCTAATTAGATTAATGTAATAATTACTATCTCCAGAAAGTATTGGTCTACTTACTAATTTGCTCTACTTATTAATTACTTTCTAAATCCCAAATCAACCTCAACTACTCGAACACTAAGGAGAGACAAGAAACTGCACTTCTAATGCTTTCAAATAAACAATATACAACTGCAGGAATGATTCATGAATTGACCAAAGAGCGTAACTACAGGGAGAAGATTACATTCAAAATATACCTTTTCAAATTTGATGTTAAATCCACTGTTGTTTTATACAGAACTGTTTTATATTCTTAAATTAAATTACTGTATTTAGATTACTTAGTAATTAATTACACCCAACACTGTATAAAAGTAATTAAAATTAAACGTACGCATTGACTCGCAGCTCTTTTCCCCTAAGCTAACTCTCTGTCCTTCGCCGCTGCAGCCGTGTTGTTTGTTTGTTTTGTTTGTTTGTTTTTTTGTTGTTATTTTTAAAATACGTGTTCAAATTCTGCATATGCTTGCATAAGCACATCCAGTTCTGCTGGGGAGAAATATGCAGACCTCTTTTTGTCTGACGCTGTTGCCATGGTGACTCGTGATATCTGCGCTCCATTGATAATGACTTTTTATAGTTGTGGTGCACGCGCTTAATTCAGAGTCAGTCAACTCAGAGTTCATTGAACCAACTAATTTCAGCTGTTCTGTAACCGGAAACTCAGTGTTTCCCATCTCAGGGTAAGTCAACTGAGAGTTCAAGTTTTAACTCAGGTGGTTGAACCTCCTCATTGAAACGGGCCCCTGGACCTTGATCAAAGTCCTCCACCTTTTAGCGTATTAGAACACACATGTTCCTAGACTTTATCCTAGATCCTGCTAGGAGGTGGTTAATTAGCTAATAAGTTGCAACAGGTGTGTTCGAGAAGAACAAAACTAAAAGGTGTAGGACAGGGAGTTCTCTATGATCAGATTTGGGAATCTGTGAACTAGTTAGGAGGCACATAATTGATGAATGAAAGGGTGATTGCAACACGGAAATAGTTTTTATTACAGCTTGTGGACTTTAGCACAGAGTACACACCAGGAAAAAGGTGTTAAATTTTACGTATGAATTAATTTAGATGTAAAATTCCTTCTATAGACCATTTAATGAACTTGTCATACTATAGCTGCTTTCTTTAGTGTTCCTGCTCTTCTTATATAAAACCAACTTTACTGCAGCAGTGTGACATGAGAACCATTTCTTGTTTCCTAAACACACACATGGTCTATAAACACATTGTTCTTGTTCAGAAGTGTTTATTAGAGAGATCACTCACCTTTAGTCAGCAGTTGTTGTTGTGTGGAATTATAAATCTCACTTTCTTTTTAATCTTCATGTTTTCCAGCTGCTCATTAAAACTGGTGTTGGGGTTTCAGAAAGAGTTTCACTTTTAGAGACAGAGTTCTTTAGAGAATATTTCGAGGTGGTACAGCAACATGGACTTTGACATCTAGGCATTTTAACAACCTGGGTGTAGAAGATTACAAGCCGGGAGATCAACACAAATCGGTACATGATGGTGTATGTGTACAAGTTCTGACCGTATGATTTGTTTTTGTAGTTTTGAACCTTCATGCTCTCTTTAATATTCAGCAGCGTTCTGTCCCATTGGTTCACACCATCGCTTTAGAATTTATAGAAACAACATTATTACATTTATTTTAAAATATCCAATATAGGCGTCCCATTTTCTCCAATGGTGTGTGTGTCTGTGTGTGTGTGTGTGTGTGTGTGTACACAATCTTAAAAACAAATGTTTTGGCTAAAAAAAAAAAAAAAAAAAATCCAACAGTTTGCATCAAAGTTTGAGTTGTGACAACTTCTAATGAAATTAAGTTCAACCTACAAACTACATTGAGTTAGACGAATTAACTTTAACTTTAATTAACTCCTCTACAATCAAATGTATTTTCAATCAACACTAACTTATTTTTGTAGAAAACACACATCTTTAAGTTGATTACTCAAAAAGTAAGGTGATCCAACAAGTTTTTTCACATTATGTAAATTAATTTAAGTGTTATGTACTCAATTACCATAATTATGAACACAATTTTTAAGTTGACAACTGTTTAAAAATTAATTAGCTATAATTAGATATTCTTCAGTAGTTTATAGCGTTCATATTTTTGTTAATTTTATAGCGCTTACGTGAATTGATTCAACAACAATATTGTTAGACAATTAACTTTTATTTTGAACTGCAACATTTACATCTTGAAAACAAACAACAAATTTATTTTGCCCCACAAATTCCCTCTTCTGTTACACTACCAGTTCTGGTGCATCTTCAGTGGATAATTGCAAAATCTGAATAAAATCTGATAATTCTTTGAAACAAGCGAAATCTTCAGAAATTCTGTTCTTGAGACTCATTACTTCTGCACTGGCTTTCAGTCCATCAAGTTCAAGGAACAACTTATGAAACACTTCAAACGTATATTTTAGTTCTTTGCGATAGCTCAGATTCAGAGCATATATTACACCATCAGCAAAGCACAGCACCTTGGGATATCTGTTCCTTCCAGGATTTTGGTTCCCTCGACCACGATGGTTGCTGTCTTGTGGTCAGATCCCGGGGTGGACCAGTCACCGATGATAAATAGTTTAGCGTGTTAGAGATAATGAAATGGATGATTACTGCTGACTTTTTAGACTGTCACTCTTACTGAATTTAATGAAGCCATTATTTGTTTTCTTTTAACCCTTTTACACACACATGCACCAATTACTCAAATGGTCTAAATAGGTTGCATTAATAAGCAACACTAAAAAATATTGTAACATAACATGCCCATTTTTCTTTTATCACACAACTTAAACAGTATGTTCTATCACCCAATTGACCTGCTATACTAATTTAGATTTCTCAACAATTGCTCAACATGATGTTAATCCAGGAAATTATCGAACAGGGGTGTTGGGACAAGAACCAGTTAAGGCAAAGCAAAAGGCATGTCTGTATATCGTGTACTGAGGGTTACTGAATGCAGCATATTCATCTGACAAGTTCACTGTATAACAGATTCTGGTTTGTATTAAAGGAAAACTATGGTTTATTACATCGTGGTTCTTATTTGTGCAGTTTTGTTATTTAACAATTACTAAGATCTGAAAACCACGCAACATCAACAAAACCAAGATCTACCAAGAAGCCATTTTGAAACAGAAGAGTGAGGCACAAAGTAAAAATTTTTTGAAATTATGAACACTTACTAGCTTTTACATGTCATACTTTTAATTTAGTTAATATTGCTAAGCCAAGTTGCAATAAACTAGAAATGTCATTTTAATAATATTAACAAATTTTCAGTTTATGATTTTCCCCCTTTTTTTTAAGCCTGAGCACCAATGCTGTGACCCTATTGGATCTGCTCCTTTTCTTCTTTTCTCAAATGAATCGCATTTCAGAGGACCTAAACATAATGGCTGCTTTCTCGATTTCTTACAGACTGTACGGCTACAATATAATCAACCAACTCGCGTTGCGTCTGGGCGAAACCAAGTGTACAATTGGAGGGGAACGCACCGATTTTCCTTAACAAACGGAAATATATATAAAAAAAGAATAGACATAAATAACTAGATAAATAAAATAAATAGAATAGATGAAGAAAAGACAGATCCGTTGGCAGGGAAAATTAAAGCGGCATGTGCATGGTTTGATGGTTTGCCATAAAACAGGAAGTTTTATAACTCAAACATACAATGTCCAATATGCTCCAAAGTTCAATCTTTTGATAAAAGTCCCAGCCTGAAGACATCTACATGCCAATGTTCAGTTATGGTCATAGCACCACCTGCTGGCAACAGGAAGTGACATGTTTTACCCTGATGTGTTCCTAACAACATAAAAATATATACCAGCAAATTCTAAACATGCCATCAATATGCATGAAACGTGTTAAAACATGCTAGCAACACTTGGCTAAGTGCTAAAGCACACTATTACTGCAATTGAACAGAAAGGTGTTACAGCTCATGTATACAATGTCTAATCTTTCCAAAAACTTCAAGATTTTCAAAAGGAATCAGTGCATGAAATGAGCAAAAACTGAATGCTTTTCCCCCTTACGGGACAAATGAAAACCCCCCTCTAGCTGAGCAGATTTGTCAAATGAAACTCTCATTCTTATCCACTGCTACTCTCTACTAAAGGGCAGCTGGTCAAATTACACTGCTACATATGTGTAACAGATTTCATCAACAATATTAGCAGGTGTAGACAAACCTCCATACACGAGTCCACTATTGGTCATACAACAATTGAGAATATGCCCAAATTTATTGCTTTAGTAGAATTTATTTGTAAATGAAATGATACTCGCCTTGAAATGTCCTTTGTATGGCTTTGCTCAGCAAAGTCCTCTAACATGTTACAGTAAGTGAGGAGGGGAATTGAAATACTGAACTCACGTGAAGAGAAATTACGTTAGCAAGCCAATTTCATTAAGTTACTACAACTTAAATTTCACTTTAAATCAATTAAAGCAGAAATTTCAGTTTCAGTGACAATATTAAGTTGATGTAATTATCAACATAATTATGTCAACACAACTCATCAAAATAATGTTTTCAAATTAAAAGGTTTAATTAAATCAACAAATTAGAAATTTTGTCTTGCAATCATGCACTTAAATAAGTTGTGGTAATAGATAGTCTGAATTACGTTTTAGAGAGCAGGTGAAAGTTTTAATACATTTAGTTTTATTTAACTTTACTACTCCAGAGAGAAAATAACCCAGAACATCATTGTGGTAATTTAAATATGATTTTAAACATGCAATGTTTGTTAGAGAAATTGAGTGGAGGAAATAAATGAAGGAAAATCATTTACAGCATTGGTAAAATATAAATGGGTTATTTTAACCAGAACAGAACCTTAGGGTCAAGTGTCTAATTTCATATGAGCCATTCACCACTAGGGGGCATTCTGTGACTGGGGGAGGAAACCGGAGTACCCGGAGGAACCCCCGCAGCACGGGGAGAACATGCAAACTCCCCACACACATGGCCCCTGCGGGAATTGAATCCCGGACCCTGGAGGTGTGAGGCGAACATGCTAAATACATTTCATTTAACTTGGGCACCTCCAAAAAGGGGAAAAATATGGAAAAATATTTCCATTTTTGGCTTCTGGTGATAAGGTTATATACAGTTATCCAATTTTATATATATTATATAAATGAAAATGAACTTAATGAAACCTACATGTATACAGATTAATTAAACAAAAAAAGTGTAAAATGCATTAATGAAATGCAACTTTTTTTAAATAAAAAAAATTAGTTCATGTTCTATCTCTGTTAATCAGTAGGCCATTTAGCTTTGCAGCTGACATGCCACATATCAACCTGCTTTGCTCTAAATCACACCCAGTGTTGAAACATCATGTTTTAACTTTCTAAAAAGCTGAACAACTTTAATTTTATTTCTAAAATATCTCTGTCTGTCTCAGAAACGACAGTAGGCCAGATATGCGCAAATTAAGGGACCGTCGCTAAAGTTACATATTGGTATACATGTTTCTAACCTCAGTAGATTTTGAAGGGAATGACTTGGTCATAAAACCAGTTGTAAAGTGTCCATCTAGGTGTCAGCTATATGCACATCACTCTGTAGATCCTAACATAATCTTAAAGTGTACTTTAAAGTCAATATGTAGTCGAACAACAAAGAACATTTGGGGGATTTTTTAAAAACCCTGTTCAAGACTAAAAAACACCAATCCGGCCAAAGTTAACTTCTTAACTGTATATATATAAATATATACACACACTACAGGTAAAAATTTTGTGGACACTCGACTGAAATGTTTCTCATGATCTTAAAGATCTTTTGATCTATAAACATGAACTTTAATGTGTGGTTGAAATGTTAAAAGGACATCACACAGTAGATTAATGTCAGGCTACAGCTAAGAAGCCAGAAGAGATGTTACTGCTTGTTTAATAGTTTTCTACTAATTACTTTTTGCAGCTCTATACATTAAAGTCTATTTACTGGACAACGGGAAGTGTATAAACAAGAAGACAACGAGGCTGGCGAGGAAAACACTTTACCCTCTATATCAGCAGCAGCTGCAGCTCGAGGAGAGTCCTGAGGGAAAAGTTTTACAGGTAAACCTCACACACGACACGCGTCGTGAAAAGAAAAGCGGAATGGTTGTGTTGTACCATCTCCTGTTTTAGTTTGAAAGAGCGATGAGATAACATTAGTGAAAAATAGCACCAATTAAATACCGCCATAGTCCCAGACACACCCAAACACACCATCACGTCTATTCATATGGCAACTCCTTTACCTCAGACAAGAAGAAACACATCTCAGTGATAAGTCAGATCTTCTAAACATTCCAGACACTTGTTAGGGAACTTGATCTAGGATGCTCCTGTAATCCTATAGCTATTGTCTTCCTATAGCTAAGATCTTCAGTGTCTCTGCAGTATTTTCTGATGTATTAATTAAAGTATTTTAATCAGTTGTGTGATTATGTCTTAGCTGCCTGTGTCAAATTTTGCCTGGAGGTCGTACTGAGGGTCTTTTGTTCACGTTAAACCCATACTGTGTTTTTCAGATCATCGTGTGGGGAGATTACGGCCGCATGGACCACAAGTTGTTCATGGGCGCTGCTCAGATCCTGTTGGACGTTTTAGAGCTCACCAACATGGTCATCGGCTGGTACAAACTGTTTCCCCCCACCTTGTTGGTGGATCTGACGTTGGCTCCTTTGAGCACAAAAGCTCCTGAAGGACCGACCGACAAATCAAATCTTCGCTCATAATGGTGCCAAGATGTCCTCTGCATGCTTCACGCTGCGTCCCGTGGGAAGGCTGAGTGCAAGAACAAGCCACCATCTTCCTGCTGCCAAAAGACAAACAAGGAAACTGGGAAACGCGGGTGCCGAGCATTTGGGTTCAAGCATCGTTAATGTCTGACAGACAGACAGACAGACGGCAGTATGTCACAGACTGGTTCATGAAAATGGGATAAATTGCCACACAATTTTTAATTGTTTTCTTGTTTTCAGAAAAAAAAATAAAAACGTGTGATATTACTATTTAGATTTTTTTTTCTCCTACACTGATTGACACCTTGTTGTTAGAACCAGAAGATATGACAATCATCCTGATCTTACCCACAATGCATTGGCATTGACTATAAAATACTACTACTGACCTATAAAGCACTAAACGGTCTCACACCACAGTACCTAAGTGAACTTTTGGTCTTTTATGATCCACCACGCCTACTTAGATCAAATGTTGCAGGCTATTTGTTGGTACCTGGAATAGTGAAGGCTGCAGCAGGCAGAGGAGTTTTCTCTTATGGAGTGTAGGTCAAATTTTTGCCTACTTTCTTATTACCAATATAACAATTTAGAAAATATTGAATGTACTTACAATAGCTTTCATCAGCTGATATACTCAAAGTCTAAATCACCACACGGAACCAGTGAGTGAGAAAAGGTGAAGGTCCAATTTATTTAATTCGTTACATGAGATCCAAACAGTTTGGGACGTCTCAAAAAGTGATCTCCCAGTCCCCTGAAATGGGGCTCCCTTTTATAAAGTTGACACACCCTTGGTTTGCCCAAAATACCATTACATGTGATGTCTGGGTGATGTATGGGTGATGTAATGCATTTTTATGTTCTTTCCAATCCTGCTATTTTTGCCTCAGACTTCTTGAAACCTGTTGAGTTTGCACTTACTCGATCAGTTCTCCTTTTTGCTGTTGCTTTCTATGGCATTTCTGAGCTGACTTTGAGTGAGGTCATTTATCACCTGTATGCTTATTCCTACTTTATCATGGTACCTATATGCTTTTTTCTGCATTGTTATTAGCATATGTACTGTATGATTTTGTCAAATTATCATTAGCCATTACTTTGTCATTCTGATTACCCTGGGTCTGTGTGTGAGTGAGTTCATGTTCTTGGGTATGTGTGCTGTGTGTGTTGCACTTCCTCTTTTTAGTCAGGCCCTATGCCTTGCTATAATTAACTTTTTTAAGAGACATTGTCTGTAAGGAAGAGAGCGTGACTCTGTTCTTTCCTATATTCTCACTAAATCTTCATTCTCCATATTTTATTACCCTTGTGTTTTATTTCTATCAAAAATCTTATCCAACAGGAGCCCCACAGTTATGGAACAGTCTTCCAATTAGTGTTCGGGACTCAGACACAGTCTCAGTGTTCAAGTCCAGACTGAAAACATTTGTTTACTCGCAAACTCAGCACCAATGCTATTCAACACCAATTCTGATCTGATACATTTAGCTGGATACTGCAATCAAAACAATACTTCTATCATTTTCCCCACATTTGTGACCAGTAAAACATGTTATTGTAACTGATATTATTAACTGTTACTGTACTGATATATAGTCATTGGTTTCATGTAAAAACAAAAGGTCTGATCTATTTATATACCTGTAGATGTCATAACAAGGAAGTAAGTAAGTTTTATTTATAAAACATATTCACAACAACAATAGTTGTCCAAAGTGCCATACAAAGATTAGAATAAAATGATGAACTATCAAAGACTGAAACAAAAGACTGAAAATACGAACAGGGAACAATACATAACTAATAAACCTAAGAGATGAAATAGTATAAACTGAAGAGCTTCAGTTAATGTTCACATCAAACATCAGAATGTGGAAAAAGTGTGATCTCTGCAACTTAACCGTGCCATGGATGTTGGTACCAGATGGGTCGGTTTGAGTATTTCAGAAACTGCTGATCTCCTGGGATTTTCACACACAACAGTCGAGTTTATACAGAATGGTGTTGAAAAACAAACAAAATCCTTGAGGTGGTTGAGTTACAACAGCACAAGACCATTTAAAAGATCTGAAAACTCCAGTTAACTCTCCAGAATCGTGCTTTCCACCAAAGCTGATGAATGTTTATAACAAATGAACAGTCACGGCAATTAGATATCTTCAGAATGTTACAAAAACAAAACAAAGCAGTGTTTACAGGAAAGAGAACAGAGCAGCAATAGCATGTTGAGGAAATAATCACAGCTTCATCCATGGTGATTTTAGAGTCTTCCAACCAGATGATGTGATAGAGTGGGGGTGGGGTGGTGGAAGACATGGGCTGGAGTGTAGACCAGAGCAACTAGAACCTTAACCAGAACCTGAGTTCTGTCATGATGTTTGGATTCTGTAGGGTATAACAGTGGAATTGTGTAATAATAAAATAAAGATTGATCTTCAGTAAGTGTTTATTCCTGATAGTAGTGCTGCAACACCACTCTGTAAAGTCCTATGATGATGAAGAATCACACCAAGCAAGCACAGGTTCTTTAGATCTTAGACACACTCTCTGCACTTACACTTTGTGGAAATGTATTACATTTAATCCAGATTATTTCTCAGTGTGAGAAAAAAATGTTCAGGAAATGCCACTGTTACAGCCATTTTGCTATTTCTTATTGCAGAGTTGTAATTTGGGGTAGTTTGGTGAGGCAGTGATCGTAATCTATTATTCGGGATTGTGTTACATTTTGTGAGGTTTGGTGGTGTGTTTGCTCCTGGGCCGTGGGTCACTTGTGGTGCGGGAGGAGTATATATGACGTAGGTTAACCTTCTGACAGCGTAGATGGAAATGGAGAGCTGGGAAGCACACCTTTTTTGACCACGCTCCTGCACACCAACTTAGAGCAAGTAATTTTTCGTAAAATTTAATATCAAGGTTTAATTATCAGCAAGTTTTCATTCATCATTTTGTTTCTGTCAAGAAAATAAAGGACGTTTTATCAACGGTATGCAAGGAGAGTGCGTTAATCCAACCAGACTCTCGCGCTTCCCCGGCATCGAACAAATCAGATGAAAATTCTTCATAACCTGAAATTAAACAAAAATATGTTTAATAACTTTGCTCGCTGTAATATTAAATGATGTTTGTATTGTTAACAAGGTTGAACATGATAAAAAGAAATGATTCAGAATGTCATATGGACACACAAGGGTTAAACTTTTTCTTCACTAAACAAATCGTATCAAACAATGTTAATGACAATATTTGGCTGGAGTGTAAATATTTGTATATTTTATTTCTGTACATGTTTATCTGAAATACTTGTAAAATCACCTTAAGTATTGTAGTTTAAGACTGAAGAGTTGCTTCTTTTCTGAGTCTCTGAGATCATTCTCATTCAGATCCAGTTCTCTCAGGTGTGAGGGGTTTGATCTCAGAGCTGAAGTCAGAGCAGCACAGCCTTCATTTGAGATATCACAATCACGCAACCTGCAAAAAGACAATGACACACTCTTCACCCTCTCAGTTTATATACTTTGCAGGGATTACTGCACATTTATATCTGGAATATACTGTGGCATTTAAATTGTTTGTTTTGTTACAAAAAGTTAAGAGCACTCCTTCTGCGACTGCCGCTGGGGTGCTGAAGAGACAGCTCCACTTAAGAACCCCCAGTGTGGGGACCCTGTGCACAGATGACACCCTCTTGTGCCTCACCAAATGATGGCTCCACCCTGACCAGTTCACCGCCACGCTGAGGTGGCAGAAAAAGTGTCCATGGATCGGTTCCTGAGAGCTCTGCCACCCCTAGAATGCCAAGCCGTGGGAATATGAGCTCCCAGGACCCCCAAGGAGCTACACTAACTGCCCTAGAACATGCCCTGCTCCTCTTGGAGTTTGGCAGCAAACCCATAGCTCTCCCGATAGGGGACCGCCATATCGGCCCGACTGCCAGCGCACTGCCATAGGAAAAGAGGTCTTCTGAAAAGCCATTCCAATGAAACTGGATCAGGGGACACCGAAGGAGAGTCAAAACTTCGGGCTGGCCGGCGGAGCCTTTGACAGTGCCCCTGATCCCTCTTCCCATCAAAAGCATTCCATTCGAAAGGATTGGCATGGACCTCGTAGGGCTGCTCCCCAAGTCGGCCCTGTGGTCATGGTGGACTACCCCACCCGGAACCCCAAGCCAGTGCCACTACGCAAAGCCACCTCCTGCAACATTGCTAGAGAACTGGTACTCCTTTTCAGTCGTGTGGGGATCCCAAAGGACAATCTGACCGACCAAGGTATGCCTTTTGTGTTCAAACTAATGTCTGATCAATGATGGCTGTTGCAGGTGAAACACCTCAAGACGGCCGTCTACCAGCAGCAAACTGATGGACTTGTTGAAAGGTTCAACCAGATGCTAAAGCAGATGCTACGTTGGGTGGTAGGTGAGGAAGGAAGGAACTATGATCTCCTCCTTTCCTATGTGCTCATCGCCATTCGAGAGGGTCCCCAAGTGTCCACGGGCTTCACCCCCTTTGAACTCCTCTTCGAACGCTGACCTCAGGGACTGCTGAACGTGGCCCGCGATACGGATGGGAGGAATACATTCTGCTCGGTCATCGACTATGTGCAGGAGAAGATTGAACGGGTGACCCTGATTGTTCAGGAGCATATGCGAGCCGCCCAGGAAGAACAGAAAAGGGCGTACAACCATCCAACACTTGCTAGAGAGTTCCAACCTGGCGATCGGGTATGCCTAATAGTGCCCAGTAGCTCCTGCATGTTCCTGGCTCAGTGGCAGGGCTCATACACAGTCCTTGAGTGGAAAGGCACCATGAACTACAGCCTTCAGCAGCCTGGTAAGTGAGTAGAGACAAGAAGAAGTGTTGAAGAAGTGGATGGAACCTGCGCCAATAATGTCGGCGTTTGCAGCCCTAGGCATACAGTGAAGGAAAAAAGTATTTGATCCCCTGCTGATTTTATACGTTTGCCCACTGACAAAGAAATGATCAGTCTATAATTTTAATGGTAGGTTTATTTGAACAGTGAGAGACAGAATAACAACAAGAAAATCTAGAAAAACGCATGTCAAAAATTTTATGAATTGATTTGCATTTTAATGAGGGAAATAAGTATTTGACCCCCTCTAATTCAGAAAGATTTCTGGCTCCCAGGTGTTGTCCCAGGTGTCCCAGCACTCTAAAAGGGGGTGCTCCTAATCTCAGCTTGTTACCTGTATAAAAGACACCTGTCCACAGAAGAAATCAATCAATCAGATTCCAAACTCTCCACCATGGCCAAGACCAAAGGGCTCTCCAAGGATGTCAGGGACAAGACTTTAGACCTACACAAGTCTGGAATGGGCTACAAGACCATTGCCAAGCAGCTTGGTGAGAAGGTGACAACAGTTGGTGCGATTATTCGCAAATGGAAGAAACACAAAAGAACTGTCAATCTCCTTCGGCCTGGGGCTCCATGCAAGATCTCACCTCGTGGAGTTGCAATGATCATGAGAACAGTGAGGAATCAGCCCAGAACTACACGGGAGGAACTTGTCAATGATCTCAAGGCAGCTGGGACCATAGTCACCAAGAAAACAATTGGTAACACACTACACCGTGAAGGACTGAAATCCTGCAGCGCCCGCAAGATCCCCCGTGCTCAAGAAAGCACATATACATGCCTATCTGAAGTTTGCCAATGAACATCTGAATGATTCAGAGGACAACTGGGTGAAAGTGTTGTGGTCAGATGAGACCAAAATGGAGCTCTTTGGCATCAACTCAACTCACCGTGTTTGGAGAAGGAGGAATGCTGCCTATGACCCCAAGAACACCATCCCCACCGTCAAACATGGAGGTGGAAACATTATGCTTTGGTGGTGTTTTTCTGCTAAGGGGACAGGACAACTTCACCGCATCAAAGGGACAATGGACGGGGCCATGTACCGTTAAATCTTGGATGAGAACCTCCTTCCCTCAGCCAGGGCATTGAAAATGGGTCGTGGATGGGTATTCCAGCATGACAATGACCCAAAACACACTCCCAAGGCAACAAAGGAGTGGCTCAAGATGAAGCACATTAAGGTCCTGGAGTGGCCTAGCCAGTCTCCAGACCTTAATCCCATAGAAAATCTGTGGAGGGAGCTGATGGTTCGAGTTGCCAAATGTCAGCCTCGGAAGCTTAATGACTTGGAGAAGATCTGCAAAGAGGAGTGGGACAAAATCCCTCCTGAGATGTGTGCAAACCTGGTGGCAAACTACAAGACGCGTCTGACCTCTGTGATTGCCAACAAGGGTTTTGCCACCAAGTACTAAGTCATGTTTTGCAGAGGGGTCAAATACTTATTTCCCTCATTAAAATGCAAATCAATTCATAACATTTTTGACATGCGTTTTTCTGGATTTTTTTTGTTGTTATTCTTTCTCTCACTGTTTAAATAAATCTACCATTAAAATTATAGACTGATCATTTCTTTGTCAGTGGGCAAACGTACAAAATCAGCAGGGGTTCAAATACTTTTTCCCCCCACTGTATATTGATTTCACTTGGTAGAATTGGGGGAAGATCTTACTCCCACACAAAGACAGGAGCTAACAGAGTTGGTTGGCCAGTACCTTGATGCGTTTTCTTTCTCTTGGCTTCTCCACTTCGGGCTACACAGAACCCCCGCAACGTTCCAGCGACTGATGGACATTGTAATGCAACCCCATCGTTTGTTGTGGCTGCCTAAAAGGACAATGTGGACAGCCTCTCACGATGGGATGCACTGTGGGCCCGACATACTTCAGCAGTAAGCTCGGAGCTGAGGGTTAGGAGCACTGTGGCGACAGGCTAGCGGCTGGTGCACAAAAAATAAAGAGCCCTTCTCCCGCGACTGCAAGTGGGGTGCTGAAGAGACAGCTCCGCTTCAGAACCCCCAATGGTTTGGACAGCTGGCGAGCGTGTGGCAGTGGTGCAGAGCCGCCGAAATACACACGGCTGGCGGCCAATGAGCAGCGTCCGCTCTTCACCATCCAGCAGCTGAGAGTATTAAAGGGCGATCCTCCGCTAGCAAAGGGAGAGAGGACTCTCCCGGTGTGCTTACTAACTTGTGGTGTGTTTTTTGAATAAGCTCGAACGCGACCGAAGGCTCCACCCCTTCACAAGGCTGAAAGACTGAATCCAACTCCAGGCTCTCGGAAAACCTCCACCCCTACCGCCCCACGAATGACCCCGGCACATGAGCACTTCCTCCAAGGGACTAATCCTGCACGCACACGCTATCACGAACTGTAAATAAATTCACTGTGTTTAACACTTTAACGGCCTCATGCCTGTCTGTGCTCTGGCCACTGCTGGCTAAACTTATTACAGTTTTTATTACATTTACAGCATTTGGCAGATGCTGTAAGTGTGTGTGGGCGTCACTACATGCAAATGAGCTGTGCCGGGAAAACACTTCACACATTACAGATGATCAACAAAAGCACACGAGTATGAAGAAAATCAGCCTTTCTGTCAGAAACTTTTAGTTTGTTCGGCTTACACAAACATTTACACAGAACTTTATTAAAAATATTGATAAATATGGCCCAGTGTGTGTGTGTATGATTTGATTTAATCAAATTTGGAAGAACAATCAGGGCTGAGTTTCCTAAAAGCATTGCAAAGTTAAGATCATTGTAACTGGGAGAGAGAGTGTTCAAAGTGATGCTCGCTCTACCATTAAACGATGATGTTTGTGCTGTGATGCTTTTGGGAAACTTGGCCCTGATCTGCTTATACTACAAACACTGAATACATAAATACTGTGATCAGATCAGGAAAAAACATCAATGTGGACTTAAATGAAATGATTTTCCACTGCAGGATATTTGATGCTGAACCTAAAATCTCTTCTTCAGTCTCACTATTAGAGAATGTGTCTTACTGAGCAGGTCATGTGACTCTCAGAGATGATCTTACCTCAGTGTCTCAGTTTAAGTCAGGATTCTCAGTACAAAACTCACCTGAGTTCTGAGTTTATTCTAGACAGTTTTTTAGGTGCGGTTTGATATCAACTGAAGTCAGAACACTTCATTTGAGATATCAAATTACACAACCTGCAGAGAATGACACACTCTTCACTCCCTGAGTTCAGGAACAAATCAGTTCAGCAGGACTTTTTCTCAAAGTTCTCAGTTTATACTATAATAACTAATTTTTCAATAACATAAATTATTGTTTGTGGTTGTGTAAGAAATACGTTGTATTCCTTCAGTGAAATGGGTAGTTAAAAATGACTTCTTGTGAAAAATAATGAGCTTCTGTTACACAATTGCATTATTACCATGTATAAAGTTAGATGGTTTTTTTTCTACTATTGTTGCACCGGATGAGACTTTTGGTTGTTACTCAAAAGTTCTTCCTTATATCTTTCGGGGTTTTATCTCCACTGTTACTTTCTTGCTCTCATGATACATTTTACTTTAAAATCTATACCTATTGTTATTTTGTAAACTCTTTGTGAAATGTCAACTATTAAAATGTACTGTTTTAACAGTTTTACAAATATGAAATCTTAAAAAGGTCCGATTAATTAACCCTGTTCCTGAAGAGAGAATGCATTGGACCTCTATCTTGGTTTTGCTGTGTCAGTTGTGTAGTTCTACTTCTAGATTTACATAATATACTTGTTCTTTTGGGAAAGGTTATATCTTTTAAGTTCACATTGTTACTGACGTGGAAAATAATCTGTATGCTGTTCAAAATCAGGTATAAGTTCCCCGCAGAGTTCGCTGTTTTTGTGAACCACCCACCAAATTTGTAGGATATTTGGGAAAAAAGTTCCAACTCGTCCATAATCTTCCACTACAAATATAATCCTACTGTCACCACCACTCTCTCTTAAATAGATGTGTTAAACCTACTTTTGCAATTTCTCTTTTCGTATGGAGAGAAAACCCAACACATATGTAGGAACTTTGGTATAATCCTAGGTAACTGCTTCGGGTAAAAGCAGAAAAAAATTTAGATCTCCTAAGAGTAAAATATTTAGACTTAACTCTAAGTTATCTCTTTCACAAATTTTGAAGTTAGAGAGTTGTCCAAGAGCTCCTCAATAGTTAATTTCCATTTTAATTCTATTTTGAAAGAACCAGGTGTTAATTTTTCTATTTCCTCCCTGAAAGCCTTAATTTTGTTTTTCTACATTACTTCAACGTTTGAGATCATACTCTGACCCATTCTATCCGGGGTTCTCTAGGAGGGTAGGTTCTAAATATAGTATTACAGCTGAACCTAAAGTAAGATGGGGTACCTGCAATGACCTTGTTCTGTATTATTCCCAAACCCTGTAATTCCTCAGTCTCCCATTCATATTCCTCCTACTTTCCCTCTCAGAAAATTTACCTGTGTTAATACTCTGCTGTTTAATACCTCAATGAGAAAATTTTATTTTAATTTCTCAATATACACCGAGTCTCAACTACTATGAAACCAAGGAGGAGTCTTTAAACATGCCTACTCTACCCTTATGCTGTAGTAATATCTCTCGTAGAACAACCTTTACTCTCTTGTTTGGAGAAGTCCTTAAACTTATTAATACCTTCACACTCTTCCTTTGTTTATTTAGCCCATAATTATGAGGGAATTGTGTGGAACACATTACTTATGTTAATTGTGAGAAGCATCGTGCCCATGCCAAGCTTGTGCAATTCTTATCACATTGTTGTATTTTTCGTGAGGCAATTAGTGAGATTTGCCTTCCGTTTTTCTGCTACACAGTCAAGATGGCCCGGCCGCCGTTAGAGTTTGCGTCAACTTTGTGAGATCTATGGAATACTTCATCCAGCTCGGCTTCGCATTTCATACAACGGTGTCCAGAAGGACTTTATTTCAGCAGAGGAAGCAGCAGAATACGTTAAACTCTTAATACCGAGGTAAACTCCATCACCGACACAGTGTAGTGTTATATATTTTTTCTTTTATTCCTTACTTTATTCTTTTTTTTTGCACTTCTTGTATCTTATTTTAATATGCTACACTGTGTAATATTATTAGTTATAAGTCTTTAAAAGGTATGGACATTATAGTTGTTAAAGTGCGCAGACGATTTATTAAATTTCAAGTCAGCAGGGGACTTTTTTCTTACTGGATTTTTTTTTTTTTTTTTTTAGTTTAGCTTACTCTTGGTCCACTTTGTGGACAACCCTAGGGGTGATACATTGCTGTCTCCTTTGTTTTATGGAGACTTTGGGTGTGTGTCCCTCTTCAGCTCCAATTGGCTATTTATATTCTTATTTTTACTTTAGTTCTTGGGGGGGTTAGGTAAATGAATTATATGAATATGATTTCAATGTAAATGACACATGAAAATGAATCACATGACAATGATTTACATGTAAATGAATCACATGCATGAATATGAATCACATTGAAATGAATCATGTAAATGAATCTCATGTAAATGAATCATGAAAATGAATAAATGAACAAAGGCAAAAAAAAAAAAAAAAAAAAAAAAAAAACGAGCACACAGTAGTAGAATCATTATAACCCCTAGAAAAGTTGTCCACTGCACTGGGGAAAGCATACTTTTCTGAGGTTGAAGCTGAGCCCCAAGGTCTTCATGTGGGCGAGAACATCATCTTGATTTTGAACCACCAGTTCCTTGGATCGTGCTAAAATTAACCAGTCACACCAGGAAATAATGGCTGTAAAATCCTCCCTCCCTCAGAGAACGGGGTACATGTTCTATGGCCCCTCTGTCCAAAAGGGATCTTACTTCCTTCTAATGTTGGGCTCTGCTATGTGCTGACTACTGTGGTGAGAAAACCTCTGAACCGGGGGGTGGTCGAGCTCTGAACTGGACCTGGTAACTCTTTTCTATGTTAGACAGAACCCATGGAGACACATTTGGCAGTAGTTTCCATGCTGCCAGACGGTCTTTTAGTGACGTTAACTTTTCCACATTCTATTGGAGGGAAAGCATAAGATTTTTGCTGCCCAGTGACAGCTTGCTGACCAGAGAACACTGAAAACTTGGGACAGTCTTGGCTAGGGGAGGCCCTACAGTAGTACTGGAGACTAACTGCCCTAACAACCTCATGTCCCTTGATACATCCCTCCACGGCCCCTCAGTAGCATTCCTCTTTGTCTGCTTGGCCTTTATGACCATTCTCATATCAGGCCTAGTAGCAGGCCACGATTGTGGCCACTCAGGTCCCCTGGCTGTCTGGAGGTGATCTGCCGAACTCACCTTCTGTGCCTCCCTTGCACTAGCGCTGGCCTTGACACTACAGGGAAGGATCTGGCTGAATGCCGCCGTATATTGAGCACACTCAGCAGGCCTGCTTGGTAGGCCTGCAACACTGCCATTGTCTGCAGTGACCCACAAGCAAGACCCACTGCTGCATAGGCCTTGCCCACCAATGCCATGGTGGCTTTACATGGCTCGGATCTCAAAGTCAGACCCCTGTCAGTCATCGATAGAAAGCGGTAGCTTGCAAGCACCCCCTCCACCCTCAGCATAGCTAAATAGCCATGCTGTACATTGAGCCGGCTGCATGAGTGCTGCCGGCACTGGGGAGCTACAGTTCACTGAGGGAACCACGAATGCCAACATGTACAGTGACATACTGAAGCAGAGCATGATCCCCTCTCCTTAGCGACTGGGCCACAGGGCAGTATTTCAGCATGATGGCCACTGCTTTGCTAAAGAAGCTGAGAGTGAAGGTGATGGACTAAACCTTATTGAGCATCTGTGGGGCATCCTCAAACAGAAGGTGGAGAAGCACAAGGTCGCTAACATCCACCGGAATTTATTTTTCTTTTTGTTTTTTTTTTTTTTTTTTAAGGATAGAAAAGAGATTTTAAAAAGTATTTATTTATTTATTTTGAGATAGATAGTGAGTAAATGAAGAGACTTTTTGTGAGTATTATCTATCACACGATGCACTTAATTGTCACATCACCTGATCACGGCAGGCCTATAAAAGGCATGAGTGTGCTTCCCATAGCATTCAGCTAACACATCGTGGAATTCCCTTTGAAAGGGAACACTCTGACTGCTCAGGTGTCAGAAACACATCCAGATGACATGTACTCCATCACACAGATCAACCAGGTTCTAAAACAGACTAAAGGAAAAAGGAACCTGAAGGTGCGGTCACCTAGGAGAAGATTTACACTCAGGAAATGGACATCAGCGGTACGAAAGACTCTTCTAAATTAGTTGTGGACAGGATCTATCTGGCACTCTTTCTGCTTTACTCAACTTTTCACTGTCTTCTCTGTTTCCACACATGAGACTGGATTGAAAGCTCAGTGTCATGGACATCGAGAGACTGGACAGGTCAGTGTGGAGTCGGTACACTCCTGCATCCTGAGCAAACACTGGACAAATACTTGGCCATATAAACTCGATCTACTACAACCTGGATATCTGATCTTGAGTTCCAAATGATCTATTTTCATGGAAATGTAAAGGTGTTCTGAGTGTGGACTTTCAACTTACATGGCCTTAAAAATGAGAACATACTGCATAGGGTTCAGTGGTTTGGGGTGGGGGGTTGAATGGTGGTGTATTAAAAATGGTGATGCATTAAATGACATCTTTAAAAATCTGGGCTCACAACAAGACATTTGTTTTGCATCATGTACAAGCCAATATTATATAACAAATGCTATGTGTCTTACTGAGGAACAGGTCAAGTGACTCAGAGCGATGATCTTACCTCAGTGTCTCCAGTTTACAGTGAGGATTCTCCAGTACAGCAGAGAGACGCTTCACTCCTGAATCTCTGAGTTTATTCCAAGACAGATCCAGTTCTCTCAGGTGTAAGGGGTTTGATCTCAGAGCTGAAGTCAGAGCAGCACAGCCTTCATCTGAGATATCACAACCACATAACCTGCAGAGAGACAATGACACACTTCACTCTCTCAGTTCAGGACACACAGATCAGTTCAGCAGGAACTTTTTCATTAAAGAATCACTGCAGTCTTTAATCACAATGAAATGAAGAACCTTAAACATGAATTATATGAGAGCAATAACTAAATTAAGAATGTGTCTTACTGAGGAGCAGGTCATGTAACTCTCAGAGATGATCTTACCTCAGTGTCTCCAGTTTACAGTGAGGATTCTCCAGTCCAGCAGAGAGACGCTTCACTCCTGAATCTCCGAGTTCATTCCAAGACAGATCTAGTTCTCTCAGGTGTGAGGGGTTTGATCTCAGAGCTGAAGTCAGAGCAGCACAGCCTTCACCTGAGATATCACAACAACACAACCTGCAGAGAGACAATGACACACCCTTCACTCTCTCAGTTCAGGACACACAGATCAGTTCAGCAGGAACTTTTTCATCAAAGAGTCACTACAAAAAACGCTTTGTTGACTTGATAGTCTGTTTTGGATCATTGTCTTGCTGTATGATGAAGTTCCTCACAAGGCTTCTTTCATTCTGCTGCTACCATCATGAGTTACATCATCAATTAAGATCAGTGAGCCTGTTCATGAAGAAGCCATGCGAGCAATGAAACTACCTCCACCATGTTTCACAGATGAATTTGTACGTTTTGCATCATGAGCAGATTCTTTCTTTCTCCAAACGTTGGCTTTTCCATCACTTTTTTTGAGATTCATCATGGATCCAGAATTTTTGTGGATCATCTCTGTATTTCTTTGTGAATTCCAATCTACCTTTCCGATTCTTACTGCTGATAAGTGATTTGCACTTTGTGGTATGCCCTCTATATCGCTGCTCTTGAAGTCTTCAAAAAGTGGATTGTGAGACCTTCACCCTGCCCTGTGGAGGTTTTTGGTGATGTCACTGACTGTTGTTTTTGGGTTTTCCTTCACAACTCTCACAATGTTTCTGTCACCAGCTGCTGTTGTTATCCTTGACCGACCCATTCGGTGTCTGTTGCTCAGTACATCAATGGTTTCTTTCTTTTTCAGGACATTCCAAATTGTTCCACTGGCTCTGCCCAATGTTTGTGAGATGCCTTTGATTAATTTCCACACCTTTCTCAGCTTCAAAATGGCTTGCTTTTCTCCATATGTGGTGAAATGGGTTTCCCCGTGAGTCATCTTGACTGACTGGTTATTGATTAGGGGGGCGTGCCCCGTATTAGTATTTAAGGAAGTGGGTTTCGACTGACTGGTACGTCGTTCAGTCAGTGAAAGGACTTCCTGGTTAGTGACGTGGGATACCGGTAGCTTGGTGTGCGTGTAGGTGAAATCGCTGGCTCAACAGGTAAGCACTGCTTGTTTTCCCGTTTGTTTAAATGACTCTTTTTGAGGTAGAATCTTAGCTGTTTGTTCGGTTGTGGGTTTTAGCGCGAAAGGTATCTGTTTTGGAAACTCGCATGCATTACGTCCAGTGGACCGCAATGCAAGAAACTTGTTGGTGTCAGGTAGGCGATTATGCTCAACATACTATTACGGCCTCTCTGCTTCGTCATATATCTAACGTTGTTGTCTGCTTTAGTTTGCTATTAGCAGTAGAGTGGTGAGTGCGTTGTCTCTCCTCCTCGTACCTGTAAGTGGAGCATAGGATCGCCAGCTCGGAGGTATGTATGTTAAAGCAACGCTGTGCAGTCTATTTTTAGAACAAGCTGCTAATCGTAATTTTAGCTTTTGTTGTGCTTTACAGAGTGGCCTATATGCTGGCTATACTCATCGGCTGTTCCCACGTCCTAAGAGACTGCTGCTTTGTCTCCTTTTAGTAATGTCATGTCAAATTATTAGGATATTTGTTTAGTCTGTGATCTTTCTAGCCACTGGCTTTGGCTAGTGCTAGGACTTTTGTTTTGTATGTTCCAATGCATGCTTGGGCTATGCAGTGCTGTGTCGCCGTTTCTCTGGCCTAACCTGCATGCACTTTGCATTTTTTTTTTGTTGGTTGTGGGATAAACCCCGCTCTGCCTGTGTTTGCTACTTTGCTTGTTGTGTATGTGCATGTTGTGTGTGTGTGGGGGTGTGTATGCATGCTGGTTTACAATCCCAATGCTGTGACCAGGGTGGCTGTCCCATTTTGACCATTGATCCGTGCGGAGCTGGAGCACCAAACCTGCTGCTCAAGATAAGTAGCTATTTGTAGCATTGCTAGCATACCTGGCTTGTAAGATCAACTACTCTGTTAATCAGTGCTTGTGTTTCCTCTTTCCTGTTGGCGGACAGGAGCAGTGTGGCCCACGTGAGCGGAGGACTGAGTTCGTGGGGGAGGCTTTCACTTTCCCTTGCTGTGTGCACATTGAGGTGTCTTTTGTTTGGATTGTAGTGTTTCTCTCACGCATGGTGTATTTTCTGGACCCCCTCCCCTCTGTCTTGCAGTAGTCCGGCTCGCTGTGGTAAGCATTTCCCCTGTTCTAGTTACCTCTCCCCTGAGACCAGGTCACTCGCCCAATAGCAAGGTGCTAGTCAACCCCATAGCTATTGTGCCTATATAGCAGCCCCCTGGTCACTGTGTCGGTGGGACCTTTCCGTCAGAGTGTCAATTGTATGGTCATGTTTTACCGTGCAACGGTAATAATTAATGTGTCTTGTTGGAATAAAAATTGTTGATGTAACGCATGTCTCCGGCTCCTTGGGTTTCACAAACCTGTGTGCTCGAATTACCCTCAGGGGTTAATCTAGTTTAGTTTCTTGTCCTGGGGGCCGGGCTCCCGTCCCCTAGGTGGCGTAGTTGATGCAACAAATCCTCAGATTCACCTTGTTCCGGCCACACAGATAGTTCTTTGATCTTCATCTTGCCTTATCCTTTTTTAACAATAAGTGCAGTCTTCACAGGTGAAACTTAAGGCTAAAACCACGAGTAGATGTTTACAGCTATTTATTGTTTAAACTCTCAATCTAACAGGACACACCTGGGTAAGAAGAAACACCTGTCAATCACATGTTCCAGTGTTTTGCTCCAATGCAAATTTGGTGGTCTGATACAAAATGTACTATGTTCTCGGTCATTTAAAACATTTACATATAAATACCAGGAAATTAAAACTGAAATTTGAAACTCTCTTCTCATATTAAAATTTTAATCTCAAACCAAAATGTCTTCAGTCTACAGCAAAAACAAATTAATTGACGATGTTGTTCCAAAAGGTTTGGGGGGATTGCATGTAAATATGCTGCATTATAGGCATCTTACAAGTCAAAGTCTGTCTCTCTCTTTCAAGGAAAACAAAATGTTGCTGACAAAAAGACATTTGTTTTTATATCATGTACAATCCAAAATTATGTAGCAAATGCTAAATGTGTAAATGTTATGTGTCTTACTAAGGAGCAGGTCATGTGACTCTCAGAGAGATGATCTTACCTCAGTGTCTCCAGTTTACAGTGAGGATTCTCCAGTCCAGCAGAGAGACACTTCACTCCTGAGTCTCTGAGATTATTCTCGGACAGATTCAGTTCTCTCAGATGTGAGGGGATTGAGCTCAGAGCTGAAGTCAGAGCAGCACAGCCTTCACCTGAGATATCACAATCATGCAACCTGCAGAGAGACAATGACACACTCTTCACTCTCTCAGGTCAGGACACACAGATCAGTTCAGCAGGAACTTTTTCATCAAAGAGTCACTGCAGTGTTTAATCACTATGAAATACAGAATCTTAAACATGAATGATATGAGCAATAACTAAATAACAAACAAAGAGGGTGTGTGTGTGTGAGAGTGTGTGTGAGAGTGTGCGTTAGTCAATGTATATGTCTTAAGAGCGACCAAATGTAGTCATATTTTGAGGAACATGTGACAGTTTTTACCTTTAGGACATTTAGCTGGTCCCAGTGAGGATTTATTTTGACAGAAACTGCAGTTTAAGGTTAAGGTTTGGCTGTAGGTTGTTAAATTGTGTTTTTTATCTTAATGCTGTTTTAAAGCAGGATGTTGAATTGCCAGGATGTTACCTGACTTGTGTAATCTCACAGCTGTTGCTTGTTACAATTCACCCTTTTGTTGAAGACATTTCCCCCACTGGCTGAGACCAATCAACATCCAGCAATGAATCTCCAACCTGTTTACTTCACACCAAAATACTTTCTTCTGTACCCAATATAACAACTTGCTTTCAGATGGGATGACAGAGATGGTGCAGATGTGAGACTAACACTCTGTTCTCTGTCTCTCTGACGGTAGTGTAGTGTTGTAAATAAATAATATTTTACATAAAGCGACATGTTGCTGATATTTACTGCAAAGTTCCTGAGTAATATCTGTAGCAAGATTGTGTGTGTGTGGGTGTGAGAGAGAGAGAGAGAGAGAGAGAGAGAGAAAGAACCCTCTACATAAAGTTCTCACCCCATGATGAACTATGAATGTAGTAGACAGGAGTAAATGTTCTCTGTCTTTAGAACCATCAGCTATTTCAAATCTTATTTTCAGCTTCCTTTATTACTGAGAAAGCTGCAGGAGAAAGTCGTCGTGATTATTTTTAATGTCGTGACTAAAACTGTTCATCAGAAATGCTCTCTTCAGTTCCAGTTCTGAGACAAGCAAAGATCAGTAACATCAACTATATGTAGAACACACAACTAATATTGTGATCAGATAATTAGGAATCAGATTAATCAGTGTGCACTGAAACTATTAGAGAATGTGTCTTACTGAGGAGCAGGTCATGTGACTCTCAGAGAGATGATCTTACCTCAGTGTCTCCAGTTTACAGTGAGGATTCTCCAGTACAGCAGAGAGACGCTTCACTCCTGAGTCTCTGAGTTTATTCTTAGACAGATCCAATTCTCTCAGATTGGAGGATTCAGATCTGAGCACTGAGGCTAAAGCTGCACAATGTTTCTCATTTAGGCCACATTCATTAAACCTGAAGGAAAGAACAAAATACATGATGCAATAACAGTGTACATTATCAAACAAGTTCTCAAACACTTTTTTATATGAAATGTACAAACATGCTATACATGTGCTGCAACATGCTATATCATTTACTGTGTAATGTGTGTTTACTGAATGTTTACCCATATGTGTTTCTCCCCCAAACTGTTCCCACAATGCCCCTGTGCACAAAGCGAGCTCCATGAAGACATGGTGTGTCTGGAGTGGAAGAACTCGGGTGTCATGCACAGAGCCCTGACATCAACCCCACTGAACACCGACTGCACCCCAGGCCTCCTCACCCAAAATCAGTGCCTGACCTCACTAATGCTCTTGTCGCTGAATGAACACAAACCCCCACAGCCATGCCCCAAAAGCTAGTGCAACACCTTTGCAGAAGAGTGGAGCTTTTTATAACAGCAAAGGGGAATAATGTGGAATGGGATGTTCAAGCACACATTGGTGTGACGGTCAGGGGTGCACATACTTTTGGCAATACTGCGTACAACTCTTATGATATCTTATGAGGTCTGACAATGTTTTTGTGTCTTGCATGTATGCTGTAAGAATATTGTAACAGTGTAACAGTTATATTCAGCGTTACTTACTGAGCTTTTCTGGATGCTGCAACCACAGGCAGGAGCTTCAGTAAAACCTTGTCTGATGTACAGTGTTTGTTGGTATATTTATTAAGGACAAACACATCCTGTTCCTGCATTGATGTCAGTAACACAAACACCACAGCTGACCACTGAGAAGAAGAAAGTTCACTTTGTTGTAAATTTCCAGATTGCAGGTAGTGTTGGACTTCCTCAACTAGAGAATGATCATCCAGTTCATACAGACAGTGGAACAGATTGATGGATTTCTCTGTTGAGGGATTCTCTCTGATCTTCTTTTTGATGTAATTAGCTGTTTCCTGGTTACTGTGGGAGCTACTTCCTGTCTGTGTCACTATGATTTGTAAGAGGATCTGATTGGACTCCAGTGAGAGACCCAGAAGAAAGCGAAGGAAAAGATCCAGATGTCCATTTCCACTCTGTAAAGCATGATCTACAGCACTCTTGTGGACATCTGAGATTGTAACTTTCAGGCTCAATTTCAGAAAGGCTCGCTCTTTAAAAACATTTCTCTTTTCGTTCATGAATGTCAGGTGCACATATAGAGCTACGAGGTGTTCCTGAATGCTCAGATGAACAAAGCAGTACACTTCACTCTGGTGAAGCCCAAACTCCTCTCTGAAGATCTGTGTACACACACCTGAATACACTGATGCTTCTGTCACATCAATGCCACACTCCATCAGGTCTTCCTCATAGAAGATCAGGTTGCCTTTCATCAGCTGCTGAAAAGCCAGTTTACCCAGTTTCAGAACCATTTCTGTATCTGTGTCTTTGCTCTTTGTGTACTTTTTCTTTATGACGTTTGTCTGAATGATGAGGAAGTGTGTGTACATTTGAGTCAGAGTCTTGGGGATCTCTCCACTCTCTGCTTCACCCAACATTCTCTCTAGAACAGTGGCTGAAATCCAGCAGAAGACTGGGATGTGGCACATGATGTAGAGGCTTCTTAATGACTTCAGGTGTGTGATGATTCTGTTGCTCAGGCTCTGATCACTGATCCTCTTCCTGAAATATTCCTCCTTCTGTGGGTCATTGAACCCTCGTACCTCTGTGACTCGATGGACACACTCAAAGGGGATTTGATCAGCTGCTGCTGGTCGGGAGGTGATTCAGATGAGAGCAGAGGGAAGCAGATTCCCTTTGATCAGGTTTATCAGCAGCACATGCACTGATGCTGATTCAGTTACATCACACAACCTCACTGTGTTCTGGAAATCCAGAGGGAAACGACACTCATCCAAACCATCAAAAATGAACAGAACTTTGTCCAAGCTGGAAATGTTTGTTTCATTTATCTCCTTAAAAAACACAAGAAGAAGCTCCATCAGACTCAGGTTTCGATCCTTCATTAAATTGAGCTCTCTGAAAGGAAGTGGAAATATGAGATGAACATCCTGATTTGTTTTCCCTTCAGCCCAGTCTAGAATGAATTTCTGCACAGAGACTGTTTTTCCAATGCCAGCGACTCCCTTTGTCAGAACGCTCCTGATGGGTTTGTCTCCTTCAGATAAGGGCTTAAAGATGTCATTGCATTTGATTGGTGTTTCCTCTGTTGCTGCTCTCCTGGATGTTGCCTCGATCTGTCTCACCTCATGTTCATTATTGACTGTTCCACTGTCTCCTTCTGTGATGTAGAGCTCTGTGTAGATCTCATTCAGAAGTGTTGGGTTTCCCTGGTTTGTTATCACCTCATTTACATGCTGAAACTTCTTAAGCAGATTTAATTTGCATTTCTTCTGAACTTCAGTTCCAGCAGATGAAGATACACACCTGTGATATGAGATTTGTAGGCACAAAATATGGTCATGTGAGACATCATACATTAATTTTTATTTTAATCAAATCGCTGCTTTAGGATATAGATAAGCTAATAAATCTGTAGAAATACTCAGGTAGTAGATGATTGTAGTAAACCTTATTTTACCAGCATGCAACGGCTACGATAATGTTGTTGGTTGTAAGCTTACCGTGCATCTGTAAAGATCTTCTGCTCCTTCCTGTCTTCTGCCTCCTTTAGAACACTGTGGCAAAACCCAAAATTAAGTGCTGTGCACTTTATGTTATAAACTCCATTTCCAAGCATGACTACCTGTCTCAACATAGCTTTGCAACACACACTACTAACACCTGCATCTCATTCCCAGCTCATTTAGGATACTCTCTCTCTTATATATATATATATATATATATATATATATATATATATATACATACACACACACACACACACACACACATACATACATACACACACCATCATTCTCACCTTCACTGTGCAGAATTGTACCTTCCATGTGATCTGACAGCATTCCAAACCTGTATATCCTCTCCCTGTCATGATTGTGTTTATAATTTAGTTTGTATTGAATTGTTGTTGTTAACGCTTTTTATTTAGCATGTTTGTTCGTGTGTAGAGTTCTGTTAGTGTTCAGCACTTTTTAGCATCAGCATTTATTGTTCTGCTTGTCTATTTTGTAGTTGTATTTCACCATTCACCTGTGTGTTCAACAAACCCCTGTTCGAGTGTATTTCAGTGTCTTACAGTACAATCTGTTCTAGTGTCATCGGGTTGTAGATGGGAGACGGAGGCAATCGTAAATCAAACTCTTTATTAAATGAAAACAAAGATCAAACAAACCAAGCATGACAAAACCTGAAGTCCGCTACACTTATAATAGCGTGACCATAACTAGATCGACTCTGGCTAGTGTTACCACCACTTCGATAATACCGAGCAACGTGCTTCGTTGCTCGGGAGCCTTAACTACCCGGCGTTACTCAAACTAAGCATGATTATCAGAAATAACAAACACCGGTGTCAAATAAGGAAGCAAAACCATAACGAAGGTCACGTGGTTAGTCCGACGGCAAAACCCAGTGCCACCGCGCCTTCTGCTGGCCGTACTGTGACATCTAGTTTTGTCCAAATCTAAAATATTGTCTGAACATCAATTTCAGTTTATTAAAAATTAAATTAAAACAGATGTTCCTGAAAACTAATTGACAAACAATCTTGCCATTGATACTTATTCATTAAATATATAGCAAATATTTTTTTTTTATCTATTGGCTGTCTGTTCAAGCAACACTATCTAATCTAAATTCACTGCTGTGGTCAATCCCATGCAGATGAAAATAAAACAAAGCAATCGATATGCAAACAGACAGCTTTGAAAATCTGAGCCGATAGATCAGAATTTCAGCTTTCGTTTATTGATATTTACATTTAGATCCATTAGCCAACTCAGAACATGGCACCTGTGGTTGCAGACCACCCAAATTTAGGTGAGAAAAAGTATTGGAACAGATGCAACAGTTTGGTGATGTCAGTGGGTCGCTGGGTTGATATGAATCCATATATTCAGTATTATTTAATTTAAATGAAATATCGGTTCCAATATTTTTGCTCACCTAAAAATTGTTTGGTCTGTCACCAAAGGTGCCATGTTCTACTTTGTTTAACACATCTATATGTAAATATCAGGAAATGAAAGCTGATGTTCTATCTCATTAATTTTTTGCCTTCAGTGTATAGCAAAAACAAAACAAAAAATTGCCTTGCCATTCCAATACTTTCAGTCTGCACTATCTGATGCCTTTCTCCAACTTACTAGAAGGAGCTTTGCAAGTGTTAATCATTGATGCTATTTTTTGAGAGCTTCTGCAGACACTGGGTGTAAAATAGTGCATTGCTATTATAGTGGATGAGCCGGAAGCAGAAATGCGCTTTTGGTTTTAATGAGAAAGTGTTCCAATAGTCCATTAGATTTCTAAATATGAAATAGATGGATTTGAATAAGATTAGACTGATTAAATTTACTTGCCTCCATTCCCAGCAATGTGCACAAAGCCAAGCATCCAGAACTGTTGATGGTTCAACTAGAGTTAGTGTTGGGAAATTTTGTATTCTCCATTCCCTTAGATATGTATACGTATGTTTAGGTTATAGTTTGATTTCTGTCTCATGAACTTTCTAGAATCTGTCTGATGTGTACGTGCCAGTTTAACATGTCACCATAGGAACTTCCTCTTTTCTGTGTTAGGTGAACCATACCATCAGACCATATATGTTCAAGAAAGCTGTACATTCTTGTATTGCCTAAGATGTTTTTCACGTATGTGGCCCGTCAGTTTAGCTGCCATATTATTTCCACACAGCAGTACGCCTATGCACGGCTATTTGTACCTATAAAAGCCTCTGTTATTCTATGAATAAATCGGACGTCTCTTTGAACTGATCTGGTTGCCAGTGTGTTCATTTAGACTCCCCGGGTCCGTATACGCTCCGTGATAACCCAAATGCGCTAGTTTTTTTTTTTTTTTTTTTTTTTTTAATATAGAGTAAAAGAAGCAGAGACAAGAAAGGCTGACGTATGAAAAGTGAAGATAAAGCTGTTATTTGCTTTATCCTTACAATTAGCATACTTACTACAGTTAGCATTAGCAGGGACTGTCCTGAGATCACTTAAGTGCAGTCAGACATCCAACTGCTTGAAAGGCAAATTTACAACTCTATAAACATGCAAAATTTTACTCATAATTATTTATAAGGATATACACAAGTAGTCACTGTCTTTTTCTTGTAATGAAAGTAGTATGTGATTAATTCGTTATTTAAAGCCAGCCAGTCAAACAATTCAAAACTTGATATAGATAGTATTTTACAAACAGAGTGTGTCTATGAAATGATTGACAAGAGGCTTTTCCAGACACAAAAAAACTAGATATTTTCCATGTTTTTGTACTAGTAATAAGATAAAGAATATCGACTATCACACCTTTAGGTTTCATTTTATCTTTTTGAGTTAAACTGCACAACAACACAGACATAATCATCAGTCTGTGTTTCCTACACCTCTCACTTCTTGTTGGAAGGATTTCTTGTACCTCAATCTACAGGCTTTTCCTCTGCAGTGGTTTAACTGTGTTACCTGTGTCCAGATGAGTGACCTTCATCTTTGAATTTAAAAGGATGATCCATAGATGCATCACTCTTCATGGAGACACTGCTGAATACTGGTGAGTCTGGTCTCTTTATCTGGGTTAAACTGCACAACAACACAGACATAAAGATCAATTTGTGCTTCCGACCCCTCTAGCAGGTGGGGGCATGGTTATCACGGGTCTACACTGAAGGGCAATAATCAAAGTCTATACTTTTATTTATACTAGTAAGAAATAAGGAATATTGACTGTTACACTTTTAAGTTTAGTACAAAGGTTCAGAGGTACAAATGGCAGTTGCTGACTTTTTCTCTCATCAAAAGGGGAGGTTCTAGAAGGAGGGGTGTGTTTTAGCATGAGTCTGAGGCAGTTAGCTTCCCACTCGCAAACTTCATGCTCTATATGCTATTCCCTCTGGTGCTGCCACTTAATGTGTAAGTAGAGGTAGAGGTCATGATGAATATTAAACTGAAATATCACAATATGAAGAGCAAATTCTTTCAGCACTTACTATTTCCAAAATTTCTGCGAATGTTCTGCAAAAAACAATTTCATGATTTTTCATGACCAATAAAACCCGTTTATTTATTTAACAAAACACGGCATAGAAAAATTTATTTCATTAAAAAATGTTGAGTAAACAGTGAGGCAAACAGTTGATGATTAAAATAGAGACTCAGTAGCTTACCTCTGGTTTAACAGTGTTGACTCGTCTGTGTCGAGATGAGGATTCTCCATTTTTCACTACTGGTGGATTGTGCATAGAAAAGTGGTTTCGTGTTTGTGGACAATCAGCTGGTAACTGCCAAGTCTAATCTCTTCTGCTGGAATGTACCATAAAATATGATTAGAATAATATCCTTCAAATCTCTTTAATTATTTTCACTTTTCTGATATTAGAGGTTTATATAAGGAAATTTGTAAGTTTCTACAAAACCCTCATAACCTTGCCTTACAATTTTTACCTGGGCAAATAGAATTTACCAATTCACCTTGCTAATTTTGGAAAAATATATATCTGGAATTTATACATTTCTGTAAATTTGCTTTGTGACAATGTCCATTGTTAAATTAAACTGAATTGAAAATTGAATTTAATTTAGCCAACAAACGTTCTGCCACCTTTAAATCCACTTTGCCAGTATTGTCCAATATTCCCCAAACTCTTAAAGTTTGTGTCCACATACCAAACCAGTGTTGGTGCAACTGGCTTTAAATGAGCAGTTCTGTTGGGACAAAAGCAATAAAAGCAATACATTTGTCAAATTTTCAGTAAATACTACTACAAAATGTTTGATAATTCTAAACAAATATTAACCAATATTGTAATTAAATATATAAATAAAAGATCAATCATGTCAGAACTTTTCCAACCATCAATTTGAAATTATAATGTCTATAAAATACAGTATAAACATTTTCAAAACTGATAAAGATTTTTTGGGAATAAAGGAAAAATGAAAAAAAAAAAAAATATATATATATATATATATATATATATATTTTTTTTTTTTTATATTTTTTTTTTTTTTATTTTTATATTTTTTTTTATATTATATAAAATGTGTGTGTGTGTGTCTTCACACCCCTAAACTAACACTTCATGAAGCACCTTTTGTGGGGGATCACTTCCCAGTTGACTGAGGACCAGATGATGAAGAGGCCAGGCTGTGAGGACGCTCGCCTAGCACTGAGTGATCTAATCAGTCTCCTACTAAGCGAGAGTTAAAGGAGCTGCTGGAAGCGCCAGAGAGAGGGAGAGAGAGAAATATGTGTGCGTTATGTAATGTTTATGTATTTTCTGTTATGTTTGAGTTTTGTTTATGTTTAAACTTTACGTTTATATTCAGCTGGTTCCTGCCTCCTCCTCGCCCATCTCTGAAGTTTGGTACAGGAGTTAATCAGAATTATTTAATTGATGACAGCTGTATGAGAATTACTTTTGAAAATGAGAACTGAACACAGCCATAAAAAATATTTTTTTTAATTGCAGTTTGTGGACTTTGGCATAACCCTTGTGATGTTATATTGATTGTGTTGAACGTGTAATTTGTCTGTTTACTTTTTCAGACCTTGTATATTATATTGACCTTTGGTTAGAAATAGGTTATATAAAAATATTAACATTGTAGATACCACCGGCGGTATCCTACGACATGGTAGAAGGATTCTTGCCTGCTTCTGTGTTTTTGAAGCGATGTGAATATATTTAAACTTGTCGTTCCAATTCTGCTGGACTCTCTCTTAAATCAAATCTGAATCCAATTGCGAAAACCTCAATGTTGTATTTATTTCTTAGTAACTTGTATTTTGATACTTTTGATCTTCTATACTTGCTTTAATTCTAATTTATTCTATACTTTAAATTGTGCTAGTTCATTCGGATTCCATGTCAAGTCTTATTAGGGTTTTCAGCGTATGAAACATCATTTAAATCACTTTTATTTTTCCTTAGCTGTTCATTTTCACCAAACCATTTTAGGTTGGTGTCGTAGACTGACATCTTATAGCCTGTGACCTGGATCTTGATCAAAGTCAGAACGCGTTAGAACACGTTCCTAAACTTTATCCTGAAGAACCTACTGCTTGGAGGTGACGTTAATTGGCTAATAAGTTGCAACAGGTGTGTTTGAGAATGAAAAAAACTAAAAGGAGTAGGACAGGGGGTTCTCTAGGATCAGTTTTGGGAATCTGAACTAGTTAGGAGGCACATAGTTGATGAATGAAAGGGTGATTGCAACACGGAAATAGTTTTTATTGCAGCTTGTGTACTTTAGCATAGAGTACACACCAAGAGAAAAATGTTACATTTTAGGTATGAATTAATTTAGATTTAAAATTCCATCTATAGATCATTTAATGAACTTGTCAGTATGGCTTTCTTTAGTATTCCTGCTCTCCTTTCCAAAATAATATAAAACCAACTTTACCGCAGCAGTGTGACATGAGAACCATTTCTTGTTTCCTGAACACACACACGGTCTATAAACACATTGTTCTTGTTCAGAAGTGTTTATTAGAGAGATCACTCACCTTTAGTCAGCAGTTGTTGTGTGGAATTATAAATGTCAGTTTCTTTTTAATCTTCATGTTTTCCAGCTGCTGTTGGGGTTTCAGAAAGAGTTTCACTTTTAGAGACAGAGTTCTTTAGAGAATATTTCCAGGCGGTACAGCAACATGGACTTTGACATCTAGACATTTTAACAACCTGGGTGTGGAAGATTAGAAGCCGGGACATCAACACAAATCAGTACATGATGGTGTATGTGTACAAGTTCTGACCGTATGGTTTGTTTCTGTAGTTTTAAACCTCTGTGCTCTCTTTAATATTCAGCAGCTTTCTGTCCCATTGGTTCACACCATCGCTTCAGAATTTATAGAAACAACAATATTACATTTATTTTAAAATATCGAATATAGGCTTACCATTTTCTCCAATGGTGTGTGTATACACAATCTTAAAAACAAATGTTTTGGCTAAAAAAAAAAAAATACAAAATAATGTCGATGTTTGAGTTGTGACAACTTCTAATGAAATTAAGTTCAAGCTAGAACCTATATTGAGTTAGATGAATTAACTTTTCCTCTACAATCAAATGTATTTTCAATTAACACTAACATTTTGTAGAAAACACATCTTTATGTTGATTACTCAGAAAGTAAGTTGATCCAACAAGTTTTCACATTATGTAAATGAATTTAAGTGTTATGTACTTAATTACCATAATTATGAAGACAATTTTAAAGTTGATAACTGTTTAAAAATTAATTAACTAATTAGACATTCTTCAGTAGTTTATAGCGTTCATATTTTTGTTACTTTTATAGCGCTTACATGAATTCATTCAACAACAATATTGTTAGACAATTAACAATACAAAATTTTATTTTGCCCCACAAATTCCCTCTTCTGTTACACTACCAGTTCTGGTGCCTCTTCAGTGGATAACTGCAAAATCTGAATAAAACCTGATAATCCTTTGAAACAAGTGAAATCTTCAGAAAATTCTGTTCTTGAGACTCATTACTTCTGCACTGGCTTTCAGTCCATCAAGTTCAAGGAACAACTTCTGAAACACTTAAAGTATATTTTAGTTCTTTGCGATAGCTCAGATTCACAGCGTATATTACACCATCAGCAAAGCACAGCACTTTGGGATATCTGTTCCTTCCAGGATTTTGGTTCTCTCGAACACGATGGTTGCTGTCTTGTGGTCAGATCCCCGTGGTGGACCAGTCACCGATGATGGCAATTTTCATCACTTGCCCATCAAGTCCTGCCTCAAACTCTTCCGTGTCCTTGTAAAGCAAATGAAAAAAAATTGTTTAGCGTGTTAGAGATGACGAATTGGATGATTACTGCTGACTTTTTAGACGGTCAGTCTTATTGAATTTAATGGAGCCATTATTTATTTTCTTTTAACCCTTATACACACACACACACACAATTACTCAAATAGTCTAAATAGGTTTTATCAATAAGCAACACAAACATATTTATCATAAAACACAGTGGTAACATAACATGCCCATTTTTCTTTTATCACAACTTAAACAGTATGTTCTATGACCAAATTGACCTGCTATACTAATTTAGATTTCTCAACAATTGCTCAACATGATGTTAATCCAGGAAATTATAGAACAGGGGTGTTGGGACAAGAACCAGTTAAGGCAGAGCAAAAGGCGTGTGTATATGGTGTACTGAGGGTTACTGAATGCAGCATATTCATCTGACAAGTTCACTGTATAACAGATTCTGGTTTGTATTAAAGGAAAATTATGGTTTATTACATCTTGGGTCTTATTTGTGCAGTTTTGTTATTTAATAATTATTAAGATCTGAAAACCACACAACATCAACAAAACCAAGATCTACCAAGAAGCCATTTTGAAACAGAAGAGTGAGGCACAAAGTAAAATTTATTTGAAATTATAAACATTTACTAGCTTTTACATGTCATACTTTTAGTTTAGTTAATATTGCTAAGCCAAGTTGCAATAAACTAGAAATGTCTATTTAATAATATACTAACAAATTTTCAGTTTTTATTTTTATTTTTTGCCCGAGCACCAATGCTGTGACCCTATTGGATATGCTCCTTTTCTTCTTTTCTCAAATGAATCACATTTTAGAGGGCCTAAACGCGATGTGCATGGATTGATGGTTTGCCCGGGAGTTTTTATAGCTCAAACATACAATGTCCAATATGCTCCAAAGTTCAAACTTTTGATAAAAGTCCCTTGCCTGAAGACATCTACATGCCAATGTTCAATTATAGTCATAACGCCACCTGCTGGCAACAGGAAGTGACATGTTTTACACTGATGCGTTCCTAACATACATACACACACATATATATACATATATATACATACATATATATATATATATATATATATATATATATATATATATATAAATAAATAAATATACACACACACCTGCAAATTCTAAACATGCCATCAATATGCATGAAACGTGCTAAAACATGCTAGCAACACTTAGCTAAGTGCTAAATCATGCTATTACTGCACTTAAACAGGACGTTGTTACAACTCATGTATACAATGTCTAATCTTCCCAAAAACGTCAAGATTTTAAAAAGGGGTCAGTGCATGAAATGAGCAAAAACTGAATACTTTTCCTCCCTACGGCACAAATGAAACCCCCCCTCTAGCTGAGCAGATTTGTCAAATGAAACTCTCATTCTTATCCACTGCTACTTTCTAATAAAGGGTAGATGGTCAAATTGCACTGCTACATGTGACTAATGTTAACTTCGTGTAACAGATTTCATCAACAATATTAGAAGGTGTAGACAAACCTCCATACACGAGTCCACTATGGTCATACAACAATTCAGAATATGCCCAAATTCAATGATACCCGCCTTGAAATGTCCTTTGTATGGCTTTGCTCAGCAAGGTCCTCTAACACACGGTCTTATTGGTCTCAACTTGTCCAGGTATGTTAAGTGAGGAGGGGAATTGAAATCCTGACCTCAAGGTGGAGAGAAATTAAGTTAGCAAGCCAATTTCATTAAGTTACTACAACTTAAATTTAGCTTTAAATCAATTAAAGCAGAAATTTCGATTTCAGTGACAATATTACGTGGATGTAATTATCAACATAATTATGTCAACACAACTCATCAAAATAAAGTTTTCAAATAAAAATGTTTAATTATATCAGTAAATTAGAAATTGTGTCTTGCCCTTTTTGTAAATTAGAAATTGTGTCATGCCCTTATATAAGTTGTGGTAATAGGTCCTCTGAATTACTTTTTAGAGAGCAGGTGACCGTTTAAATATGTTTAGTTTTATTAAACTTTACTACTCCAGAGAGGAAATAACCCAGAACATCATTGTAGTAATTTAAATATGAATTTAAACATGAAATGTTTGTTAGAGAAATTGAGTGGAGGAAATAAATGAAGGAAAATCATTTACAGCATTGGTAAAATATAAATGGGTTATTTTAACCAGAACAGAATATTAGGGTTAAGTGTCTAATTTCATATGAGCCATTCACCACTAGGGGGCAGTCTGTTACCACAAATACATTTCATTTAACTTGGGCACCTCCAAAACAGGAGGAAAAATGTTTATTTTTGGCTTCTGCTTATAAGGTTATAAACAATTATGCAATTTCCTATATATTATATAAATGAAAATGAATTTTATTAAACCTACATGTATACAGATACATTTTAAAAAGTGTAAAATGCATTAATGAAATGTAATTGTTTAAATCGAACAAAACTTAGGTCTTGGTCATGAATTAATGTCCTATCTCTGTTAATCAGCTGGCCATTTAGCTTTGCAGCTAACACTCTTTACATATACACTGTCCACTTTATTAGGAACACCTGTACACCTGCTCATTCATGCAGTTATCCAATCAGCCATTCAGCAGCGCAATGCAAAAAATAATCATGCAGATACAGGTCAAGAGCTTCAGTTAATGTTCACATCAAACATCAGAATAAGGAAAAAGTGTGATCTCTGCAACTTAACCGTGGCATGGCGTGTGTATGTGGTTGCTCCATCTTCATTATTCGTCAGGTAGTATTTCAACTCGTTATTTTTCAACCGTAAAAAATCAGGAGGTTGAAGAAGAAATGAACTTAGCAGTGAATTATATGTGTTTATTTACTGTTCTTCTCCTTGAGTGCGTCTCTAATCAGCACTATCACGTCTCAGTAATACAGATCAGCGTAAGTGCTAAACTCCACGTATCAGCACAGCACGAGGGTTTATGTTTCTAAAATAGTGGACTTGTTAAGGGGAAGAAGTCAGAACCAACAATGTTGAAACCTTACTTCCATGATATAACAGATTTCAGAGTGCAGTATACCTGGGAAATATATCATTATATCGTTCATCAGACTTTCACACTGTACCATAACACTGCCACACCCTCTGTATGGATAATGGACAGTGTGTTTCTGCTCTCCTTCCTCTCTCTTCATGTCTCTCGCTCACAGAGGAGGGGAAGAAGAAGAAACCGGTGCGTTTGGCCATTCAGAGGAGTGTAGAGACGGGCTTGGCCATTGAGATGAAGAGCAGAATGACACGACAGCTGAGCAGAGAGACGGCTGAGGAAGGAGAGAAACCCAAACCGAGAAAGTACGAAGAAAAAAATCCTACATTTTCCTTCACTGCTATTTGGGGGGAAAGTGTACGTTCTGGATAAAAGGAAGAAAACATGTAGCGGTATCACATCATATCAGATGATAGCTCCAATCTAATTTCAACATTTAGCACATCATCGATTATTATTAGTAATCATTAACCAGGTCGTTCATTTATCTTTAACTCATATCATATCAACACCAGACTGTTGATCGGCTCAGAATGTGTATTAATTATAAACTTTATTCATTAAAGCGTTTACACACACTTCTGCTCCTAGCAGGATTAAACTAACAATATTAAACTAACAGTATTAAACTAACAGTATTAAACTAAAAGTATTAAACTATAACAGTATTAAACTATAACAATATTAAACTATAAAAGTATTAAACTATAACAGTATTAAACTAACAGTATTTTGACCCTCTGATTTGTCCATAGTCTTATTTTCCCCGGTGTAAAAATCTCAACAGACAGTCAGTTCACTGAGTTCTTGGACGGTCTAGACCCCGCCCAACTTGCTGGGAGACAGACACTGGCCACGCCCCCAATGGGTGAGTGATGATGCTATTTGCTTGTGTGTTTATTGGAAATTTATACAGTCATTTGTTCTATCAGGTCAATAATCTAAAAAAAATCTATTGAAAATCGACCACTTTCACCATCTGTTTTTTTTGCATACACTTTGTTTCAGTTCTTTAATAGAAAGTATGTATAATAATAAGTATAACACGTATACAACAAGTTATATATGCAAATTAAATATGGTTCCAAAATTCTGAATTTACAAAATATTTTTGTTCTGCTTATACTGCGTTCACATGAAATTATTGTCAGGTTTATCTAAATATGAGAACGCTTGGTAATTTTTGATAAAAAAAAAAAGAAGCCTTTGAGCGGGAGTTTATACACTACTATAGTATTATAATTATATATAATGGTGCTTGTTTCTAAAAAGTAACTTGTGAAAAAGTTTGTATATTTTGATAATCATCTCAAACATTTTTATCTCACCCGTTAAGGCGATATCCAGATCGGCATGGTGCACAGGAAAGAGCGTCTTGATGTCGAGGTGATTCGTGCTAGAGGTCTGGTGGGAAAACCGGGCAACAAACAGACGCCAGGTGACAATGCGGTGTTCCTCCTTCCACTTAACAAAGACATATTGGATGATTTGCTGTCCTCATTTTACTTCTTTAGTTTTTCACCAGGACTATGAACCTACAAATAACGAACATCTATTTAAATCACAATGTATTCTCTAAAGTTCAGACCACACCCAGTTCCTCAGTGATGTCACACAGCTGTGTTGACGAGGTTGATCTATAAACATGAACTTTACTGTGTGGTTGAAATGTTAAAAGGACATCACACAGTAGATTAACGTCAGGCTACAGCTAAGAAGATATTATAAGAGATATTATGGCTCGTCTAATAGTTTTCTACTTATTACTTTTTGTAGCACCCTACGTTAAAGTCTACTTACTGGAAAACGGGAAGTGTATAAACAAGAAGAAAACGAGGCTGGCAAGGAAAACACTGGACCCTCTATATCAGCAGCAGCTGCAGTTCGAGGAGAGTCCTGAGGGAAAAGTGTTACAGGTAAACCTCACACACGACACGCGTTGTGAAAAGAAAAGTGGAATGGTTGTGTTGTACCATCTCCTGTTTTAGTTTGAAAGAGCGATGAGATGACATTATTGAAAAAAAGCACCAATTAAATACCACCAAAGTCACAGAGACACCCAAACACACCCTCATATCTATTCATATGGTAACTCCTCTACCTCAGACAAGAAGAAACACATCAGTGATAAGTCGGATCTTCTAAACGTCTGGGTTACACATGTAACCCTGTTCCCTGAGAAGGGAACGAGACGCTCCGTTTAGCATAACACTATGGGAAGCGCCTCTCGCGCGTGACCGGTATCTGAAGCTTGTGAAAAATTATGCCTCTTTATCGGCCTGCCATGATCAGGTGATGTGGCAATTAAGCACGTTGCGTGATATAAATATGGCACCTGTGAACCGCACCATAAGCCTCTATTATCTGAAGCAAAGACGCAATTCACAGGCCTGCCCTGGTATGACAAAACTACGCAACGTCTCATTCCCTTCTCAGGGAACAGGGTTACATATGTAACCCAGACGTTCCCTTTCAAATGGAACTTTGACGTTGCATTTAGCATAACACTATGGGAACGAGAATACCCCCTCTGTCATACCGAGGGTACGGCCTGTTCAAAAAGACCCAAGCCCGAGGGTCACTGCAAGACACTCAAGCCCGGGGTGGAATGAAAATCCAGGCTGTAATAATGAATTAATGTGTGTGGTGTAGACCACCCTGCCACAGCACACACATCCTGTAAGAATACCACTTTGGACAAAGCCTTCGTGGAGGCGACCGCCCTAGTGGAATGAGCCCTTATGCCCAGAGGCGTACAGAGACCGCGTGCCTAATAAGCAGTCGAGATTGCTTCCACTATCCAATTAGAGATGTGCTGCTTTGAACTAGCATCACCTCTACTGTCGCCGGACAGTCGCCGAACCGGGGGACGTAAGTACAGAGAGTCCTTACTGGACACATCAGGTACATTCTCTCTTGTTCCGGTGTGGGGAATGGACCAGAAGAGCTACCTTTAGAGTCAGAAGCTTCTCAGAAGCTGACCCTAAGGGCTCAAATGTTGTCCCTGACAGACCTTCCAGGACCACAGAAGATCCCAGGAATGTATGCGCGGCCTGCAGATGGGCCTCAGCTGCCTAACACAATGCATAAACCTCAAAGTTAGAGGATGTTGCCCACAGAGGCTCCATCAACCCGCGGGGCATGGCTGGCCGAAATGGCGGCCACATAAACCTTGATTGCTGAAGGAGCCCACCTTGCTGAGAAATGTTTTTGCAAGTACTCCAGGACTGTAGCTATTGCGCAGTTCACTGGGTCCACAGTGGATCCTTGTGGATGGGAATCTCCTAAGGAGTGCCATCTCGCAGGGATATTATCTCTCAGAACCATATTTGAGCTGGCCAATAAAGTGCTTCTAGCAGCAGACATAGACTGTCTTGGCAAACTCTTGTAGTACTAGTGGGAGCAGAGCGATGGGGGGAACAGCGTACAGATGTGACCTCGGCCAGATGTGAACCATGGCGTCCAGCCCTAATTGTGTGGGACGAGTGAGGGCGAACCTCAGCGGGCCGTGTGTTGTCTCCTCGGAGGTCAACACATGCAATCCCGCTTGTCCAAACTTTGCCATACGGATTCCACCACTTGTGTATGGAGCCACCCTGCTCTAGATGAGGGCCGCACCGGAGACCGTGAGCTGGACAGCTGTCTAAGACTGCGCTCCAGCCTGTGAGGGAGGTGTCTGTCATTACCTTCTTGTGCTAAGGAGACACCTCTAGAGTGTGACCCAAGGCTAGAAACTGGGGACACTCAAATTCTCAGAGCACGTAGGCATCGCTGCGTGACACTGATATTCTCAGAGGTTTCATCCTCATCATAGTAGAATCCTTATAGCTCTTCATGTGGGCGAGAACAACATCTTGATGTTGAACCGCCAGTTACCTGGATTGTGCTAGAATTAACCAGTCGTCCAGGTAGTTTAGTACACAGATGCCCTGGAGTCACAATGAAGCCAGAGTGACATCCATGTACTTTGTGAAGTTGCGAGGGGATAAAGCTAGCGATATTTCTATGTGGAAATATGCACCTTTTTGATCTATCGTCACAAACCAGTCCTCAAACTGAATCTGTGGTATGATATGTTTGGGCATCAGCATCTTGAACCTGTATGTCAGAAGAGTACAGTTCAGATGACGCAGATCTAAAAATGGCCACATACTCCTATTTTTTTTGTGGACCAGGAAATAACGGCTATAAAAACCTCCCTCCCTCAGGGAACGAGGTATATGTTCTATGGACCCTTTGTCCAAGAGGGATCTTACTTCGTCTACTAATGTCGAGCTCTGGTCTGTGCTGACTACTGTGGTGAGCACACCTCTGAACCAGGGGGGTCAAGCTATAAACTGGACCTGGTAACCCTTTTCTACAGTAGACAGAACCCATGGAGACACATTTGGCAGTAGTTTCCACACTGCCAGATGGTCTTTTAGTGATGTTAACTATTCCACATTCTATTGAACGGACAGCATCAGATTTTTGTTGCCCTGTGACAGCTTGCTGACCACAAAACACTGAAAACTTGGGAACCGCCTTGGCTAGGGGAGGCCCTACAGTAGCACTGGGGGCTACCTGCCCTAACAACCTCAAGTCCCCTGACACATCCCTCCATAGCCCCTCAGGACCCCTTTTCTTTGCCTGCTTGGCCTTTATGGCTATTCTCAGATCAGGCCTAGTAGCAGGCTGCGACTGTTGCTGCCCAGTTCCCCTGGCTGTCGGCGGCGGTTGGTAGGCTGCCATACTCGCCTTCTGGGTCTCCCTGGCACTAGTGCTGGCCCGGGCTCCACTCGTGGTTGCCTGGGTGAGCTCGAGACAACAGGGAAGGAACTGGCTGAATGCCGGCATATGTCGAGCTCACTCAGCAGGTCTGCTTGATAGGCTTGCAACACTAAGCAAGCAAGCAAGACTACTACTGCATAGGCCTTGCCCACCAATGCCTCGGTGGCCTTACACGGTGGTTTGTATGGCAAAGCTGACCCCCCTAATTACCTACTGTCGGAGAGAGGTAGCTCGCAAATGCCGCCTCCACCTTCAGCATAGCTAAATAGCCATGCCGTTCATTCCCCACAATGGCCGAATAATCCAACATCATGGGGTTATACATACGGCTTATGCATGGTTTTCCACAGAAGCCTGATATTTTGTCATATGCACTTCTGGAAGAGAAGGGAGTTTCTGCAGTGTGATTTACTTTCATTGGGGAGAAAGAAGCTCATCTAGCCTTAGTGATCACTTCACGCAGCTCTTTATATGCTGCTCTTAGTTTTTAGCACATCCTTCTGGCTCCTCGGAGTCAGAGAGGAATTATTACTATTATTTTTGTGTGTGTGGGTTTTATTTTCCCCCTTTGGCTTTCCATAGCGGAAGGAGAATTCGCGACACAAGCTCCAAAATTCAGTGGAGAGCTGAACCCGGAAGACAGAGCAAGAGATAGAATAGCACTCATCTCCAGCTCCTCTTCCGGATCCATAAAAGATCCCCCTTACCGGAGATGGCTAGCTGCCTCAGCAGCAGCCGGCCCAAATCCGCAAGGCTCTGAAACCCAACTCGCTTCGGCTTCCGAGAAGAGCACGAATCGCAAGCCGAGCTGCTTAATGTCGGCATTACCTTGCGCAGATTCTCGAGGCTGCAATCGCATGCTAACTAACAATATTGATAAAAAACTTGATCTAGGATGCTCCTGTAATCCTATAGCTATTGTCTTAAATAAGATCTTCAGTGTCTCTGCAGTATTTTCTGATGTATTAACCAAAGCATTTTAATCAGTTGTGTGATTATTTTTTAGCCGCCTGTGTCAAATTTTGCCTGCAGGTCGTACTGAATGTCTTTTGTTCACGTTAAACCCATACTGTGTTTTTCAGATCATCGTGTGGGGAGATTACTGCCGCATGGACCACAAGTTATTCATGGGCGCTGCTCAGATCCTGTTGGATGATTTAGAGCTCACCACCATGGTCATCGGCTGGTACAAACTGTTTCCCCCCACCTCGTTGGTGGATCCGACGTTAGCTCCTTTGAGCAGAAAACTTCCTGAAGGAGCGAATGACAAATCAAATGTCCGCTCATAACAAGATGTCCTCTGCATGCTTCACGCTGTGTCCCGTGGGAAGGCTGAGCGCAAGAACAAGCCGCCGTCTTCCTGCTGCCAAAAGAGAAACAAGGAAACAGGGAGACGTGGGAGCCGGACATTTGGGTTCGAGGATCGTTAATGTCAGACATACATACAGACAGACAGACGGCTCAGAGGTCCGAGGCTCGACTCAATGTGGGACAGAAGAAGACAAATAACACTTAAACAGAAGTCGAGCTTAATCAGAAGAGATCTTTTTGGGATAGAAAGACACCAACCTTTGGCTGATTTGTTTCCTTTTCAAATGGAGAACAGTGTGATTTATCCAGAGCTTTGGATGTCTGTAGAGAAAGGAGAAGAAGACACCAACAAAAAGCCATGTGGACCTACAAAGGGTAGGCTGAGAAAATGAGAAGAACAGATGGTTACAGTGGAGCTCAGAAATCCCAAACTCGAGTCTGTCAACAAGGGTGTGGCTGGTAGATGTGACGAAGAACAAAATGAAGCTCTCTTAAGATAACGTATACAGAAAGAGGAACAAAGGTCCAACTTTTGAGAGAGAGATGAATCCTTGGCTGTTCTGTTTCATATCAGTGTTGTTTTTTCCAGGACTTGGGTGGACAAAAATATATAAATAAATTTATAAACAAAAACGCACAAAAAGGCATGTGGACCAACAGTACTGGGGTGAAGAGAAGATTAAAATGGACGAATCCAGGACAAGAACAATAAAGCCAATTTCAGCTGATTTAAAGAGAACGATGGTGACAATAACATTTATTTGGACGTTTTGTTTCATATACAAAAGGACCTCAGTGTTCTCCATAAAGAGTTTGGGATATCTGCAAAAAAACACCACTACACAGAAAAAAGCCATGAGTGTTCTAACACGAGCAAGAGACAGAGAGAATAAGCTGAGAATGACGTCTCCAAAGCCCTACTGCACTTCTTCAATCAAGCCAGATAAATATCATTAATTATCAAAAGTTCCTGTTTTAATAAACATTCAAAAACAAATCTAGAGAAAAAAGAGAACTCTTTTACGCTCTGGTATGATGCTATTTTCAGTGATGTACTGTATTAAAGTCATGAGAATTTTTCTTTTCTTTTTTGTGCATGGATGCAAATTATACAAATAAAAATATGATTTTCTTCAAGGCTGCTGCTAAAAGAAAAAGAAAAGAGATGGATCGAGAGCCCGGTCGGCCATTTTGAACGGTTTCTATTCAGTTGGTTGAAGAGAAATCTCCAGTGCATGCTTTACAGTAAGAGTGACTGTGTTGAAGATTAAGATGTGCTTGTTGTTGTACGTCTGTATTTGTTGCAGATCAGCAGCGGTGTGTTCTGGGAAAAATAAAACCCATTTCCTAATAGAAAAAGACTTTATTTTAAATTCCATATTTTCCAGACCACATTGTGCGGTGTATTTCACCTTGTAGTTGCTACAGTACGCATATCATAATTCTTACTTACGCTGATTCTTAGTGTGATTATTTTTCTAAACAAATAGAGAAACTGAAATCACACATTTTAATAATCACGCGTAAACAATAACAATAACAATAACAGCTGTCCTGGTGGATAGAAATCACCAACGTTTAGCCAGAAGGAAACCTCCGTGCTCAACATGTTAGTGTTTATCTCCATGCAGATTTGAGCAGGATGTGACTCATAGTCTGGAAAATACGGTAAACAGATTAGACCCTTAAAATACCTTTATTTCAAATCTATGACTTGTGGTTATTATAATTGTGCAAACTGCACTTTTCTCTTTCTTCCATCTGCTTTCTGGCTGCCATGTTGATTTGTTTCCACTGGGAGGCACTGTGTTTTATTCTTATTGTCTTTTCACCTTTCATTTCTCCACTCATTTGTCCAAAATCAGACATGCCAACAACAACAACAAAGAAAAAAAGACTAATTCCCACTTTTGAGCATGTTTCACTAAAAGATTAATCCGTGTGAGTGCAGGTGGTTAGTGATGATGGGCGTAGGCTCAGCTCTCTGATCTTCAACTTTATCAAACGCCGTTCAAGCTCATTTTGTTTCCCCATTTTATTATTATTATTATTATTATTATTATTATTATTATTATTATTATTATTATTATTATTATTTGCATTTAATTTCTCCTTTAAAAACCAGGTGATTCCCAGTGAAATAAAGAAAAAACACACGTTTGCAAGGGAGACCTGGCCAAGTTGTTCAAATGGATATTAAAGTAATTTTATATTTAACAGAAGTTTAGTAGTAAGGTTGCAGGTATATTTTATTTTAATACTGTAATAAAGAAAAATATATTTTTTTAAATGACCCCATTAGACGGTGCAGTATGTCACAGACTGGTTTATGAAAATGGGAAAATTGCCACACAATTTTTTATTCTTTTCTTGTTTTGAGAAAAACAAAAAATAATAAACACTCTGTGTTATTTATTCTTTGCATGTTGTTATTATTTAGATTTATTTCTCCTAATTATTTATTTCTCCTAATTATTTCTCCTGATTGACACCTTGTTGTTAGAACCAGAAGATATGACCACATCACCCCGATCTTATCCACACTGCATTGGCTCCCAGTAAAATTTCACATTGATTATAAAATACTAATACTGACCTATAAAGCACTAAATGGTCTCACGCCACAGTACCTAAGCAAACCTTTGATCTTTTATTATCCACCACGCCTACTTAGATCAAAAGATGCAGGCTATTTGTTGGTACCTCGAATAGTGAAGGCAACAGCAGGGGGAAGATCTTTCTCTTATAGAGCCCCACAGTTTTAGAATAGCCTTCCAATTAGTGTTCGGGGCTCAGACACAGTCTCAGTGTTTAAGTCGAGGTTGAAAACATATTTCTTTACTCAAGCTTACTATGAGTTGATTTTCTTTAACACAAAGTACACAGTCTTATCCATCACAGGATAGTAAGCATACCTAATAATCTCTAAAAACCTCTCTTTACCTCCCTCTCCCTCTGTCCTTCTGTCGAGCCACACATGATATTATGGAGATGCCAGTGATCCTGAACTTTCTGCACTACGGACCTGCCTGATCCATTCTGATGCCCTACCTCTGGATGGAGCTCTCATCAACTGGAGGCTAAATTCTGCCACTGAGGATGAGCCCAAGCAGTGCGGCATGGAGATTGCTGAGGATGGTGCTGCTTGAAGTACCATGGAAATGGTTTTGGACCTCGATTTCTCATGGACATTCTCACTGTGGTTGCTGTGGTTACAGTCGTGGTGATGGCCTTGGGACAGCAATTACCACATCCAGTTTTGCACTCGGGTCTCCTTTAGTGAACAGTGGACTAGTTCAACAAACAGACTTCAAATAAAACCTTAATGAACTTTCTTTTACTTTCACACTATCCGTTGTTACCCAGATGTGGAGGGGTTCCCTTCTGAGTCTGGTTCCTCTCAAGGTTTATACCTCATATCATCTTAGGGAGTTTTTCCTCAACACTGTCCATTGTGAAAAGCGCTATACAAATAAAATTGAATTGAATTGTGGTTAATGTTTCAGTAGAGAGACATTTGGTTTAATTGGAGAGGTCAGACAAAGAGATATTCTAATGAGTTACCCAGCCAATCCCCCAACCCCTCACAGGAGAGCATACTTTTGACTGGGTCACCAACATAACCTGGTAGGGTTTTGCCAGAAATTGCAACATGGAGTCATCTTGAGGGCTCACCATGTGCATAATGGACGTTGGACTTCATTACATTTACAGCATTTGACTTACAGTGCCTTGTGAAAGTATTCGGCCCCCTTGAACTTTTCAACCTTTTGCCACATTTCAGGCTTCAAACATAAAGATATAAAATTTTTATTTTTTGTGAAGAATCACCAACAAGTGGGACACAATTGCGAAGTGGAACGAAATCTATTGGATTTTTGAAACTTTTTTAACTAATAAAAAAATTAAAAGTGGGGTGTGCAAAATTATTCGGCCCCCTTGCGTTAATACTTTGTAGAGCCACCTTTTGCTGCGATTACAGCTGCAAGTCGCTTGGGGTATGTCTCTATCAGTTTTGCACATCGAGAGACTGAAATTCTTGCCCATTCTTCCTTGCAAAACAGCTCGAGCTCAGTGAGGTTGGATGGAGAGCGTTTGTGAACAGCAGTTTTCAGCTCTTTCCACAGATTCTCGATTGGATTCAGGTCTGGACTTTGACTTGGCCATTCTAACACCTGGATACATTTATTTGTGAACCATTCCTTTGTAGATTTTGCTGTATGTTTGGGATCATTGTCTTGTTGGAAGATAAATCCAGATAAATCCAGTCCCAGTTTCAGGTCTTTTGCAGACTCCAACAGGTTTTCACCCAGAATGGTCCTGTATTTGGCTGCATCCATCTTCCCCTCAATTTTAACCATCTTCCCTGTCCCTGCTGAAGAAAAGCAGGCCCAAACCATGATGCTGACACCACCATGTTTGACAGTGGGGATGGTGTGTTTTTTATGCCAAACATATCGTTTTGCATTGTGGGCAAAAAGTTCGATTTTGGTTTCATCTGACCAGAGCACTTTCTTCCACATGTTTGGTGTGTCTCCCAGGTGGCTTGTGGCAAACTTTAGACGAGACTTTTTATGGATATCTTTGAGAAATGGCTTTCTTCTTGCCACTCTTCCATAAAGGCCAGATTTGTGCAGTGTACGACTGATTGTTGTCCTATGGACAGACTCTCCCACCTCAGCTGTAGTTCTCTGCAGTTCATCCAGAGTGATCATGGGCCTCTTGGCTGCATCTCTGATCAGTCTTCTCCTTGTCTGAACTGAAAGTTTAGAGGGACGGCCAGGTCTTGGTAGATTTGCAGTGGTCTGATAATCCTTCCATTTCAAAATGATCGCTTGCACAGTGCTCCTTGGGATGTTTAAAGCTTGGGAAATCTTTTTGTATCCAAATCCGGCTTTAAACTTCTCCACAACAGTATTATAGACCTGCCTGGTGTATTCCTTGGTCTTCATGATGCTCTCTGCGCTTTCAACAGAACCCTGAGACTATCACAGAGCAGGTGCATTTATACAGAGACTTGATTACACACAGGTGGATTCTATTTATCACCATCAGTCATTTAGGACAACATTGGATCATTCAGAGATCCTCGCTGAACTTCTGGAGTGAGTTTGCTGCACTGAAAGTAAAGGAGCCGAATAATTTTGCACGCACCACTTTTCAGTTTTTTATTTGCTAAAAAAGTATCCAATAGATTTTGTTCCACTTCACAATTGTGTCCCACTTGTTGGTGATTCTTCACAAAAAATTAAAATTTTATATCTTTATGTTTGAAGCCTGAAATGTGGCAAAAGGTTGAAAAGTTCAAGGGGGCCGAATACTTTCGCAAGGCACTGTACATTTATCTCACTTATACAACTGAGCAGTTGAGGGTTAAGGACAGCTTGGCAGAGCTGAGATTTGAAATGAAAACTGGATTGGGAATCATGAGATGAAAAGATAAGAAGATCGATATATTTGATTGTACATCCACATAGTTGGGGTGGTCTCTCCTATGCCAAAGGAGATACTGTCGGTCTCCTTAGTGAGTGTGGAGAAGAGGACAAGAGGGGACAAGAGGGTCACCTCCATGAGTTTTCGAGTCTCAGGTAGGAAACCTCTGACAGTTGTTTGTCTTTATGAACCCAATAGCAGTTAGGAGTATTTAACCTTCTTACAGAAGGTGGACCAAGTGACTCCAGACTCTCCTGACTCCATATTCTTTCTGGGGGACTTCAGTGCTCATAATGGGATTGATGGTGATTCTTGGGCAGAATGAACTCCCATATCTGAAGCCAAATGGTAAACAGTTATTAGACTTCTGTCCAAGTTTTAAAGCCAAGTACGCACATCAGCTCGAGGATGAAGATAAAACACAAAGAACCATGAGAGAGAAAATTAAGGGTCCAATTTATTGCTCCAACACACGAGATCCACACAGTGAGACGTCCCAAAGTGATCTGAAAATCCCCAAAAACGGGACTCCCTTTTATACAGTTTTTCAAACTTCGTATACCCAACTGTTTTGCCCAATTACCAATATGTCTGGTTTCTGGGTGATTTCTTCATCTATTATTTTTGAATTCCAGGTGCTTTGGATCTGGAGAGCCTTATCCCAACAGTCAATGATAAACCTTTTGATGGCATCATCAGTCTTATGTTTTTGACACATGGGTAAAGTGAGGTGCAGAAGTGATGGTGAGTTACTGTGCAGAACAGATTAATGTGCTAAAACCAGGAGAGCTTCTTGTGTTGCTTGGGGAAATCATCTTTGAGATTAATTTAACGAGCGTTAGCTGCCTTGGTTTATGCAGACACTTCATTCTCTCATGCAGGATTGCTAGTTACATTTTCAGTACAATGAGCAAGCTTAAGGGTCAAAATGACAATAGGTAGTTAAATAGTAAAAATCCCCAGAGATCAGCAGTTTCTGAAATACTCCAACCAGCCCATCTGGTACCAACAACCATGCCATGGTTAAAGTCACAGAGATCACACTTTCTCCCCATTCTGATGTTTGAAGTGAACGTTAACTGAAGCTCTTGACCTGTATCTGCATGATTTTATACATTGTTGTCACATGATTGTCTGATTGTTAACTGCATAAATGAGCAGGTGTACAGGTGTTCCTAATAAAGTAGATAGTGAGTGTAGACTGTTTACACTGCAAAGAAAAAGAAATACAGCAGCTGGTGAAAATCAAGAAAGTGGGCTCTAAAGATCAATGGGACACTTCTAAGAGGAGTCATTTCAGGAAAAAGTCACTGTGCTGCACTGTGCACACTCAGTTCTTAAAGGGAATGATACAGTAGAACAGGGATGTCCAAACTTTTTTTAGTGAGGGCCAAATACAGAAAAATAAACAAAGGGCCGGGCCACACACTAGAGGTGACATATTGACACATGAATACTGTGTGTATCTATAACTCACCTATAATGTGAAGAACATTGCACTCAGTGGGAGCAGTGATGCTGTCCTTTGGATTGAAAGATGGCTGACATGTCAGGAGAAAGTTTGGTGGTTGAGAAACGAAGAACTTCACAGAAATGGCTATCTGTCATTCTGGTTCTCAGTCTGCTTTGGTTCTGATTAAACAGAGAAAATGTTTGTTCACATATGTATGTTGAGTCGAACAGGCTCATCATTCTTTTTGTGTGGCGTCTCATCAGAGGAAACTTGGCATTATCCAAACTCTGATAGAATTCAGGGAGGGAGAGAAGCTGATGTTGACTCTTCAGAGAATCATCACATTGCATTTCAATCAGTTCTAACTGCAGACTCTCTTCCACTTCTTCTGCATCCACCAGGAAGGGGGTCGAGAACAGCTTGATTTGTTTTTCAATGACACAAAAATCTTGGACCACTGTATTTCTGGATAAGCTCACAGTGTTGAGATCCGGCACTTTTTCTGGGCACATTATTTCTGTGACTTTTTTTTTGCCTTTGTTTATTTATTCATTTTCATATGATTCATTTACATATGATTCATTTTCATGTGATTCATATTCATGCTTGTGATTCATTTACCTTTTCTCCCCTCCCTTCCCTTTCCCAAATATTTCATTAAGAGAAGAAAAAAATAAAAAATTAAAATAATAATAATAATAATAATAAAATAAATAAATAAATAAATAATAAAATAATAAAATAAAATAATCTTTTTTTATTATTATTTCTGTGACTTTTATGAGGCACTGCTTTATGAAATCACCGTCTGAAAACGGTTTGTCGTGCTGGCAATAAGTTTAGTGACTTCATAACTTGCTGTTGTGGCGTTTTCCTGTATTTTGTTAGCATGCAGGCTAGCTGCCATTTGCCGTAGTTTGGACACCCCTGCGAGTAGAAGGTTATGTGTTTGGATATTGCAGTAGGAAACCTAACCATACCTTTTAATAATGTAGTCCAATCTCACAGTTTTCTGCAACTGTGCCATTGTTTGAATATGACTGGGTATTGTTTGAAAATATTCAGCACCAATGCTGATCTGATACATTTAATTAGATACTGAAATCAAAACAATACATTTTTTTCAATCGTTTCCCCCCATTTGTGACCATTAAAACATGTTACTGTAACTGATATTATTATATTAACTGTTACTGTACTGATATAAGTGGCTTAGTGGTTGGCACGTTCGCCTCACACCTCCAGGGTCCGGGGTTCGACGGGACCATGTGTGGCGGGTTGCAGCATTTGCATGTTTTCCCCGTGCTGCAAACTCCTGGTACTCCGGTTTCCTCCCCCAGTCCAAAGACATGCATGGTAGGTTGATTGGTAGGTTGGTAAATTGTCCATCATGTGAGTGTGTATGTGATTGTGCCCTGCGATGGACTGGCACTCTGTCCAGGGTGTACCCCGCCTTGTGCCTGATGCCCCTGGGATAGGCTCCAGGTTCCCTGCGACCCTGAAGAAGGAATAAGCGGTTGAAGATGGATGGATCGATGGATGTACTGATGTACAGTCACTGGTTTGATGTAAAAACAAAAAGTTCCAATCTATTTATACACCTGTACATAACCATGACATAAAAAGTAAGTCATTAATTAAGTTATATTTATAAAGCACATTCACAACAACAATAGTTGCCCAAAGTGCTGTGCAAAGATTAGAATAAAATGATCAAATATCAAAGACTGAAACAAAAGACTGAAAATACAGACAGGGAACAATAAATAAATAATAATGCTAAGAGATGAAATAGTATAAACTGAAGAGCTTCAGATAATGTTCACATCAAACATCAGAAAGAAGAAAAAGTGTGATCTCTGCAACTTAACCGTGACATGGATGTTGGTACCAGATGGGCCGGTTTGAGTATTTCAGAAACTGCTGATCTCCTGGGATTTTCACACACAACAGTCTCTAGAGTTTATACAGAATGGTGTTGGAAAACAAACAAAATCCTTGAGGTGGTTGGGTTACAGCAACACAAGACCACCTAAAAGATCTGAAAACTCCAGTGAACTCTCCAGACTCGTGCTTTCCACCAAAGCTGATCAATGTTTATAACAAATGAACAGTCACAGCAATTAGATATCTTCAGAATGTTACAAAAACAAAACAAAACAGTGTTTACAGGAAAGAGAACAGAGCAGCAATAGCATGTTGAGGAAATAGTCACAGCTTCAGCCATGGTGATTTTAGAGTCTTCCAACCAGATGATGTGATAGAGTGGTGGGGTGGTGGAAGACATGGGCTGGAGTGTAGACCAGAGCAACTAGAACCTTAACCAGAACCTGAGTTCTGCCATGATGTCTGGATTCTGTAGGGTATAACAGTGGAATTGTGTAATAATAAAAATAAAGAATTGATCTTCAGTAAGTGTTTATTCCTGATAGTAGTGCTGCAACACCACTCTGTAAAGTCCTATGATGATGAAGAATCACACCAAGCAAGCACAGGTTCTTTAGATCTTAGACACACTGTCTGCGCTTACACTTTGTGGAAATGTGTTACATTTAATTCAGATTATTTCTCAGTGTGAAAAAAATGTTCAGGAAATGCCGCTGTGAGTCGAGCACATTTCATTAAAAATATCTTCTCTGGAATCTGCATCAGATGAAAATTCTTCATAACCTGAAATTAAAGAAAAACAAGTTTAATATTTAAGCTGTCAGGTTGAACATGAACATCAAACATCAAAGTAAAGTTTAAGTGCAAAGTTTAAAACAATACCCAGTAACTCACTGAATATGAACCTGTTTATAATCAATAGCTCTTTATAAAAACAGGACCAGGTTACTTAAACTTTTTCTTCACTAAACAAAACGTATCAAACAATGTTAATGAGTCGAAATATTTATATATTTTATTTCTGTACATGTTTATCTGAAATACTTGTAAATCACCTCAAGTTCTGTAGTTTAAGACTGAAGAGCTGCTTCTTTTCTGATTCTCTGAGTTTATTCCCAGACAGATCCAGTTTTCTCAGGTGTGAGGGGTTTGATCTCAGAGCTGAAGTCAGAGCAGCACAGCCTTCACCTGAGATATCACAATAACACAACCTGCAGAGAGACAATGACACACTCTTCACTCTCTCAGTTTATATCATTACATGGATTACTGCACTTTTATATCTGGAATATACTGTGGAGTTTAAATTGATATTTTTTATTAAGTTTACTCTCTCAGTTTACACAAACATTTACACACAACTTTACTAAAATATTGATAAATGAGGCCCTGCATCTGTGTGTGTGTGTGTGTGTGTGTGTGTGTGTGTGTGTGTGGTGCCAATTTAATTTAATCAATTCAACAAGAACAATCAGGGCTGAGTTTCCTAAAAGCATTGTAAAGTTAAGATCATTGTAACTGGGAGAGAGAGTGTTCAAAGTGATGCTCGCTCTACCATTAAACGATGATGTTTGTGCTGTAATGCTTTTGGGAAACTCGGCCCTGATCTGCTTATACTACTACAAACACTGAATACATAAATACTGTGATCAGATCAGGAAAAAACATCAATGTGGACTTAAATGAAATGATTTTCCTCCTCAGGATATTTGATGCTGAACCTAAAACCTCTGCTTCAGTCTCACTATTAGAGAATGTGTCTTACTGAGGAGCAGGTCATGTGACTCTCAGAGAGATGATCTTACCTCAGTGTCTCCAGTTTACAGTGAGGATTCTCCAGTACAGCAGAGAGACACTTCACTCCTGAGTCTCTGAGTTTATTCCTAGACAGATCCAGTTCTCTCAGGTGTGAGGGGTTTGATCTCAGAGCTGAAGTCAGAGCAGCACAGCCTTCATCTGAGATATCACAATAACGCAACCTGCAGAGACACAATCAGTATGTTTACATGGACAACAATAATCCAATATTAACTCGATTAAGACAATACTCTGATTAAGAAACTACCATGTAAACAGCAAAAAAAAAAGATTAAAGTCATAATGGAAGTAAACACTAGGTTTTAGTAAACTATGTTTAGAAGTAAACACCATGAAGACTATGTTCACATGGACAACTGTAATCTAATTATTGACCTTATTCTGAATAAGACAATACTGTGATTAAGCTGTTTACATGAGTCACTTTTAGAATATTCCTTTCAGGTTCCTGTGTTACATGTTATAGAAAATAGATCAATGAACATCACACGTCATTACGTCACTGCGCCACGCCGTCCGACGTCCCTCCAGAATTTCACGTATCAACATACAGTTCGTCTTCGTTATGGGACCGTATACAGTTTTGGGTGTTTTTATTTAGAATTTTTACAAACACTTCAAGTGCAGTTAATTATTTGTCATGCTGTAAGTGCAAATAGACGACTGCTTGAAGCCGTGGGCTGCGTCTCAAACCTACTATGTAGTAGCCGAGATACATGTATTTCACCTACTATATAGTAAGTAAGTACGCGGTTTGGGACGCAGCCGTGCTCTCTTGTTTGCTGTAAAACAGTTGAGCGCTGCCGTGTGTACGTGTCCTGTCGGAAAATACGGTGAAAACTCTCACACGATGTTAATAGTGTGATTAAGGTGTGTACATGTCTGTAATACACGTCCATAATGTGACTAAAACAAGAATACTCCACACGTCTTCATTCCATTTGTGTTTACTTCGATTATGACTTTAATCTGATTAAGGTAATTAAATAAAATTGCTGTTTACATGGTAGTTTCTTAATTAGAGTATTGTCTTATTCGGGTTAAGATTGGATTATTGTTGTCCATGTAAACGTACTGACAAATGGAATTAAGACATGTGGAGTATTCCAGTTTTAGTCGTGTTATCGATGTGCGTTACAGAAACCACGTACTTACCTACTATATAGTAGGTGAAATATATGTATCTCAACTTCTATGTAGTAGGTAAGTATGTGGTTTGGGACGCAGCCCACGGCTTCAAGCAGTCATTTGCACTTACAGCATGACAAACAATTAACTGCACTTGAAGCTTTCATGAAATTCTAAATAAAAACACCCCAAAACTGTATACGGTTCCATCGAAGACGAACCGTTATGTTGATGCAGGAAATTCTGGAGGGGCCGTCGAGACAGGGTGGCGGTGTGTAATGACGTGTGACGTTAATCGATCTACTATATATAACAAAACGAGAACATGAGAGGAATATTCTAAAGTAACTCATGTAAACACCTTAATCACAAAAGTATCTTATTCAGAATAAGTTGAATAATTAGATTATTGTTCCTATAAACGTGGTCTATGACACCTCTTCACTCTCTCAGATTATATCATTACATGGATTACTGCACTTTTATATCTGGAATATACGTGGAGATTAAATAGATTATTTTTATTACGTTTACAGCATTTATCAGACTCCCTTATCCAGAGTGACTTATAGAAGGTTGTGTGTGTCACTACATGCAAATGAGCTGTGTCGGGAACGGCTTCACACATTACAGGAGATCAACATAAACACACGAGTACGAAGAAAATCAGCCTTTCTGTCAGAAATCTTTAGTTCAGTTTGACTTACACAAACATTTACACACAACTTTACTAAAATATTGATAAATGAGACCCTGTATGTGCGTTCTTGTAAATATGATCGTTATATCTCACAATCAGGACTGAGTTTCCTAAAGGCATTGCAAAGTTAAAATCATTGTAACTGGGAGAGAGAGAGTGTTCAAAGTGATGCTCGCTCTACCATTAAATGATGATGTTTGTGCTGTGATGTTTTGGGAAATTCGGCCCTGATCTGCTTACACAAGGTTTCCCTCACCAAAAAAGTGTTTTTACGGAGCACCTTAAGCTGAATGAATGTATTATAATATCAGATCATATTCTTATATGAACATATCAGAATGAATGTAAAACGATGGTGAGAGTTCTAAATAAAAAAAGAGATCTCAAGCTGAAAGAAAAGCTGGAGACAGGAATGAGCTGCCAATCAACAATCAGTGTTTGGATGAGTGTGTGTGTGTGTGTGTGTGTGTGTGTGTGACCGATGGTCATCACCAAGTTAATTAAACAGCTGATTGGATATTTCTCTGTAACATCAACTCGGGATGGTAGTTACAAACATCAACTCAGATGAGAAAGTTCCAAACCATCAATAAGGTAAGCCTCAACAAAGAATAAATGAAGTATAAACTTTTTTGTTAGGGAGTAATTCTTATAGATGTTAACAACAGCATTAACCAATACAGAACATATAACTACAACACTTTCACCCAGTTGTCCTCTGGTGGTCAGATGAGACCAAAATGGAGCTCTTTGGCATCAACTCAACTCGCCGTGTTTGGAGGAGGAGGAATGCTGCCTATGACCCCAAGAACACCATCCCCACCGTCAAACATGGAGGTGGAAACATTATGCTTTGGGGGTGTTTTTCTGCTAAGGGGACAGGACGACTTCATCACATCAAAGGGGCGATGAACAGGGCCATGTACCTTCAAATCTTGGGTGAGAACCTCCTTCCCTCAGCCAGGGCATTGAAAATGAAAAGTAATTACTAAGTCATTACCAAGTACTAAGTCATGTTTTGCAGAGGGGGTCAAATACTTATTTCCCTCATTAAAATGCAAATCAATTTATAACATTTTTGACATGCGTTTTTCTGGATTTTTTGTTGTTATTCTGTCTCTCACTGTTCAAATAAACCTACCATTAAAATTATAGACTGATCATTTCTTTGTTAGTGGGCAAACGTACAAAATCAGCAGGGGATCAAATACTTTTTCCCCCCACTGTATGTAGCGGTATAGCTCCTCTCCCTCACTCATGGAGCCACGCTGCTGTTTTTTGCTTGGTTGCTGCTTTGTGTTTGGTTCTGCTTTGTTTTATTTTGCTGCTTTGGGGCTGCTTTTTGTTATTTCATATTCTGATTTGGTTTTGTTTTGTGTTGGCTACGGTCATTGAGATCAGTCTTTCTTTAATTCCACTGTGTTGTAACAGTGTGTCAGTTATGCTGATACTGCTACATGGTAGTAGTGGTTTTGGTCAGTCTTGATCGACTTGCTACCTGTAATCAGTTTGAGCTCAAGGTTCTGTTTTCATGACAGTAAGGGTTTTTTTTTTCTTTCTTTGGGTCTGCTTTGAGCAGATTATAACTGACTTTGTGTTCTTTTGGGGTTTCTCCCCCTGTAGGAGCTGAGTGCTTCCTGAGGCTGGAGGAGGTCCTTTTCTGCACCTTGGGCTGTACTTAATTAAGGGTCGTTATTATTGCTGTATTTATTTGCAGTGAATTTTGTGGGTATGATTCTGATTAGTGGGGTGCTTTTCCCTTTTTGTAAAGCTGGTGCTTCTGTACTAGCCTGCCCTTCATACAGGAAGCCTCAGTTCTCCTAGGATCATCTGTTAAATCCTTTTGTGACTGTTTTATTCAACCAAATGCTTGATTGTATTGGCTGTTCTTCTTTTTAAGTAGTTATTGACTCCTTTTTAATCTTAAAATAAAATGTATTTTTGTATGGAAACCCAAGCCTCTTGCCTGTTCTAAGTGGAACGTACTTGTGTGTCCTTAGTTGGGTTATTTTCCCGTTTATTCGGGGTGGCGTAGTGGGTCTTAATCGAGCGAAACGAGCCACATTGCTACACATGTAAATATGTTGCATTATAGACATCTTACAAGTCAAAGTCTGTCTCTCTCTTTCTGGGAAAACAAAATGTTGCTCACAAAAAATGACATTTATTTTTGTCATGTACAATCCAAAATTATGTAGCAATTGCTAAATGTTATTTGTGTTTTAATGAGGAGCAGGTCATGTGACTCTCAGAGAGATGATCTTACCTCAGTGTCTCCAGTTTACAGTGAGGATTCTCCAGTACAGCAGAGAGACGCTTCACTCCTGAGTCTCTGAGTTCATTCCCAGTCAGATCCAGTTCTCTCAGGTGTGAGGGGTTTGATCTCATAGCTGAAGTCAGAGCAGCACAGCCTTCACCTGAGACACCACAATAACACAACCTGCAGAGAGACAATGACACACTCTTCACTCTCTCAGTTCAGGACACACAGATCAGTTCAGCAGGAACTTTTTCATCAAAGAATCACTGCAGTCTTTAATCACTATGAAACAAAGAATTATTATTTATATGAGAGCAATAAGTAAAAAACAAACAAAGAGGATGTGTGTGTGTGTGTGTGTGTGTGTGTGTGTGTGTTTCTGTCTTTAGAGGGACCAAATGTAGTCATATTTTGAGGAACATGTGACAGTTTTTACCTTCAGGACATTTAGCTGGTCCCAGTGAGGATTTATTTTTACAGAAACTGCAGTTTAAGGTTAAGGTTTGGCTGTAGGTTGTTAAATTGTGATTTTTATCTTAATGCTGTTTTAAAGCAGGATGTTGAATTGCCAGGATGTTATCTGACTTGTGTAATCTCACAGCTGTTGCTTGTTACAATTCACCCTTTTGTTGAAGACATTTCCCCCACTGGCTGAGACCAATCAACATCCAGCACTGAATCTCCAACCTGTTTACTTCACACCAAAATACTTTCTTCTGTACCCAATATAACAACTTGCTTTCAGATGGGATGACAGAGATGGTGCAGACGTGAGACTAACACTCTGTTCTCTGTCTCTCCGACGGTGGTGTAGTGTTGTAAATAAACCATATTTTCCATAAAGTGACATGTTGCTGATTTTTACTGCAAAGTTCCTGAGTAATCTCTGTAGTAGGGGTGTGTGTGTGTGTGTGTGAGAGAGAGAGAGCGCGAACACTCTACATAAAGTTCACACCCCATGATGAACAATGAATGCAGTACAAAGGAGTAAATGTTCTCTGTCTTTAGAACCATCACCTATTTCAAAGCTTATTTTCAGCTTCCTTTATTACTGAGAAATACTGAATACTGAGATGATCTTACCTCAGTGTCTCCAGTTTACAGTGAGGATTCTCCAGTCCAGCAGAGAGACACTTCACTCCTGAGTCTCTGAGTTTATTCTTAGACAGATCCAGTTCTCTCAGATTGGAGGATTCAGATCTGAGCACTGAGGCTAAAGCTGCACAACTTTCCTCATTTAGGCCACAATTATTAAACCTGAAGGAAAGAATAAAATACATGATGCAATAACAGTGTACATTATCAAACAAGTTCTCAAACACTTTTTATATGAAATGTACAAACATGCTATACATGTGCTGCAACATGCTGCATCATTTACTGTGTAATGTGTGTTTACTGAATGTAGATTAGAGACATTTATACCACAGTACCCTTGGTTCTGGATTCTGATTGGTCAGAAGGTGTTGATTAATTTTCTATAACAGCAGCTCTGACAGCAGTGCAGCTACAATCACAGCTTTATATTAATGCACTCTAATACATTATTGTTTCTATAGTAACAGCTGTCGCAACGGACCAACAGTCGGCGCGCAGGACAAGAAAGTCGCTTCTTCCCCGACTGCCACAGGACCCAACGCCAACCGAAAGGACCATCACGGTGGGGCGGAACCGCCGACACCACACCGCCCGGCGATTGGGGAATTAGTTGGAAGAATCCCATCACTCCGAGGCCGGAAGAAGGAGATAAAAGGACGCCCTTCCGCCCATGCGAGTTCGAATACCGACTCACAGGCTACGTGCGCATCTCTTAGTCGAGAAGAGGTATTCTCACCGCAGACGCGGTATAATATTCCACTAACCTCTCTCTCTCTCTCTCTCTCTCTCTCTCTCTCGCTCTCTCGCTGAAGGTTCAGGCACGGACGAGGACGACGGCTGAGCGCAACGGTGAATGACAGCACGGGAACCCCCACAAACTCTTAACGGGAATCCCGACACGCCCCCGAGAGCGCCACTACGCCAGCCCTGCCCCCACAGGACCTTCCACACGCAACCTCACACACTTACACCACCTCCTATCCCTGTTGTGTGACTCAGCAAATAAACCTGTAATTCCTTTACTACCACAACCAGCTTCCCGTGTGTCTCTGCTCCGCCTTTTCCCCGGGCTATTCCCGCTACACAGCTCATTCACATGGATGTGTTTCCATCCATCGATCCATCTTCATATTAACATTAACAGAGGAAAAACAACTGGTGCAGCTCCAGCATAAGTGATAACAGGAATTTGTTTGATAGACAAATTACTTTGGTGTAAGAGGAATAATAGACTTTGCTGTTTTAGGAAAAATTACAGAATATTACAATAACTCTGCTTCATGTTGGTCTGCATCACAACACCTGTTTACACTATTTTCCTATAAGATGTTTTATTCTACATTAAATATACACTATATGGCCAAAGGTATGTAGACCCCTGATCATCACACACATATGTGGTTCTTCCCCAAACTATTCGCACAAAGTCTGAAGCACACAATTTGTATAGAATGTCTTTGTACAATGTAGCATTACAATTTCCCTTCACTGGATCTAAGAGGCCCAAACCTGTTCCAGCATGACAATGCCCCTGTGCACAAGGCGAGCTCCATTAAGACATGATGTGTCTGGAGTGGAAGAATTCAAGCGTCCTGCACAGAGCCCTGACCTCAACCCCACTGAACACTGACTGCACCCCAGGTTTCCTCACCTGACATCAGTCCCTGACCTCACTAATGCTCTTGTGGCTGAATGAACACAAATCCCCACAGATACGGCCACAAATCTACTGTAGTGTAAAGCTATACTGCAGAAGAGTGGACCTTATTATAATAGCAAATGGGGAATACATCTGGAATGGGATGTTCAACAAGCACATATGGGTGTGATGGTCAAGGGTGCACATACTTTTGGCCATACAGTGTACAACTCTTATGATATCTTATGAGGTCTGACAATGTTCTTGTATCTTGCATGTATGCTGTAAGAATATTGTAACAGTGTAACAGTTATATTCAGTATTACTTACTGAGCTTTTCTGGATGCTGAAACCACAGCCAGCAGCTTCAGAAGAACCTCGTCTGATGAACAGTGTTTGTTGGTATATTTATTAAGGACAAACACATCCTGTTCCTGCATTGATGTCAGTAACACAAACACCACAGCTGACCACTGAGAAGAAGAAAGTTCACTTTGGTGTAAATTTCCAGATTGCAGGTAGTGTTGGACTTCCTCAACTAGAGAATGATCATCCAGTTCATACAGACAGTGGAACAGATTGATGGATTTCTCTGTTGAGGGATTCTCACTGATTTTCTTCTTTATGTAATTAACTGTTTCCTGGTTACTGTGGGAGCTACTTCCTGCCTGTGTCACTATGGTTTGTAAGAGGAGCTGATTGGACACCAGTGAGAGTCCCAGAAGAAATCGAAGGAATAGATCCAGATGTCCATTTTCAGTCTGTAAAGCCCGACTGCACGCCTTGTGGACATCTGAGATCGTAACTTTCAGCAACAATTCTAGAAATATTGGCTTTTTAAAAACATTTCTCTTTTCGTTCATGAATGTCAGGTGCACATATAGAGCTGCGAGGTGTTCCTGAATGCTCAGATGAACAAAGCAGTACACTTTACTCTGGTGAAGCCCAAACTCCTCTCTGAAGATCTGTGTACACACACCTGAATACACTGATGCTTCTGTCACATCAATGCCACACTCCATCAGGTCTTCCTCATAGAATATCAGGTTGCCTTTCATCAGCTGCTGAAAAGCCAGTTTACCCAGTTTCAGAACCATTTCTGTATCTGTCTCTCTGCTCTTTGTGTACTTTTTCTTTATGACGTTTGTCTGAATGATGAGGAAGTGTGTGTACATTTGAGTCAGAGTCTTGGGGATCTCTCCACTCTTTGCTTCACCCAACATTCTCTCTAGAACAGTGGCTGAAATCCAGCAGAAGACTGGGATGTGGCACATGATGTAGAGGCTTCTTAATGACTTCAGGTGTGTGATGATTCTGTTGCTCAGGCTCTGATCACTGATCCTCTTCCTGAAATATTCCTCCTTCTGTGGGTCATTGAACCCTCGTACCTCTGTGACTCGATGGACACACTCAGAGGGGATTTGATCAGCTGCTGCTGGTCGGGAGGTGATCCAGATGAGAGCAGAGGGAAGCAGATTCCCTTTGATCAGGTTTATCAGCAGCACATGCACTGATGCTGATTCAGTTACATCACACAACCTCACTGTGTTCTGGAAATCCAGAGGGAAACGACACTCATCCAAACCATCAAAAATGAACAGAACTTTGTCCAAGCTGGAAATGTTTGTTTCTTTTATCTCCTTATAAAAGAAATGAAGAAGCTCCATCAGACTCAGGTTTCGATCCTTCATTAAATTGAGCTCTCTGAAAGGAAGTGGAAATATGAGATGAACATCCTGATTTGTTTTCCCTTCAGCCCAGTCTAGAATGAATTTCTGCACAGAGACTGTTTTTCCAATGCCAGCGACTCCCTTTGTCAGAACGCTCCTGATGGGTTTGTCTTCTTCAGATAAGGGCTTAAAGATGTCATTGCATTTGATTGGTGTTTCCTCTGTTGCTGCTCTCCTGGATGCTGCCTCGATCTGTCTCACCTCATGTTCATTATTGACTTTTCCACTGTCTCCTTCTGTGATGTAGAGCTCTGTGTAGATCTCATGCAGAAGTGTTGGGTTTCCCTGGTTTGTTATCACCTCATTTACATGCTGAAACTTCTTTATCAGATTTAATTTGCATCTCTCCTGAAGATGAGGTTCAGTGCTTACAGACTTACACCTGTAAAATGGTAATAGACATGTGGTGAGATATCAAGCACAATCTCTGTCATTTTTCTTGAGTCAAATGTATATGTGCTTGTTATCCTCATTATCTGTAGAAATACTCAGCACAAAGTGACTGGAGAGATGTTTATAATACCAGCATAATGATTAAAATACTATTGTCATGCTGAGTTTGATCTTACCCTGTATCTGTGATTATGATCTGTTGTGTTTTCTCTCTTGCTCCCTGCAGGACACTGAATACAAAAGTTTTAAATATCATGCACTTGTCCATTTTATTACACCATTATCCACATTACTTAAAATTATGGTTTGAACTT